>VWYP01022468.1:354402-393646 GCA_013400435.1 Pycnonotus jocosus
AAAGCTGGTAAAAGCTAATATCAGTTGTTGCACTTTTTGGGAAGTAACAGACAGCATCCAAATTCACGCACAGGAAAGTTTTGTTCATAACCGTACTTGCATTGCAGGTTCTTCATGTCCAGTAAAAGCACTATTAATATTACATTCTGAAAAGCTGCAGGACCAATTTATGCCCTGCATAAGGCAATCTCAAAGGACCACACTTTTATTACTGTTAGTGAATTTTGCTCATGTCTGTTTTCCAATTTGCTAAAACAATTTGCAAAAAGTAAAGGCACAATACAGCAGTGATTGTGACTGACTTCAGTTTATTGGTTGTGTGGTGCATACAAAACAACTCATCTAGGGTGTCCTCATGGGATCATTTCAGAACTATCATCCTTGGTTAGCTTGAAACAGAAGAATTTTCAAGTGGTACAGGGAATTTTTTCATAAAACTTATCTCTGTAATCTCTTTTTCTCCTAGTATTTGATGAGCATTGTTGATGGGGCTGTACAATAGTGTTCTTGTGACTTGCAGCTGTGTTTTTCAAATGAATATTTGTCTTGGCTTGTCCATGGAATCTCTCAGCAGCTTTTATTGATGTTTCTTGTAAATGTTAAACACTACATCAATTCTTTGACTTTCTGCACCATCATGTACTGCTGATAACCAGGTACTTGTTAACTTTGTTTATTCTTTGGATCACACTCATTCCATCAGTGACAGATGGGCTGCTGTGGTTTCAGTACGATTTGCATTCCACACAGTCCCTTTACCAAAGTTGCCTGCTTTCTTCTTTAAAGTGATCTATCCAATGTTGTCAGTGGGTAATGAATGAGACATACTCAGTATGCCCGCTTGGAGCAACACTTAAAAAAAAATAGTGTTGTTGTTACGTCCTTATCTGTTTGAAAAATTACTCTTTGGAGATCCTTGTTGCACCTGCTCTTCTTTGGTGACTGAAAATATTCTTTCTCTCTGGAAGTCTATTAATGAAATTTCTTTGTGAAACAATCACTGTTTAGATGATTTTAAAAAAATTGCAGGGCTGCTTACCTACCTTATGTGCTTTTAGGAGGTCATCAATACCATCTGGCAGGACTGGCTGATAAGCTAACAAGATCCATTGGCCATTATTGATTGGCTTTATCTTAAGAATTTCAAGCAAGTCTCCAATACCTGGCCTTTTAGAGGTCTAATTATCTGTACTTGTTCAAATGTTCACTCAGATACATACTCTGTTCTGGAGGTCTTTGGCTGTTTCATGTCTCTTAGCTATCTTTTACTAATATTTTGATAGTCAGCAGCGAGACAGTATTCAGCTACAAACAAAATCTCTTTGAACTAAATTGACTTGAAACTAAATCTGTTCAACCCCCTGCAGTCTGGAAGACTGAGTGGACTTCTCAGCTGAGCTGATCTAATGGAAAGAAGGAAGGTCCTGCTGTCCGTTCCCTTAAGCAGTCAGTATTTTTTCGTTTAACCATATTTATTTCACATATGCAAGGAGTTTAATTCTCTGTCCATTTACCTTTCAGAAATGGCTCCTCATGAGGTCGGGAAAGCACTGTGGCTGGTACAGGAAAGAATAGTAGATAGACATAGTTTAGAGAGAGGAGAGCAGAACAATGCCTTTGGTAACAGTCACATTAGAGCCACACAGCTACAGCATGAAACCAGATCTTGAAAGCATGATTTTATTGTCAACATAAGATGATCAAATTCTGTGCTGCTTATCTTCCCCTACTCGCACATTCCCAACTCCTTCCTTATTTTGGCTCCAGGAGTTCTGTGGTGAGTTGAATCAACCTGGTTGCTGATCAACACTTTGCTTACCTGAGAACTCATAATTTCTGTGTGTGTGTTAATTTTCAGGTGGATCTGACTCATCCTTTAGTTGCATGATTACTAGAACTGATGCAAGGCAGGTAGTGGAAATACCTGTAGAGGAGGGGCCAAAACCTTTTCTTATAGCTGGAGATGAGTCTTATATCAGTTTGAGTTGGTCATGAGGCTGTAGTCAGACAAACTCTTAAAGCTGAAACTGATGTCAGAAGAAACAGTCCTGCCGCCCTGCCCAGTGAATACAATCCTTCCCAACCCTGTGCCACCTCCATCTGATATTGATCTTGTTCACCATGCAACACAGCTGGCTGCATGGCTGCAGGATGATCAGAACAATGAGGTGAGTGATCTGATAACCAGTTTTTCAGGTTCGCACCTCAGGCCAACTCCCAGGCCTGGCTCTGCCTGTAGCAGGTTGGAGGCTGGTGCAGAGCTGGAGGGATGGATGTACCATCTCCATCAGGGACAGCCTGAGCTTGACATGAAGTGTCAAAGTACAGCTGCACCTGGATTTGCTGTCCCTAAACTGACAGACTCTCACAGCAGGAACCTCACCAGGCTTCCAGGCACCGGCAAGTGCCCTGTGGGCAAAGCTGGCCGGGGCCATGGCAAACGAGCCAATGGAGATGGCCAGGGTTGTGATGCCTCACTGTGATGTGAGTGGGGGCTCTCACCTGGGAGCCATTGCCCCAAAACCAGTGCTGCACATGGACACCTCCTGGGCCTGATCTCACATCTCCAGCAGCAGGGACCACCTCATCCCATGCTGTGCTGGCACAGATGCCCACAGCCTTAGGTCGCAGGTCTCTGTGGGCACACAAAACCCCTGCTTGTGACCCCCCCTTCCCGCTTCCTGCTCTCTCCCATCCCCCAGAGCAGCTGCCCCATGAAGCCACCATGTTGGGTGACCCTGCAGAGGCCACATCAGCAGTGCTGTGTCCAGTTCTGGGCTCTGCAGCACGAGAGACGTGGATCCAGTGGAGAGCTACAAAAATGTTTGAAGGACTGGAGCATCTCTCTTATGAGGAAAGGCTGACAGAGCTGGACCTGTTCTGCCTTGAGAAAAGCTGACTGAGAAGGGACCTTACCAATGTGTATAAATATCTAAAGAAGGGGTGTCAGAGGATGGAGCCAGGCTCTTCTCGCTGGTGCCGTGGGCAGAAACTGATGCACAGGAAGTTCTACCCGAACACGAGGAAGAACTTCTGTACTGTGCAGTGACCATGCACTGGAACAAGTTCCCCGGAGAGGGTGTGGAGTCCCGCTCACTGCAGACATCCCGGAGCGCAGGTCTGCATTCAGAGCGCTCCGGGATGACCCTGCTGGCGGTGGGAGGCTGAGCACGGTGTCCCCCTGCGCTCCCGCCCTGCCTGACCCCCTCGGGCACTCCGTCACTCCCACCCAGGCCCCGCCCCCAGCCTTAAACCACGCCCCATTTCCACGCCCCCTGTGCGCGCGGGCCCGGCGCGCGCGCAGTCGCGCGGTAAACAGGCCCCGCCGGCCCCGCCCCCGCGTGTCGCCCCCNCGATTAAGCAGGGAGCAGCTGGGGAGGGGGAGAGCAGGCCTGGGCCGAGGGCGGTGTGAGGGCATCGGCGCTGGGTCGGAGCTCGGGGCTGCTCCAGATACGGTGTCACCGACGGGAGCTGTCTGTGTGGGCCCTGTGCAGGGATGCGATCGCTTGAGCCCTCCTTGTCGTGCGGCAATGAGGGTTAGCTTTTCCTCCCTGGGCCTCCTTCACCTGCTGCTTCAGGTCAGAATTTGCTGGACACACTAATGCCTGCTGTGATTATGGTGGTGTCAAATCCCTGCTTCCAGGATCTTCCTAGCTTTGGCTGCATGGCTGAAAGCATTCAGTGCAGCTTTAGGCCTTTGTTATGACTTAGAAGTGTGGGTTGATTTTAGAATTGTTTCTAAATGGGAGTGGTGCAATGAGATGAGTCTTAAATATCATATAATTGACAGAGAGAAAGTTGTTTTTGTAGGAAGGAAAGATTGATGTACTTGAGAGGGAGAGATTCCTTGCTTGTCATTATTGGATGCAGGAAAATGCATGCATTTGCTCTCTCAGGTCACCATATTTATGAACAAATGTTTGATTTTACAGGATTCAGAGAATCAGTTTGGAATTTGCCATGCTAGGTGAACACATGTTACTCCTAATAGATGTAAACACAGATATAATGAATGTCAGCTTGCTGTTTTGTTTCAGATAGTGGGCATTCGTTGTTTTTCATGCTTGTGTCTCAGCTGCCATCATGTGAGTACCTTGAAATCTTCCTGCTCTTAGCCCACCATTCACCATGGGATGAGGGCACAGAGAGCTAGAGACTCACACGAGGCTGTGCAGGAAGTCCGTGGATGAGCAAGGAATTATACCTGAATCTGCTGTGTCCTAGGGTAGTGCCCCTAGCACTCCTACTTTATATAAAATGTCAGCACCAGCAGGAGTTTAAAGTCTACGTGGTTGTTTGTTGACTATGACCTAACAGATCTGATATGTCTTGTATAATTATATGGAAAAGTGTGTGTGTGTATTTTAGTTTCACCCTGTAATGAATTTTGATAATCTAGGTATGTTTCAAATAATGCTTGGACAATGGCTTCTTTAAGCATACAAGGAGTAGTATTTCCAAGCAGTTGCTGTCTTTATAAGATATCCTGAGGAGCAGCATCTCTGAAAATCTATATCCTAAATTGCTGCCGTGTTTGGGTCCTGCTGTGTTTGTTTTTTCCATGCAAAGTAGCTGCAGAGTTCTCTCACTTAGCTCACAGAGCAGGCCTTTATGTAGTTTAGTAATTGTACATGTGATTCTTGCAAGTTCTCTTAGTCATCTCTTGCCACACTTCTGAAAAATAAAAATCTAAGGCCTGGAACTTCATTGACAATAAGGAATACAATAATTGTATCAAATTACAAAAATCTTGTTGAGCTGAGTATTTGGGTATCTTTTTAGATGCTAAACGCTCCTGGTATGATATACAGTAACTAAGAAATTTGAGTTTGTGAACTCATGAGCTCTGGGGCATTTATACCTGTGACAGTGTGAAATACTTTTTTCTCTGAGTAGAGTAAAACATACAAAACTGTTAGGGCAGAGTTCATCTCAATGACCTTTTACAGTATTAACTATCTAAAATGTATATTCTGTATATTCTAAATGTATAATACTTTAGTAAAGTGAATCTAAAGAAAGAGCTTAAATCTGCAATGCTTGCTGCTTTGGAATTTATTTTGGAGCTTCAGTTGGAAGTGACCGTTTTGTCTATGTATGAAAGTGAAACAAGAACAGGCTGACAGCCTGTCAACTGATCATGTGGATTTTTCAGAATCAAAAGTTCTATCTTGTGGCTATAATAAAGGGGAGAGGCTATTGTAAACTAAATGGACAGGATGTAATTCTGCCTTAAACTGGGCAGACTATCACATTCTGTGTTCCTTCCTGTTCCTGGGAGCAGGATGGGGAGAGGGATTTGAGCTGTTTAAGACCAACTTATTTGTGCTCCTTGGCATAATACAGGTGCTGATAACTTCAGTGTTAGCTGTTAGTTTGTAATTATTTATGTATCCCTTAAAAAAAATCCCTGATTGCTTTAGGATCATGATTTTCATTCTGCCTAAGTCATATTAGAGTACTGAGTTGAATTTAATGAAGCTGTGCTGTCTGAATATATCAGCTAACTGTGATTTTGTATTTTTTTCCCTTTTTGTTTTGGTTGGTTTTCTTTTTAAATTTTTAAAATTTTTAGAGACTTTTTTTCTTAATGGGAAAATGCTATATTTGTCCTAAAATGAGTGAAAGAACCACCAGGGCTGTATTTTAAGTGACCATGTCTGTTAGGTACTGAGATAAAATTCTTGCATCAGTAATCTGTTGCAGATCAGTACACGTTAAGGGACAGTAACACTTAAGCCATGGATGACACTTAAGAATAAATAATGTAATATTGAGTCAGAGATACCAGTTGGAAGGATATTTCTTGACATCAGTAATGCTAATCTTTTTTCTTTTAGTTTCTCTTAATTCCTAAATGCTTTGTGTTTGCTGTGTCTGGTTTGTAAGTCACCTTTTTAAATGAACTGCTGATGTGTGTGTTGTCGTAGGAGATTTAACTTACATAAAGAAAAATGTTTCCAGGTAACCTTGATCCTTCTTCCAAGGCACTTGGTGAAGTTGGGTCTGGCATCCAGGACAGTGGTGTGGAGATTGTCTATTTGTATTCCAATCCTATTGCTTTGGTAGAGAGACAAGAGTTTTGGACAGCATTTCAAGCTGTTTCTAGAGACTTTTCAAATGAAGAAGGTATTTTCTCCTAACTTCGTTCTTCACCTCTTTAAGAAGGAGGCTGAGTTTTTAGTATTTTATATTTTCATATTACTACTAGATTTTACTATTGTCATGAAACATTTTACTATGTTTCGTGTTTTCTGTGTCATACAAAGCCCATCAATTATGATCCAGTTAATTTTTTTATAATGAAACATTGCAGCTCTCTTTGTGTTTATAAAGCAATGCAGACTTCCAGAAAACTCCTGTTTTCTGATTTGCATCCACTGGAGAAGGAAAGACTGTAGTTTAGTAAGAAGTTAAACTGTGATGGAATGAGATGTGGTTGCTTTACTTAGATAAGTATGTAATTGTTCTTAACTGCACTGAGTGTCAATGGACTTTCCCTTTCAGTCCTCCTCTACTTTGGCTTTAAGGTTAGATGTGTGCAGTGATCTCTTATTAACCAGAAAGGGTAAATTTTCATGAACTCAAATGATCACAATCTGTAAATGATGGACTGGCAGTATAGGATCCTCTTGGCAGTGTGCTCCTTTCTCCTTGTCTTTGGCAGTGCTCAGCCTCTGGTTGAGCTAGTTCAGCTTGATAAACCAGCAGCAAAAAGTACTTGCAGTTTTTCTGGGCAGATTTCCTCTTGATTTGGTGAGTTGAACGGTGTCATCTTGGGGTGGATTAGCACATGTACCTGGGGTACAGTGACAGCAAGGAAAGGGTTGGAGAGGCACTACCACCTTCACTGGCCTGGACTGTCTGCTTGGATCCACTGCCTTAGGAGGTCTTTCCTGAATAAAGCCTCTGCTTCAGCCTTAAGTCAGTTTTGGAATGATGTGTTCCTGAGGGATTGTTGACTTGATTTTAAAAGAGTTATGGGTGTTCAAGGAAGCTTTTCCTGTTATTTTAGGCATTTCCCTCTTCATGGAGTGAGATTATAACATAATAATTCAAAAATCGTTCAAATTATGATGCTCTGATGCTCTTGGTGGGTTGCTTTTTCCTGCAGCCCCTAATCAGGAGTGAGGGCTGTTACCTGATTTTTGCTTATGAGACAGACTTGAAGCACTTGAATATGGTTTGTGGCTAGCTTTGCAAAATGATTTCTTAGTTGATTCATTAGGCTGTAAAAGGAGAGTGCTATATCATCTTCCTTGCTCTAGGAAGGACTGACCAGGCAAAGCTTTCCAGATTGCTGCTGACATTAACTGCCAAGTTCTTTTCCCTTCCTGCTAGGAAGCTTGTGCATTTTCCTTATAGAAGTTGTGTGTGTGATGATGTGTTATTCTCCATATGTTGTGAAAGTTTCTGGGCAAATTAATCTGCAGCTGTCATTGCAATACAAGTACATGTTAGCAATAGTGTTGCATGGTGCACAGGTCTAATTGTTATGTGATATATTGGCAAGTTATGAAATTTGAATGTATAGCTTATTACATGACATAAAACCTTTTGTATTGTAGTTGAATTCTGGCTCGCTACTCTTTGGTAATGTGTGGCAGACTTTCTTGACATTGGTTGTTTCAGTTTTTGAAATCACCTTCTTGGAAGCAGAGGCTTTGCCTTTAGTTTGACGTTTTTCTTGCAGCTACCTAAAGCAGCAGTCTGTTAATAACTATGGAATATTAGAGTATATTGCAGTAGTGTTGGATTAGAAACATACACAGGTGATCAGCACAGGCTGATGGAGGCATGGAGGGCAGAAATTGTTGACTGTCTTTTTAAGCTTTCGTTAAGCAAGTATCTTGGAAATTATATTTGTACTAGGATGAAAATAATCTTGTATCTCAACTGCTTTTATTGAGAGTTGGCATACTGGTAGTCCCTGCTTATCAGTAGAAAGACTGATGTATAGGATTCTTTCCTTTGCAGTTCTCAAAATTACATTTTTAAAAATGTCTGGCTTTATTTGTTGTGCAGTTGAGGAGTGTTATCCTTGGTGGTGACTTTCATTCTATAGACTGTTCACCTGGGAACCTGTTGCAATGACAGAATGATAATGGGTGACATTTGTCACTGTGCTTAATATATTGCTCTGAGAAGAGCAATGTGAGGCAGTTCTAGGTTGGAAGCTGGGATGTGTGGAGAAAACCATCACATTTTCTCAAGATGTGGTGGGAATGTGAATTTATATTACTGTATACTTAGAGATCACTAAGCTGTGTCAGGCCTCTGAAAACGACACACATTTTAATAGCGTATATGAGCTATAAAAATGCTGAGGTTTGTGAGGATCTTGGAAGATACAGTAGGTCTGAAGCAGAGGGAAGTATACTTACATCTTAGTGACCAGTTCTTACACTTGCAGTAACGAGAATTCCACAGTTTCCTTCAATAACGTCTTTTGGTGTTAGTTCTCATTCTTCTTCCTCCAACATCTGACTAAACTTCTCGTTCAGGGAAAAAGAGAAAGCAAACCAGGCTGAATGCAGTTATTTAATGTGGACATAGAGGACAGTTGACTATTGTCTTTGGCTTTTGCATATTTAAAAAGCTTGTTAAATTGTTCACTCAGTTTTCCTAAGGTAAATAAATCCAGCTCTTTAAACCATTCTTCTCAGATCATGAGTTCCAAATGTTTAATTGCTCTCCTCAGTTGGCTTCTGTTGTCCTGTGTTAGTGGTACTTGAACTGGACCTGGACCCAGTGCTTGCACTGACTTCAGTACACAGCACGGGGGAATTGTTGCTTGCTGTGTCTGTCTTCTGATATTCTTGCTAACATATTGAATAGTGTTGACATTTTTGAATCCTGCTTATAGTGATGACTCACTTGGATTGTTTCTTATCATATTGCTGCTTTTCTCCATTTTTATCCATTCCTTGATTTTTGTTGATGTTTGTAAATGCCATGTAGCATTTTCATTGAATTTTGTTCTATTAAGATTGTTAGAGAGTGGTTTTATTTCCAGTTCTGTGCTGCATAATGCTAAAAATCCTTCCAGTCTTGCTATTATTTACAAATTTGATGTGTACTCTCATCTATTAATGAAAATCTCTCATAGAATTTAAAAATGATGTGTTGGATTTGCTGCTGATGTTTCACATTTCTGAGGTATGTGGGATGTGACTCTATTCTGTCCTTCTATAAAAGGGTGTTGAAGATTTCTCTTTTTTTGACAAATCTCTTAATTTCTTGCTGAGTTGTTTTTCTTCTCTTTGTGTTGGATAATAGTTGTTATATTGGGATGGACCATTCAGTCTCATGGAGGTATTGTGGTTAGATCAGTAACACTTTACCTCTTGATCTGTGGAAATTTGTTTCAGGTGTTTAATGGATGGTTATATTTACCACTTTGAGTTTTGTGATGTAGATAGACATGATCTTTCCTAATTCTAGCTGGGCTGTACTAAGGACTGACAAACAAAAATGTTACAAAATACTCCTGTAGTCTTTCCTGAAGGGTAGCATTTTTAGTAATGCCTTTTTTTTTCCAACAACACTGCTGAAGGAAACAGTGAAGAGTTAATGTAGATTATGGATATGTAGGTAGCTTTCAATGTTTAATTTTGTTATGAGGCTTATACAGAGCAACTAGGACTGGCTAGAGTAAGATAAAAAGACTAAAAAGCTGCTTTAAAATGACAGTTATGCTATTAAATGTTTCTTGCTCTGGAAGCAAGATGAAATATCTATGGTTGACAGAGCTTGCAAGATGATTTTTATGTAGGAAGTGGTATTAGTCTGTAGTGCTTTTTCTTGTTCTAGTCTGTGCTTCAAGCCCATATCACAGCTCTGACTTCAGTGTGCCCTTGCACTGTGTTGGCTGAAGGATTGCTCTCTGAGGTAGCAGTTCATTTGTCTGTGACTGCTTGTTTGGCTGGCATGTTTGACAGTGAATGCTGGGCTATGCTGGCCAAACCCCCATGTTGGGATGCAGTATTTTATAGGCAGTGAATTTTTTTGTGTGTGTCTCTGGTTGTGTTGTGTTGTGTTTTGGGGGGTTTTTTTTGTTGGTTTGTGGGGTTTTTTTGTTTGGTTTGGTTTGGGTTTTTTTTGCCATAGCAGTTACAATTTTGGAGGTTTTTGATTTGTATTGAAATGCATTTGTGGTAATATTGCACTTACATGAATTCAGTTGGGGAAATTAAGTTAGTGTAAAGCTAATAATTGTGGCACTTATTCTTTGCAGATTGACAAAATTTTAGTCGTAATGCTTCACAGATGCAAAGAGAGGTCATTTGTAACAAACACTTCTGTGCCTGTGGAAAGTTTTATGGGGCAGCTTTGTCAGAATATTTATAAAAGTATTGTGCTATGTGCTTAGATTACAAGGAGTTTGCATTATACATTGACATCAGGGAGTCTGCAAAACATTTAAGTAGTTAACTGTTAATAGTTAAAATGTACATTGAGCGTTCCTCAAACTCTAATTAAAGGCTGCCTAGACCCACCTCTGAGAGGACTGCCAGTCATAATTGTCTTGTTTGACATTCTAGAATCAAATTTAATGCCCTAGTTTGAAGATTACTGTAGTTTTTCTGGCTAAAGGGAACCATCTGAAGTACTTTCCTGTGAAGGACGTGTACCCAAAGGCTACTTGCTATCCAGTTGTCATGACTGTGAGTTGACACACTTGGACAAATTATTATTTATTTGAAACTGGTGCCATTTAATGCAAAATAATGCCTAATATTTTCATTATCTTTCCTCTCAGGAGGCTTAAGGAAAAGAAACAGTAGCATTAAATGTGCTGTATTTTAAGTAATAATATTTGGTTGTGTCCTTCTGGGAAATAGAGTATTTTTCCTCCCTTACCTCACTCCACTTCTAGGCCCAAGTGAATAGACAGCTCATTTTTTAGCATCTACATCCCACCCTTAAAACAAAGCAGCTGCTGTTGCCTGTTTGGCTCCTGTGGAGCAGCTGTTGGTGCAGTGGATGCAGCCCCCTGGTCTTTGTGGGCAGGACCACCAGCTGCTGCAATTGAAACCTTTCCAGTGGCAGTGTTGTAACTTGCATTGGGATTTCTTGTGCATTATTCAGTCCAGCTGTTCATAATGGAATGATAGATCTCTAATAGATACATTCTGCAAATTGATTTCAGTTTTGGTTTACCAGCTATATTGGTTCTTTAATTTCATGAGTTAATCATAATGTTTACATATGGCTGTAATGGTAAAAAAAAAATTGTAATTTTTACTACTACTATTTAATTCCATGTGGGATTGGAAGGTGACTGTATTAAGAAGCTGTTGGTTTAATAGTGTATAATTTTTGTACAACTAGAGATTGTACAGTGCTATATCAGACAAAATACTAGTCTAAGCAAGAAATTTGGCTTAGGAGTACGCTGGTGTAGGGAGAAAACATTGCATATTATGAACAAACTTAATTATCCCCAGTTTCCTAGTAATTAAAAAAATATTATTTAGCAGGAGTTTTAGATATATTTTTTTCAGGGTAGTGATATCATGTGAAAGTTGAAGAGGACTCAAGTTTATGGTTTTAATGCTCCTTTCAGTTAAAGAAAGGGGGAGCAATGACAACAGGAGAGAGAAGGGACACTAATATACATTGAACTGTGTGTTAAAAACCCACAAGTCTGCTGAACAAAACTATTTAAACAATACCTTAAGGATACTTTAGCCTGCCAGGGCTGCAGTCACAGGGGTAACTGTGAATCTGAGTAACATAAATGTCTTCTCTCCCTAACTTACAAACATAACCATAACAAGTACAGAATCCTAAAAGTTGTAGTCTCATCCTATTTTAACTGTGGCAGTTTATTTCTAAGGATTTTTTGTTTGGTTCTTCTAAGACCTTTAGAAATGTTTTTTGCATGTTTTCTTGATATTTTAGGTGGGTATTGGAGCATGACTGTGATACATGTTTGAAGCTATCATTGAAGGGAAATTTTGGCACAAGTTGTAAAGGATTTCTTTTGTTATCTTGATTTTTCTGATTTTCTGTTGGTAACTGTCAGTACTATAGAAAAATAATTTTGCCCTGATTTGTTTTTTAAGTCACGTTACTAAGATTTAAGTTACAGTCTAGATGTTTGGATTTGCATATTTTAGTGGCTTGAATGGAAAATACTGTCTCTTAGTATCAACTTAATACTGTATTGTGAAGCCATAGATGAAGGCTTAGTGTATATTTTTCTTCAGATTTTTGTGTACAGAATAGTGAACAGTTGGATTTTGTTTTCAGACTTAACTTTTAATGAAAGGTTGCTTTTCTTTAGCCTTTTTAATAAGATAGTGAGCCAGAGACCTACAGTAGCTACGTGTTTGCACTTAAGGTATCAAGAGGGTCTGTGTTTAACAAAATAATTTATGAGGGCAGGAATAGTTGCATGATTAGGCAATACCACTTCTGAAATTTGCTATCCTATACTGCCAATGCAGTATTTCTTACCTGTTTTGCAGCCCATTTTGCGTTGTCATTTTGTGTCAGTTTGAATTATTACTTTACTGTCCATAAATAATTAAATAATGTGTTTCTTAAAGTGTGCCTGTTCAGTGTGATATATTGATCCAGGAAGGTTTTTTTCCCCAGAGAAGAATTTCAGAAATACAGGGTGCAGCTTGTAAAAGTGGGATGCTTGTATTGAGTAGAGAATTATTGCTATTTAATAACATGAGCTGTATATCTCAACAGGTGACTTCAAGAAATGTCTTGCTGTTACTTCAGTGTGAACTTGTGCTCCCTGCCCTCTAAAGGCAATTGTCCAGTTACATTCCCATCAGTTTAACACATGGGATGGCCTCTCCTGCCTTCAGCAGTGGAACTGTGGTTCCTTGTTCAGGATGACTTCTGTCTGTGTGTCATGAACTGTTTGCTGACACCTTCAGAGTTTTAAGATGCTGTTCCAGGTGATGTTTCTGCCCTAACAGCGTTGGCAGAGTAGCTTCTGTGCCAATGAAATGACTGTTCAAGTGAAGTTCTGTGTTTTAGCCAAAATGCTGCCTCTGTAAATTCTCTAGATGGAACTGGGGTGGTTAAGCGTGGGCACATGTTAGCACTTCTAAATCAGAAAGATGGGGCAAACAACTGTTCTAAAGAACTCAAACAAATGCCCAGGTTAAGATGCCTTTAGTGATGCTCAAGGTGATCCATGCTTCTCTTTTTTAGTGACAAAGTACTGGTTACCAATGAGCTACTGCAGCATTCCAGTGGCAGCTTGCTCAGCTGCTCTGAGTGCTGCACTCTGACATCTCTGTTCCCTGTGAACAGATAACACCTTGTACTGGCTTTGTGTGGCCAGGTTCTGGGGGCTTCTGTTGGAAGCTGCTGTGAGAAGCCCAGGATGGACCTGCTGCTGCTGGCCAAGGCTGAGCCAATCAGGAACGGTAGTAACACCTCTGAGATAATATATTTAAGGAGAGAAAAGTTATTGTGCAGATCTATTTGCAGCCAGAGAAGAGCAGGGGGAGAACATGTGAGAGGAACAGCTCTGCAGACACCAAGGTCACTGCAGAAGGAGAGGCAGAAGGTGTTCCAGGTGTCAGAGCTGAGATTCCCCTATGGCCCATGGTGAGAACCTTGGTGAGACAGGCTGTGCCCCTGCAGCCCATGGAGGGCCACAGGGATGCAGAGATCCACCTGCAGCCCCTGGAGCAGACCCACATCAGAGTGGATACTTGAGAGGAGGCTGTGAACCTGTGGGAGGCCCAGGCCTGGAGCAGGTTCCAGGACCCATGGAGGGAGGAGCCCGTGTAGAGCAGCTTCCTGGTAGGACTTGGGACTCACGCTGGAGTAGGCTGTGCCTGAAGGACTCAGATAGGAAAGGTTCATGGAGGACTCTGTCCTGTGGGACAGACCCCACACTGGAGGAGGGGAAGGACTCCTCTCTCTGAGCAGGGGCAGGAAAAATGTGTGTGAACAACCCCCATTCCCTGTCTCCCTGTGCTGCTGTGGAGGAGGTAGAGCTAGGAGGAAGGGAAGGTTGAGGAGAAGGTAGTTTTAAAGGTTTTTTTTTTTTATTTCTCATTACCCTGCTCTGATTTTCTTAGTAATAAATTCAGTTCATTTCCCCAAGTTGAGTCTGTTTTCCCCACAATGGTAACAAGTGAGTGATCTCTTCCAGTTCTTAACTCATGAACCTTTCACTATATTGTTTTGTCCTCTGTCTGGTTGGGAAGGGGAGTGATAGGGCACCTTTGGTGGGTGTTGGCATCCAGCCAGGGTCAACCCACCACATACCTTCTGCAAAAACATGTTGGACTGGCATTGATCTGGTTGATCTGTGTATTGTGTTTTGTTAGTCCTAAACTGATAGAGGCATTGTGTGTACATAAGAGAGAGCCAAAGGGGAATGCTAGTAAGATCAGGGCCTGGAGAAGCCCAGTCTTAGGAGCCTAGAAACAGTTCTTGCTGTGCTCCCTCTTTACTCCTCTGGGAACCTTTCTTCATTTCTATCTCCTCTGGTTTTAGTAGGTGTCTTGCAGCTGTGGCACTTGCCGTGCAAATTGATGTAAAGGAAAATTTAGATTTGGACAGCGTGTGAACATCAGTAGTGGTTAAAGGTGCAATTATTTTTGACAGCAGAGATCCCTAGTGTGGCCCATATCAGTGGGTGGGGATGATTTAATAGCTGGGCTGTGTTGGGTGTCCTCACAGTCTACTGGGAGGACCTTTAGCAAAACGCCTGACGTGTGGGCACTGGCCCCACTGTGTCTGTGAGGTCTGTCGATGACAATAGACAGTCTGATCACTCCCTCCTACACTTGAGACAAAAATCAGCCGAGGAAAGAGACAGTGTTGTGTGGCCATTTGGTATGTGGAATACTTTTAGCCCTTTGATGGTGATTTTAAAAGAAAATTGTTAATAGTGGGCTAAAGGTTGTGGGTTTTTTCGACATAATATCTATACCAGTGAAACTGCCAACACTTATTATTACTGAAAATATCTTAATACCTTGCTTACTTTAAAATAAATATTTTTTTATTGTGAAAGCTAGTGGTTGAATTTGGAACATATTGCTTTTTGTTCTAAAAATTCTGAAGGAGGATTCTGCTTCTCAGACTGGGTGATATCCTAGAACTTGTACGCATGGGATTGTGAGAAATCAGAGTTCACTGTATTTGTTTTAGGGATTTGTTTGCTAGTAGCTGTGTTTGTTTTGCAACACTTTTCATCTTGTTGGGCTGGCTTGTAATGAAATGTCTTCAGCCCCAGAAGGAAGATGCATTGCAAATTAACAACTGCAGGACAATAGTTAGAGCAAATATATTATTTCATCTGTCTGTTACTGTATATGACCACAAAAAGCATAAACCAATGGGCCTCATCCTGGTTTTGGAGCACAGGTTTTACATTTGTGCAGTATTTTATTTGTGTAACTTATGTGGGACTGTTCTGGTGCTCTTAGGATAAGAGCCAGCTCCATCTTATTTTTAGTACTAAAGTAATTAGGGCTTTGTTCTAGTAATATTTTCTTAACATGCTGCAACATGATGGAGTTATGGGCTTGATAAAAACACTGTATCAAAAATGCCCAGCATTCCTATAGGGCTTGCAAAATCCAACAGTAGCCAGAAGAGACATAATTTGGACTTGCTGGACAGACATGACAGTGTTGCATTTGACTTCTATTGAGCTTTGTAATGAAAAATTATAAATTGATTAGCAATTAACTGCTACAGTGAAGTAAGTTTCTATAGCAACAGGGCAATGCAGGGTACAATTATTCAGACTGCTTTCCTTAGCAGATAATTTTTTTCTTCCAAGCTCTGAGTTTACACTGTTGGACTAAAACATTGTTTTGTTATAGCAACGAATAATCCTCAGCTTTTGCTGCTCTTGCCTTTTAATTTTATTTTTTTCCTTCCTAAAGAAATAGCTTTTCCTCTTATGAGCTGAAATGGGAATGGGAGAAACTTTCTGAGATGAAGTGATGAAGCTACAGCAGTCTTATTTTTATAACAAGACACTTAGTTTTGTGTTAAGTATTTTAAAGATACCTCAGATATCTGATCATGTGAAAGATAAAATAAAAGCAGGTTTTGCTTTTGTCAGTCAGCCTCAGTGTTTGCTGTTTATAGGTATTGCACAAGTGCATTTTTACAGTATTGTAACAAAACAATAACAATGTTTTAGAAAAGAAAAAAAATAAGATTTGAAGGTAAAGTGAAAGTAATGGCTTTGAATGTGTGACTGACTAAGAACACTGGTCCAACAGGTCAGGCAGCTTTTGTGTGTGTGCATGGGGAGGAGGTGATCAGCTCAGAGATGACTCTACCATTAAGTCATGCAATGTTTCCAGTTTGTTCCATGTTTTGGGTGCCATCTAAAAGCAGTCTGACAGCTCTAATTTAAATAAGTGTTGTCTTTAACAGGTATGATTTTTTTAACCAGTTTTGCTTGCAGGGCTGGGCCAATTTAAACAAATTCCCAGTGAAAGTAACTTACTAAGTGTTTAATAAGTATTGCAGCTGAGTGTGTGAACCAAATGAGAACAGCTGCTGAATCATGCCAGAATGTGTGATTTTACTTGGTATCCATTTGATATTTACATGCCTGTTTTCCTTATTTTGTTTCTTACATCTAGTACATGTGTTCTTATTTCCGTTAAGCTCATCTGAATTATGCCTCACTCCGTGTTAAAAACAGGTGAGAAAGGACTGATTATAAATGTAGGCAACAGTGTGACTAGACTGTAGGAGTAGGAGGAAATACAGGGATTCACTGGAGAATAAGGAGCAAGAAGGAGATCAGAAAGGTAACTATTACATTCTTACTTTAGAGCTATGAATCTGTTATAAGGTACTGTATTGTAACTATTGAGAAATGAATTATAGTTATCTAAGCATAAATATTAAGTGAGACTTGCAGAACGTATTTATGAAGCATAGTTAAGGAAAGAGATAATTGTTACAGTACACTTCATTTTCTCATTTCCTCAAAAGCAAAGAGAGTACGTGTGCTTCAGTGCCTTCCAGCCTTTGTAGAAGGGGATATGTTCTTTACACAGCTTGTGACAGTCCATAAGTAGTATTCTAGTACGAACTTTATTTAGTGCCTGTGAATATTTGGAATGCTCTGTGCTATTCTGAAATCAGTTGCTTTTTAGTTCACTCTATTCCTAACAGTGAAAGTTTCTGCTAAAAACCTTCTGACTGCCTTTGGCTGAGTGACAGGCAGGTATTTTTGCAAGGCTTATCCTGGATTGTATTCTGATAGAGAAAAACATGCTGGAGTGCTATTCAACCACCACAACAAAAAATTCCCTTTCAGTTTTAGCTTTTGAAGTTCTTACATTGTAGACTTCTGTGTTAGGGATTCTTTTTTTGTTTTGCTGAAAGTAAGATATTGTCTCCCTGTGGTGGGAAACATTAACGTATAACGTGTATATATAGTCAGCTTTATTTAAAGTTCAGGTGCTCAGCCTTTGTAGTGTAACACTTGGGTAGTGAAGGAGAGTTGTAACTTACTAGGTTCATGTGCCTGAATGAAGTGGAAATTCAGATCCATATATTAGATATTTAAAATGAGGGAATTTTAGAACTTGGAAATTCTGTTACAAAACGATCAGAGAATTAAAAGCTTAGTTGTTTGTATCTGAGACAACTATTGGGAAGAGACCTTCAAATTGAGGTCTTCTAGGAGTGGTTTTGGAAATAATTTAATTGGTGACTGATACAGAGGAGCAAGAACATGTACATGGTGCTTTTAATAACTTTGGGACACATCACTGTTCATAATCAGAGTTACTTTATAAGGAGAAATAAGCTGATGTCACAACCATAGGTGAAGTGAAAATTCACTGAAAAAACCCAGAGGGAATTTTGCTTTAGCAGTGAATCTTTGAAAAGATGATAAACAGAGTGTAGTGTTGATTACAAGCTGAGCCAGCTTGTGATACAGCTGTTGAAGGCTGAAGGACATAAATGCAATTCAAAGATGTATCAAATGAGGTTTACCAATAGAAATAAAGAATGTCTTTAGTGCCATTGTACTAGGCATTGAGAAGATGGCTTTAATATTGTATGAAATTCTAGTTGCTTGTGTTGAAGGTGATTTTTAACTCCTGCTACTAGAAGAGGATGGTATCTAATGTAAAACTGGAGAAAGAAGTGTGTGATACTAATTTTCTTAGCAAAGCAGTCACTAAATAGCCTTTTTGTTACGCTCACTAAAAGGAAGAAGAGAGGAAAGAAGGGAGAGAATAAATAATACAAAATCTTCCCTGGATGTATGGGACATTACCAGATCTCCCACAAATCCCAGTCATGCAAAATTTACTATTAATTTAGAAGGATCCTGCTTTTTGACCAGCCCTGCTGTAAGCAATTACTAATAGTTGAACTGCAGAATGAAAACACTGTGGTGTGATAGGCTACAGACCCTAAGGAAGTACAGAATAGGTTTTAACAAGAGGCAGAATGTTTCCTCCAGAAGCTTCTTAGGGCTGAGCCAGATGAACAGAGTGAAGGCAATTTATTTTTAGTGATACAAACCCAACTCTGTGTGGTACCCAGTGAGGCCACCTTACTGGCTTTCAGATTGGAGAGGAAAGGACTGTAAGAGACTGAGGAGCTGGAGGCAGTAATGTTCAGTGAAAAAATGGTTTGTACAGCTCACTTGGCAACCTAGCATGGAAAGAGCAGGAGATGTGTAATGGATGCTAGAGTATCTCACTAGTTTTGTGTGGAAGCTTTAGGAGGGGATTTTGTATTTTGTGTATTTTTGGAGGTGGTTTTCTATATTCTAAGTCTCCATTTATACAGCAGGAGTTGAAGGTCAGAACTGTTTCATCCTGTCTTCAACTATGAGCAGAGTAAAGGATGAGATTTTCTTAATTGGTGACCAGCTAGCCCTTAGTTTTTTGTTGTTTTGTTTTGTGGGGTTTTTTTAAATCATATGGTGTAGTGAGACTGAAAAATATGAGCAGTAAGTCTGGGTTTTTTTCAGGTTTTTCTAATCTGTTTTGTACTTACTTTTATATAAAATTTTACTATGCTGAGGTATTTGGTAGGTTTTGTGGGAATTGGAAAAGATTCTGTGTGCTTAGAACAGATGTTTTCTCATAATCCTGTGTTTGAGAGAAATGTTTGAAGAAAGATCTTTCTTCAGAATGGAAACTAAAAGAAGTGAGCAACTGTGTTTGGCTTTGCCCTGCTAGTGTTAATCCTGGAACTTCAAGTTAGCCAGTTACCTGGCCCCCTTTGCACTGGAACAGAACACTTTTCCATCACGGGAACAAGCTTTAATGCAGGAAACAGTCTTTCTCATTTAAATGTACTCCTGGAGCAAATTCTCCTTTCTGACATGAATGCAAACTCTTCTTTCACTGGGGAGAAGATAGTGTCGGATAGAGACTGCTGTTCTGTTGTAGCTCCTTATAAATGGAATATACTCCTTTGCTCACATCTGAGTGCATCCTCTTTATTTGATAGCTTTTTACGTACATCTTTGGCCAAAGAAGTTTCCCTACTACGCTGCCATTTTAAACAACAGCAAAAATCCTTTGAAATTTGTAATATAAGGTGGTTCTCTAGTATGAGAATGGCTGCTTCACTCTTTGGAGTACTTTAGGATGTTAGTGTATCTTGATCAATATGCAATGCTAAACAGTTAAATGGAATTTCAAGTAGAGGCTCAGGCTGCTTGGTTACCATGGCAAACACAGTAGGAAATTCATGCCAAAGTTTGGAAACTAAGATACACAAAAGAAAACTTGTAAACTGAAGTAACCACTTCAGAGAGAAAATATACTTGTCTATAATTTATTAGAGACTGTTTCCCAAAGAAGACAGTTTTAAAATCCTGTTTTATTAAGCAAATCTTAATTGCTAGTCCAGAGTTTTGCACAAAGGAGGCAATATTCACAGGCAGGGAAGAGTGAGATTCTTTGTTGGCTTGCCCTCTAACTGTAAGGTCATTGAGTGAATAGAGTAGCCTCTTGAAGACAGAGGAATTGAATTGCTAAAGTACTGTAATCAAGGTTGACATATTTTCAGTGTGCAATGCCTTGTTTCACAGATTATTCGGTCTTGTCTCTCTAAAATTTGTCTGTGTTAGTGATTACATGTGTGTTAAATCACATATATGTGATGTGTGTATATATATGATCTCCATGTATTTAATGGTTTGTCTATGTTCCTGATTGCATATTTATCCTTTAATTACTTGTATATGTTAAATGTCATAAAATTGCCGTATTTAATTCACTTTCCCACAGTTGTTTGTCTTAAGGCTTGCTACCAGGAACCAAGATCTTTATGTGAGTATTTTAATGGGGTGATTTCAGTTCGATAGGTTCCCTGTGTAATCAGCTTACTGTGAACACAGTATTTGGTATTGTAGTCCTGTCAGGATGTTGTGGCAAAATCTGATCCTTTTGCATGTGACTTGCTGTACAGTTTTCCATAGGTGTGGTCACATGCAAATCATGCAGGTTTTTTTCTCTTTCTGAATGTAAATTAGTATGTATATTTCCATGTATCTTCTCCAAAGTCTCATCCCCCAAAGGGCAGCTCTTACACAGAAAGCTGATCTGTGGCTTGAGAGAGACGCTGCTTTTAAAGACTTCCTGAAGATCGAGGTTAGAGCTGGAGTTGGCCATTGTGATCATGAGCACCTACCCTAACATGTGACTCTACCTCATCACTTTATGCATTGCATAACATGGATTGGAGATTATGGAAGGCAGTTGGAGGCTCAGGGAAAGCAGTTTAGGTTATTACTGAGAAACTATGATGAATTTGCCTCTGTCTTTACAACACATGGTCTCTTGGCTTGTAACTGGGAAGTGGTGTTACTGGAACATGAAATGTTGGAGATGATGGAACAGTTTATGAAATGGTGTTCAGGAGTTCTTGTTGTGAACAGTAACTGTTGTATTGAATTACAGGTTAGTCTGCTTTTTGCTGACCTCTTTAAAAAGGACTTACTGAGCACTTTTTAATTAAAACAAAAGTGGAACATGAAAACATCTGGAAGATTATACTAGGGCTTAACTCAAAGAAAAGTAAGAATTTAGAGGCCACAGGAAGAGAATTGTGCCACTGATTAGCCACAGTACCTAAAATGTTTCATTTCACTAAGTTTAACATATGGTAATTTATAGTTACATAGTGTATCTGTAACTTCAGAAAAAGAAGTAAAAGGGGAAGAGCAGCAGAAGTTGAAGATGGACTGATTTGACTGAGTAACTGGCAAGAGGCAGCTGTAAGAAACCTGGGAAATGCAGTTAGGCTACTTGAATGAGCAGCAGTATGTGTTCCCACTAATCTCTTGGTGGCACACAGTGGAGGAAAATACTGGAGTCAGTTTGAATCCACTACACAAAAAGAGGGAATTGATATTGGTGATTGCCTTAGCTGATTAGTGTTTGAGTTCTAACAAATATTTCTTTCTTTAAGAAACGGAATGGAGAAGAATATTAGAAACAAGAATTGAATAAATCATACAGGACTATATAAATCAATAGGTCCATCTCTTCTTACAGGTCTATAAAAATGTATTATTACTGAGATGTTTAGAGAAGTGGTGAAAATGGTGACATCTGAAAACTTCTGTGCAAATACTGAGGACAGGATTGCTTACTCTGGTAATCAGTATAAGTGCTGTGTTTATGAGGAATGTTAGACATCATTGTCTCTTCCTGGGAACAAAATGGTGTTCAGTAAAATCAGAGGGGAACAAAATTCAGAACTGACTCTTTTTTCCACATATTAACTCATCAGGGAACCTTGCTTCTGTGATGTAAGTGGATAAGGAACAGGAAGTGGGAGTTAAAACCTGACAATTTTTTTTCAATTCTGTACAGTAGTTAATGAAAAAAATCAAACCCCAAACTCCTTTAAGAGTTATTAAACTTCCATATTTGCAATTTAAATGGCTTCAGGAAAGAAATCTAGGATGGACAATAATCCATTAATGCAGCTGACTTCATGAGTTAAGTTCTGAAACATGTATCTGCCCACTGTTGAAGAAATGGTATTGGAGTAAAAAATACTGGCAGCAAAGTCAAGTTTGGAGTCCATGATTATGAAGTATGGATGTGCTATGTGTTGTTAAATCTGTGTTTTAATTGTTAGGCCAGTGAGGGGGAGACCAGCATAAAAATGTGACCTGTCACCCATGGTTTATAAATAGCCCTGATAGATCATTATTTTGAACTTAAAACTGCACAGTGAGATCTCTTTCTTATATACGTTCTTAAAAAGAGCTGAGTAGGGGGAGAGAGGAGGAAGGTGTCTGCATCACATGCACAACATACGTGGTTCTGAATCAGGGCTCTGCTGGGGAGGTTTTCATCCAGCAGGCTGAGTTACAGTGGAGCCAAAGTTCTGCAGACCAGGCACTGGGAAGAGACAATAATGCTGATATCAGAGCTGCTTCTCCTTTCTTCCTGTTAAAAAAAAAAAAAAAAAAAAAAAAAAAAGGGGTTTTTCNAAAAAAAAAAGGCAAGTAATTGCTTAAACCAAAATAGAACATCTAATTCAGTTCATGTCTGTTGGGAATGTGTAATAGAGTGACTTTATTCAGAGTTGTTTAACTAGCCTGTTTACAGATTTGATGTGACCAAATGCATAACACTGGATTCACAGTCTCATTTTTTATCTGAGTTGTTAATGTCATTAACTGGCACCCACAATGAGGGGAACTTTGCAAAAGGAACTGTGGAATCCCTCTTTTGTTAGCTCTTGTTCAGCATGGGTTTCTGAGAGATTGTATAGAGGCTCGAGAGCAAGTTAAAGCTCATATATTCTTTTTGTCTCACAGTAAAGCAGTGTTGTGCAAAATGTGTAATTCAAGTGCTTTTAGTGAGCAAAGGGAGCAGGTTTTCTTCTGCAGGTGTAATAAAAAATTGACTTGTTTAAACATGGAGAAGCAAACACTTCTTGAAAAGTTACAGTGTCCTGTCACTTGCCTGAATCTTTAGTGGTTTGGTTTTAGTGCAGCTGAGGATTGCTGGAATTTTTTGAAGTGCTTCTGGTCAACTTTGTGGCGTGGGCAGGCTGTTGGGTTTCTTTTGGAGAGGCTAAGCTCTCAGACCTTGTCAGGACTGACCAGGATGTGCTCTGGAGAGCTGTGTTATGGTCAGGTCATTAGAACAATTTGGGTCTGACCTGGCTCTTTGAACAGCACTGTCACAAGTTGTGTGTTTTGGTCTTCCACTCTAAAGAAGCAGTGTCAGCATGGGTAAAAATTTTACCAAGTAACAACCTGAATTGATGATGCTTTAAGTTACTAAAGAAACAGTTTCAGGGTCCTCAGACATCTCTTGGGTAATGACAGGTGGAGGCAGCAGCAGCATTCTGTGCTCAGAAGACAGAGGGATTTTTGTGTGGAGGGGTTGAAAACCTTGTTTCAGCTTCCCTTAGCCTCCCTGGCCTGTAGTAGTTCAATTGTGTTAATATTCCTGTACTGTTTTAGTGCCCTTTGCTCAGTTTTATAAACAAAGAGTAAGTTGATGCTGTATATACCTGTGAAGTGAATGGCGACTTGCAAACAGGTTGTTTTGTTTTGTTTTGTTTTGTTTTAAGTCTGCTTTTCTGAGGTTTTGAATACTTTTTAAAACTAAAAATGTTTACTTTTTTTAGGGGTATGGGTAGCCTGGTGCTTTCACCTTAGACAACTTCCAAAAGAATGTGCTCATCTATACTGTAACCACAGAAATGTTTTGGTTTATGGCCTTACTAAAATGGAGTTAGCATTGTTATGATAAGCTATAAATCAAACAGTTCTTTATGTGCGTTCTTTACGGTGTTCACATCTACTTTCTTGATCTTGCCAATTATATAACCATCGGTTTAGTTAATATGACATAGATTTATTTCAATCCAGTGCATGCTCTTTGCTCTGTTTGAGTGCTTAGAGTAATTCTTGTGGAAACAGAATATGATTATTATATTGGATCCTTCAGAAAACTGCACTGATCTCTGCCTAAATATGGATTTATGTCCGGTTATCTGGTTTAGAGCTTTTCTCTAAATGTAGGTGGTCATAGTTGTCTGCTGTATGCATAAATGCTTAAATCTTGTTAAGTAATGTTTTTATCCTTTCAAAAGTCATGTATGTCTTGTATGGCCCCAAGTGGGAATTAAATCTAGAAAGGAGAAGAATATCAAGTAGCTTCCCAAATTTGCAAGCAGCTTTGTGGAAAATTGATCTTTAAGACTTTGTTATGGATGAATTGTGTGGAACACTTGAAAAAAAAATTAGGTTAAATAAAATTACTTGGTGTCCCTGTTTTACTAGCAGAACTGTTCTTACAGAGTATCCTAGAAACTGTCACATGCCTTAAGTGTTCCTGTTCAGCATTTAATCAAGTGCTTTGTAACTTATAAAAAACCTTCTGCAAAGATACAGGAACCCATTTCTGAGGAACAGTATTGTGAGTGGCAAGCTATTGATGCTTCAATTCATGGAGTTGAAAGATCAGCCGAATTTTAAATGCAAACCTAAAAATAATATTTTTATTGAAGTTTAGAAATGTAACTTTAATATAAAGCAGGTACATTAAATGCAATATAAAGACCTAAAATTTCCTTAGCATTAATGACTTTGCAAGGCTCAGGAGACATTTAAAACTATTCTGTGTACACATACAACACCTATTATGCAACCCTGGAAACTAAGCACATCACTCAGGTATGGAAAAAGCAGCTCTTTATTTAAGAAACTACCCTTACATTTAAGAAACCTATTGTGGCTATAAATAGGGCAACTTTACAAATAGTAATTGTCTACTGGCTTTTTATGGAATCCTAACGAGAATTTTTACTTCTTTTTTCTTTCTTTCTTTCTTTCTTTCTGGTTTCTAATTGAAAGCTGAGAAGCTTTTAAGCTGTTTTAAGTTTTTGGGAGGGTTTCTGAAGTGAACGTGTGTTGACCTGTACACTACCTGAAAGGTTTGTGAATCTGAAGGGATGCTGGATCTGAAGGGAGGATGTGAGTTCTTGCCAGACTTTAAACTTTCTACCGAGAGAGCCAAATCAGCAGTCTGTCAGCTTACGTGAAGTTATATTTGTAGCAGCCAGTTTGCTACTGACAGGCTGTGGCACTGTCAGCTGCACTGAAGAGTGTTTTGTTAGGGCTTTGTACTTGCAGGAAGTGTTGCCTGGACTTTCTGTTGTGTATTTCATATAAACTAAGCAGAACTTTTGCCCTACATCAGTGGTCTTTAGAGAGAAAGACAACCAACTTGTTCCTGGAGTTTTTTTGCTTCCTGAAGTTCCTTTAAGATGCAAACCAGACCTGTTAAGTAAGCTGGGAGTGGCCCTGTTGGTGCTGCTTTGGTTGATCCTAGGCTTAGGATTCCAGGGCTATATAGGTTGGAAGGAACCTCTGAGAATCTCCAGTCTAACCTGGCCAAAGCAGGGTCAGCTGTGAGATCAGATCAGTTTGAAACAACAGTGATGTAACTACAAATTATTCTGTTACTAATATTAAGTGATCTGTATTTGGGCTATAAAACAAAAAAGTCTGGAAATCTACCCCTGTGGTAATAAAATAGAGAGATTTCCAGTGAGAAGTATTGACACTGTCAAGTATTTCTGTCAGAAACTTGTGTACAGAAACAAGAAATGGAGTTGGCCAGAAAATTCTACAGAAGTTCCTGGGATAACTCTGCTTTCTTGTGTTTCTCAGCATTCTCTGTCCTTCAGCTAGCTCTGCAGGAAGGAGAAGGAGACCAGCACAGACACACAGGAAGAATAAACAAGTTTAGTTTTCCCTGTCCTCTCTACTGCAGTGAGCAAGTCAGGGAGGGTTCTGTCCTATTCACAGGAGATTCTGTAAAGCAGAGGGCTCCAGCAAGGGTTGCCTCGCCTCTTTTTTCAGCTAAGTCTTAAAAAGCGTGTGTGAAGTTCAAAGAAGCTCACTTGGTAATAATTCTAAGAGTTTCCTCTGTCACTTGTACAGCATGATAATAACCACAGCTTTCTCAAATTGTTCAGTTTCTAGACCAGGGACCATTAAATCCCTGGACAGCAAGATGTGGAAGAGATAGCAAGTTACAGGTAATCAGTTATGAGTTCCAAGCTCCAGAAATACTGAGGAAATGGTTTTCAAAAGTACATTGTCTTGGCTCTGTGTGTCTTCTCTTTTATTGTGCACTAGAGCTGCACATACACAGCCAATCTGCTGCTCAGGATCAGTTAAATCTCTCGACAAGAGAGATTTTCTTAAGAGGATTTTTTGGCAGTAAAATTTTTATTAAATACTTCACCATTTTGTCTCAATCTCACTTACAGCTATGACCCATTGAAAGCCAGTCTCCTGGCAAATGTAATATTAAATACTAGTAAGTATCTAACGGAAGCCTTTTGATGAATACAGTTGAAATTACCTGGAATAAATCAATAAAATAATTAATATAATATCTTCGCAATGTTTTCAGCTTGGAAATAATTGTAACATGTATGACACATTTCATTCAAGTAAAATTTGCAGAAAGCTACAAATGTAAGTTAGGAAAAGGAAAGATACAGGAAGAAATAACATCTGTCGAATGTGATTAAATGTTGACTTGAAATAATGTGATTTACTATTTAGGCAATCTTATTATGAAAGTTCTAAGTCTTGGATCAATAAAATAAATCTTGGATAGATATTAATCTTTGGCTTTGACCTTAGAATCACATACAGCTACAGAACCAAGGTTATTGATACCCATCCTAATTAGACATTTCAGACATCAGAATCTGAATACTTAAATATTTGCTTCAGACTAAAGCAACTGTTTTTCTTGGGGTTTTTTCTGCCATTTTTTTTTTAAATGTTTATGTAGTTAAAGCTGTGATTAATATATTCCATTTGACTGCCCTTCTACTGGAAGTCATGAATCCAGGGTGAATGGGCTACTGTTAGACGGTTGGATTATTTTTTTTTCCTCCCTCCCCAGCAGAGTGGGAGTAATTTTGCTAAAACTGTGTGCTGTGAGAGTTAAGTAAATGAGAATAGGAAGTCCCCCAGTTACATGGTTCATGTTTTATTTCTAGAGTATGAATTCATCACACAAACCTAAACGTTCAATTTTTCTTCTGTGAGCAAGTGTGAGGTTCTCTTAAAGTAGAGTTTTTATCTGTTCAGAGACAGGACTTGGAAGCTGTTGATGGTCAAGGTACAGCAATTGTGTTCAGCTGTGTTGCTGGGTTTATACAGGTGTGTGAGGTTCCTGTTGTTGCCTAAGAACTGTTATTCCTTGTCTCTTTGCCTGAGGGTACAGTACCTCTGTATGTTGGAAGGATCAGACTTTTAGCACAGGTATGAGTTGGCCAAGATGCCAGTCCCAGAGCCTTGAGCAGCTGAGATGTACTTCAAGGCGTGCACAGGTGACGATGGGCTTGGTATTCCCTGCCTTACATCAGCTGCCCCATTCTGCTTTCAGTTGTGATTACTGAAAGTGTTGCTCATACCATGAATCATCCACAATTGAGGAAGTTTCTCAGAGTGGACAGGCTGGAATAGTGCTGAGGGTTTTTCAGAAGAAAATTTTTAAGGCATTGGGACAGGAAGTGTGCAAATAGCTTGCTGCCAGCTGCTGTCTTGAGGGTGTCTGCTCCTGTGCTTTTAACCTCCGTGCTTGGCAACACTTAATCCCAAGATTTTTCTGGGATTTTTCGAAATACGTCACCACTTCTACATGGGGGGCAGTTCATGTCACGTTCAGTAAAGAGTGTCGGATCCTAGGATTTGACAGTTTTTTATGGACACAGATATCATGTAAAAGCTTTTCTCTGAGAATCACATCTTTCACAAAATAGCAAATGGGCTTAGTGGTGAGCTAATGAGTCGCAGACGTGATTGAATTTTATGAGTAAGCACTTTTCTTGTTCTTAGCAAAATCCAATAGCAACCTTCATGCAGAAATAAAGAAAATGTCTCCTAGTTCCTGTGCCCATTGATTCTACTCTTTCAGTTAAGAGGTATCTAGACCAGAGCAGTACTTTAGTGCTTGTGGATTTGATTTATCTCCACGAGACAACTGTGCTGTAACTGAAAGCAGTAGCTGCATGTAAATAAAAGGCGGAGCATTCCTGTCAGTAGGAGCCTGGTTAATTCTGGGTTGAATTAGTTTATTTATACTTCATCTAAGTTCAGACAGATTCTTACTGCCATCTGGTTCCCAGAGAACAGCTAGAATAAGCACAGTGAAGTCTGTGCTTAGATTTATTAGAATTTCATGTGTTGCTAGGTTTGTTATCACACAATTTCATGAGATGGGGAACTTCAGTCACACCAAAGTTGTTGGGTGACAAAAACCAAAGCTAGTGATGTAAAACCTCACCCAGGCAAAAGAGCAAGGTATCATTTGAACATAGCCACTCACCTACTGATCCTTTGATGCTTAAAGGGACAGTGAAGATTCAGAAGAAGGTGGTAATGCCTGTATCCTCTGCTGGCTGGGAGAGTCTGTGGTTCTCTGATCATTCAGTATGATT
The DNA here is from genome assembly GCA_013400435.1 of Pycnonotus jocosus. Lineage (NCBI taxonomy): Eukaryota > Metazoa > Chordata > Aves > Passeriformes > Pycnonotidae > Pycnonotus > Pycnonotus jocosus. The sequence goes on from VWYP01022468.1 coordinate 382,852, forward strand.
CAGGCCAAGTTGTATTTACTTTAGAACGGATCTTTATTCTTAGGCGTTGAGTCCTGCTGTAACTTCTGTCCAGAGGAGAGAGCTTCGAGTCTCGTAGTTTGCTCTAATTCTGTATTTATTTGAGGTATGGCTATGTGTTTGTGTAGCTTGCTCTTCCAGGTAGAAATGCTACCCCAGTTCACAGAGTTCTCTCTTGACATCACTTGTTTGTAGTACTAGAGGACAAGGGAATGTTATACAGTCTAAGATGTAACTGCAACGCCTTTAGGATTTGATCACTCAGCTTCAAATCACAGATTTCTCTCAGCTTGTGAATGCTCTGTGGGCAGGCATGGACATTCTCCTGCCATCTCCCAGTAGAACTAGTATTCTATTTAATTTCTCCTTGAAGAGGTATTGGTAATATTCTCTTTTAGCTTATATTGGATCTCTGGACTCTGGGGAGTAACTTTTTAGTCTGCTGACATCAGAAACTGTAATACATCATCTCATTTTGGAGTTCTTAACCAGGAGACTGTACTGATTAAACTGGTTTCTAATATATGCTGCAAAACATAAGTGCAACTTTAATACTGTTGTGTATGAATGCTTGTCATGCATATCCTGTAGTTAAATTTGCCTTGGAAATGGCTCACCTGTGTAGCTGGTTAGGATTTTCCATACTGACAGGTCTAGTCTCTCTCTGTGTAGTTCTATGAATACCAAAGATCTGCTGTTCTTCAGACCTTGTCCTCCAAGGTTTAATGCTCTGGAGCAATTCTGTTTTATGTGAAACTTGTTTACTTTCTCTTTTATTGCTGGCCTGATTTCCTTTGACTAAATATACTGAAAAAGTGTATATCAAAATCAGAATCTGAGCCCCAAATCTCAGCTACATCTGAGGCCTGTAATATTGTTGAGTGTCTGCAGCTTTCTAATTACAGACTCTGAACCTAGTAAATAGGGAGGCTAAAAAACAAGGTTGAACCTGATGTATGATCTTGCATATTAAATATGTGGGGTTTAATCTCTGGATGATGAAAGATTTAGTTGTCTGTTCAGAAGTGATATGGGGATAAACACGGGTGACACAAGTGAGGGATCATTTTAAATTGCTTTTTTGTTCCTTTTGATTCTTCTGACACTTAGTGCTAGATCTTAATTTGTTTATATTGAAATTCGTCAGTTTTGTTAGCACTTATTTTGTCTGAGCTATATTTGAATTTTGTTTTCAGAAGCAAATTACTTTGTAGCTCAGTGGTGTAAAACATATTTTATAATCTCAGTATCAGTATCTTGAGTCACTGTTCCTAGAAAATGCTCTTTGGAGCTGGTTGATAACTTTTTTGTGATTATGGAGAATAATACAATTTGTTTCTGTGTTGTTAAAGGATAGACCTAGAGTTCAAGAATTGTGTGATTGAGAATATGGTATTTTTAATGCAAAAATGGTTGTACTCAATACTGAGAAAGTGCTGCTGGAAAAGTAGAAGATACCTTGCCTCTGTGATGGCTCTCGTGGCAGGAGAAGCCTTCTGGTATTCTGAGGACTCACAGGAGCCTTTGTGCTGCTGTGTGGTTGTCATTGGTTTGTCACATGCTGTAGGTGCAAAGGCAAGGGCAGGTGTCGTTTGTATGCTTGCATAATATAAAAAGAGAAATATTGTGATAAGATCTTGGATGTCTCATAAATGCAGAGCTGCTTTTTAAAGTAGGATTTTGTGACTGCATAAATTGTGTGGTATAAACATTATTTTCAAATAGATGTGGTTATGTGCGCATATTGTGATAAACTGTCTGAATTCTGTTTGCTCTCTTTGCAGGCTGCGGACTTGAGTAAACCAATAGACAAAAGGATATACAAAGGAACACAGCCTACATGCCATGACTTCAATCACTTAACAGCCACAGCAGAAAGTGTGTCTCTTCTAGTGGGCTTCTCTGCAGGCCAGGTCCAACTTATAGACCCTATTAAAAAAGAAACTAGCAAATTATTTAACGAGGAAGTAAGTAGAAATCTTAATATTGTTGCATGCAATGTATCTTGAAGTTCCTAGATTTTCAAAGTTCAGTAGATGTGGCTCCATTTGCCTTTGTTGCCTATTGTTCAGTCACTGCCTTTGTTTTTCAGCTGTTCCATTGGCTTGGAGTACTTATATAAAAATCCTATTCATCGTGAAAAGATAAAAGCATTTTGTGGGGTTTAAGATTAAAAATTAGGGTTTTCTAGTTTGGGTAATACTATAACTAGAGTTGAGGACAGTTTACAGATGGAAATAAGATCCAGAAATCTAAATGTTGCTCTGTGTGCTCTGAGTTCAGTTGTTTCTGAGGCTTCTGATTGCCAATGAAGAAGAAAATTTTAAGCTGCTATTTAGCTCATACATTGTAGTCAAAATATTAAGTAAGTTAAAAATGCAAATTTTTATGGTTGAGACATTACACCAGAAACTGCCTATATCAAGTATTCCTAAAAGCTTGCTTGGATAAGAGTAGGATGTAAAGCTGAATGCACAGAAATGCTGGGGGTTTATGAGGTCTTGGCCGTGTGATGTTTGGAAGGAAACTCATCTGCTTTTTCTGCTGCTATGCAATGAGGAAAGATAGAAGGAGTGCTATGGGGAGCACTAATGCCAGGTTACAGGGCCACTGGCTCTGAGTATCTGGTAGCATTGCCATTCTTAGAGCAGTAAGTGTCCAGATGGTAGTAAGGAAAGCAATCCGGTAACTGGGATGACTTGTGACAGCATTTTCTGCAGAGGATAAGCTATGGTTTTCTGGGTGGCCTGGGGGAGGTGATTTTCTTTTGGGGATTGTTCTTTTGCTCCTTTTTTGTTTTAGTCCAGCTCTGTAGAGAGGTTTGCAGGTCTCTTGGTTGGTTGTTTTTTGTTTGTTTTTCTTTTCTTTTTTGACATTTCCAATCTGGATTAGAGCTTTACAGATGAAGTTAAGCCTTGCTCAGCTTTCAAAGTCTACCTTTCCCACCTCAGAAGGATGTGTCGCCTTGCTCCTGCCTTGTGCAAAGAAGATTGAAGTATTCTTCTCACTGGGGATGTTTTATAATTAGATCTAATTCCTCCTCAGCTTTCTAAAAGTAGCTACATCTAGATCAGAAGAGGGGCGTTTTTCTTCCTACCTGGCCTTGTCCCAACTGCTCTGTCTCTGCTTGTGTTGAGTGGGAAATAGTGCTGGAGAATCTTTTAATGAATCTTTTGTCTGTTGGTAGAAACCTCTGTATAAGTAGTTGAAATGTTAATTTTAGCATTATCCTACCACTTCCACCCACACCCCCCAAAAAAGTGTCTTATTTATTCTTACATGGTAATATTATAAATATTAAGAAGAGTAGCAGACATACTCTAAACAGCTGGTTTCATATCACAGAGTATTTCCCACTCCTGTAGCTGAGCTATAGTTCCTTTGAGAAAAACATCTGGTGGAATACTTGTATCAATGCCCAGTGCACTTTTTCAGGTGTTTACTGTCTGGTGACTACAGTGCAGAGCTCTGTTGCAGGCTGAATAGTTCCTGTGGTGTTCCCCAAATGCTGGAATCACTGGAACCACTTCCATTGGCCAGTATTGCTTTTTGTCTGTGCTATAGGCAGATTACTTCAGTGTGATGGAAATATGCCCTTTGACAGTCTGGTGGAAATTTAAATGAGGTGATCTCTCTTCTACCAAGCTAATGTAAGGATTTGCTCAGTGCTGCCAAAACTACACACACAGTAGGCTACAGTTAAATGACAAATTCTTGTTTCCTACGCTGACTCTATCTGCAGTTACAACCAACCAACCAATATATATATATATTTATTTATTCTGTCAAGTAGAGTATTGAAGTTTGCCCTTGATGTGTTTGTAAGTTCTGGCTTGTATTGAAAGACCCTTTCAGAGAAACAGTGAGCCCTGATGTTTGAACCAGTTCATTTGCTTCAAGATGAAGGTGCCTGTTGGATTTTGAATATGTTTTGAGTTTCGATAGTCTGTAGGAATAACCATAGGCATGTGGTGATCTGAATGGGTGTTAACATTGTTCTACAGATCCAGCACTAATGCTAGAGGTAAAAGAATTCACCACCTGTCCTGTGAGTAATTTGGTGCTTCAGGAAGCCCAAAGCTCTGCTTTGACTACCAGCTGTGGTAGAGCAAACAGAATAGCAATCAGAAAATATATGATATATGAAATAAATCAACCTGTTATGATAGGTTATGTTGAACATAAAATGCAATAGCCCTAGCATAGTCTTAATTTGTTACTTTTTTTAAAAAAAAAAAATTCTATTGATGTAGAAGATGATAGGTACTTGAGAGGTTGAGGTGAGTGATAGATCCTGTGCAGCTTGAGGCTGCCTACATAAATCCACAGTGGTACTCCTTCCAGCTGTGTCAAAATGAAACAAGTGATATTTTCTTACTCCCCAAACCAGTCAAATATACCTCACGGATTCAGTTGTTTCCAGGTGGTAGTTGGTTTTTTTGAAGTAGCCAGTGCATTTTCATCTTACTTTTTATCCTTTCTAAAATTTAAACTGAAGCCTTGAGCTGCATTTTTTTCCCCTAACAAACTTGTCCTGTATCTTTGTTGCCAAAGCTGTGTAAGACCTTAATGCGTATTCTTTGCCTCAGATTTTTCAGTTCTTTGTGGCCTGTTCCTTAATTTTGTCCCATCAAGTTCTTCAAAACATGGCCAAGATAATCCTGGCTCGTGTTTCTGACTGGTGAGCGAAGCTTCTTCACTCACTATTCTTCCACCAAACTGAACATAAGCTCTTTATCTCGCATCCCTCACTGATTTGCTGATATTGCATTCAGACCATTCTTGTAATGCATCTGCTGCTCCTGCTGACTGCAGGTCTGGCTTTGTTGTGCTGCAGAACTTTGTGAACTCAGCTGAAAGCTTTTAAAACTCCCAAAAGTTATAACTTCAGAGTTTTTTTGTCTTGAGAAGGAGATACCTTGTAGTCCCTTGTACATGTCAGGTTAAAGTCTCTCTGTATCTTGTTTCCCTGAGCTGATCTGTTCTCATTGCAAATTGTAATCTTCCATTTTTCACAGCTTCCTTGAAGTAAAGATCAGGTTTGCAGGGTTTCTCTGCAGTATTTAGGATCATGTAGCCCACCATGGTTATGGACATAAAGTGCCATTTCTGGTATAAAAGTTGAGCAGGTGCTCTTACGAGTAGAGCTTGTATGTCAGATTGAGCTGCTTTTGTAGAGAGCAAGAAATTTTGCTTTTGTTGCCATACTGGCAATGAGAAGACTGGTGCCCACATGAAACCAGCTGGGTTCCTGGTGTGTGCCAAGTAATTTTCTCTCTAATGTTTCTGAGACATTAGAGAGACATGCCTGATTGAGGCATGCCTGATACATATCAGTGAATAGACAATGAACTAGTTAAAATATCACAACAGAATAATAGACTGTATTATTTTAAAGGTACTCCATTTGAAGGAACTTTGCCATATTTAGTTACATCTCTCAGCTGTCAAATACACCATGGCTGTTTTAACCAATGAGAAATTACAGGAGAGAGGCTTTCTGGTTTTACACTGAGGTTGACAGCAGCAGAAGTGTAATCTAAAATGTCCAGGTGCTGCTTTCCAGCGACAGTTCCACAACAGATAACAGTTGATGATCCATTAGTTTGAGGTTTTTGTGGGTGATAAACAGCATAGCAAGGTTTTGGGAGGATTCTTCTTTCTTCTTTGTTTTTAGGGCTTTTTAAACTTGTTCTGGTATTCCTTAGGCTCTTTATATTTGCACTCTTGCCTTTTGTGTAGCTTAGCCCTTTTTTCTGCTCATAATCAATATATCAAATACAGATCTTGAATGTGCTTGTAAAGAATTACTTGTCTGCAAGCTGCAGCTGAGTGGTGCCATGGACAACACGGTAAGTTGTGGAAGTCCACCAGAACTACAGTAGTCAAAGGAGTCAAGCATTACCTGTCAGTTCTTAGAGCACTGAAGACATGAGGACCAGGAATGTTTGTTTAATGTGTGTGCATTATTTTGCAATGTTGGACTGTATTGAAACATTTTGTTTTAAAGGAAAGTGCTTAATCAAGTGGTAACAGAGTATTGACAGGTCTTTGGCTATTGAAAGAAAAATAATTGGAGGTTGGGGATTCTAAGGTGAGAAGTTTGTGGTGCCCTGTGAATTCACCCAGCCACGTGCATTTCCATGCCACATGACAACAGGGTCACTGTGTATGCAGCCTTTGCTCCCTGAATCAGTAAAAGCTGGTAGAGATTTTTTCAGAGGTTGCATTTTATTTTTGATTTCAGAGAAAATCAGAGCCTAAATTTACTGTTGTTGATTTGTAGCCAGTTTGCTGTATAATACATATGAGTAACTGCCTTTTTTCCCTTTAGCTTATTCAGTGTTTTCTTGTTTGCTTCTCATGCTGTTCAGCCTACACAGGGAAAAGTAAACCAAAGATCACTGCCTTTAGATTCATAACAGATTGGCTCGACTGAAGTATGGTCTTTTTAGAATGTGACTGGACCATAATAATAACAACCTTTGAAAGCACTTTGAAAATAATTTCCTCTTTACTGCCTGATAAGTTTTTGCAAATACAGTAACATAGTTCCTGTCTAGAAAGTTCACTTTATTTAAGTATTGCTGCTCATCCCACCGAAAGCTCAGATTTACAGTTAATCATGACAACTTTAATTTTCAGAGTTTCTGATGTGTATCTTCTTTGTTTTTCACAGAGACTAATAGACAAGTCCCGAGTAACCTGTGTAAAATGGGTACCAGGTTCGGAAAGCCTTTTCCTAGTAGCTCATTCCAGTGGCAATATGTACTTGTATAACGTGGAGCACACTTGTGGTACCACAGCCCCGCACTACCAGCTACTTAAACAAGGAGAGAGTTTTGCAGTGCATACTTGCAAGAGTAAATCTACAAGAAACCCTCTGCTTAAATGGACAGTAGGTGAGGGTGCCCTGAATGAATTTGCCTTTTCCCCTGACGGGAAGTTCTTGGCGTGTGTGAGCCAGGATGGTTTTCTTCGCGTGTTTAACTTTGATTCAGTGGAATTGCATGGTACAATGAAAAGCTACTTTGGAGGATTGCTCTGTGTGTGTTGGAGCCCCGATGGGAAATACATAGTGACAGGCGGAGAGGATGACTTGGTGACAGTTTGGTCTTTCGTGGACTGTCGAGTTATAGCCAGAGGCCATGGACATAAATCATGGGTCAGTGTTGTTGCGTTCGATCCATATACCACTAGTGTAGAAGAGAGCGATCCGATGGAATTTAGTGGAAGTGATGAGGATTTCCAAGACCTTCATTTTGGGAGAGATCGAGCAAATAGCACGCAATCTAGACTATCCAAAAGGAACTCTACAGACAGTCGTCCAGTAAGTGTTACGTATAGATTTGGTTCAGTAGGCCAGGACACACAGCTCTGTTTGTGGGATCTTACAGAAGATATCCTCTTCCCCCACCAACCTCTCTCAAGAGCAAGGACACATACAAATGTCATGAATGCCACAAGTCCACCTGCAGGAAGTGGTGGAACTAACCCAGGAAGTAATGGAAACAGTATCACAACACCTGGAAACTCTGTACCCCCTCCTCTTCCACGGTCAAACAGCCTTCCACACTCTGCAGTCTCAAATGCTGGCAGTAAAAGCAGTGTCATGGATGGTGCCATTGCTTCTGGCGTTAGTAAATTTGCAACCTTGTCGCTACATGATCGGAAGGAAAGACACCATGAAAAAGATCACAAGAGAAACCATAGCATGGGACATATATCTAGCAAGAGCAGTGACAAACTGAACCTAGTTACTAAAACCAAAACGGACCCAGCTAAAACTTTGGGAACACCTCTCTGTCCCCGAATGGAAGATGTTCCCTTGTTAGAGCCTCTTATCTGTAAAAAGATAGCACATGAAAGACTGACTGTGTTAATTTTTCTTGAAGACTGTATAGTCACTGCTTGTCAGGAGGGATTTATTTGCACATGGGCAAGGCCTGGTAAAGTGGTAAGTTTTAATCCTTAATGCTGCATCAAAGAACTAGAACTCTGAATAGATAGTTTTCTTGAAATATAATGAATGTTGAATATAAAATTTCTTTATGCTTAATGTAAAAAAAATATCCTCAGAGCCATACTTTTGGATACTGCATGCCATATTTCTGAATGATTTGAAGTGTCTTGGATACAATTATTAAATATAGTTGCCTTCCAGCAGAAGAAATAAATACTGTGCATCTAAACTATTGATCAGTGTTCTTATACTTAAGCATAACCACAATATGGTGAAAGCTATTTATGTAAAAATTGAAGTAAAACGTGTCAAACACTAAAATAATCATAATCCTTCTAATGTTTTCTACAAAATAAGCACTCCCAATGAGAGTAGCTTATGAAAAGCTGCTGCTTCTAAGTCTAATGAGAAACGTGAGCCTCTGAAAAAATGAAAACCAAAGTGTTTTATTCCTCCATAATTTTCTGTGGTGGCCTGCCATTAATGTGAAACCACTTCTTATTAAATCATCAGCCATTTTATGCACAGATTTGTGAGCCCTGTACTGACTGTAGTTTATGCTCTTGAGTTGTGAATCAGTATTATCAAGGAACTCTAATTTTAGCCAGATTTTGATTTATATATTTAAGATAGGGAAAATCCTGCAAGCTTTCTCTCAGTATTTTCAGTGTTCTGTTCCTGTCAGGTTTGTTAGGCAGTTCAACCACTACAAGCTCGTGTTTTTGATGGCACCTGTTCCATCAGCTGAACCTACATTACTCTATTACTAGTTTTCGCTCTTGTTGTTGATGCAGTTGAACACCTATAGTATTTTATTTTTCTTCTGTCCAATGTATAGATAGCTAAATTTTGACTGAAGCTAAGTGTGGTGATTCTTACATTAAAAAGTACTTTGTGCTGCAACAGCTCTGCCTGCCAGCAACAGTTCAAAGGAATAACAGCTATGAAAACATTTCCAGAGTTGATCTGAGAAAAAGGACCATTATTTTTGTGTAAATTTCTGAAAGGGGATGTAGATTATCACCTAAAGTAAAAGAAATGATCTGTTAATACCCAAATAATGCAATGTTGAGCAACTTAAATGAGAATATGTTGTTTGTTAGATTTTAACCATTTGGTTCATAAATCTGACTTTTGAAGTAGACGTACTGTATATATTTAGATACCACATCTTCACTACTATAAGCTTGCAAGTACAACTCAATAATTTCTCTTAAAATTGTTTGTACAATGTAGGCTTTTTTGAGATCTTATCAAATTTGTTGCAACATAGGTATGCATAAAAATCTGTGTCTGTTCTGCATCTTAATGCATATTTAAAGGTTGAATCTAAAACTTAAAATTGAAAACCCCTTTATGGGAGAAGGGAGGAAGGTGTTACCTAAAAGTATTTTTTTGCTTGAGAACTATGAATTCAGCATTAATTTAAAAATAAAAACCCACTCCCTTAAAACACTAAATTATTTAAAATGTTTGCTCAAAATGAAAGTATTAAAGCAATTACACTTTTGTGACTCAGTGCACTTCACATCTTACTAATTACAACAGTGCCTCAGATTGCTATTGTGAGCTACATTTTCTTTTTGTTCTAAAACTCCTTTGCATATTATCAAACACTACACTGTCACATTTATTTTCAGTGGCTGAGGTGGGTTTTGTTAGACTGAGTATAACTTAAATATTTTTGTGTATTGACTTTGATTTGGAATATGACATTTCAAATATTTCAGAGATAAAGTATGCAGTACCAAAAATCAGGATTTATGTATTGGCCAATATGGAAAACTTTAACTACAGGTAAGTAATTTTCATGCTGAAGTTATCACTTTCAAAATTAATATATTGCACACTGATGTAAATGCCATATTCTTTAGGATGTATTTACTTAGAAATATTCAAATTAATTTGGTTTTCTGATTTCACTTGCATTTCTAGTGAGCTCACTCTGCTGGTAAAAACTAAATTTTGGTGGCATGTTTACAGGGCTTTGTAAGGAAAATACTTGTGCCAGAAGGACGTTATGGACATCCTTTTTGTTTATAGGAAAGCACTTAATTTTATTTAATGAGAATTGTCAAAGTATAAAACACTCATGGTGATGTTTTTCTTACTGGGTTATATACCATCATTTCTGCTTCACCAGCTGTTTTATCCTAGGTTGTCCCATTACTCTGGGGTTTAAAGTTGCTATTTCTAGTCTTCCTTTGACATATGGCTCCCCAAGTGATCTTAAAGCTCTGTCACTTTTTTGTCTACCAACTGTATAGAGTGAAAGCCTCTGAATCTTGCTGCTGCTTCCATCATTGCCTCAAAAGGCCTTCATTAAATTGATGCTTCTGCTAGCCTAAAGAAAGAATTGGATGGAAAAGTGAAGGAGGCTTGCAGTGTCTAATGTAATTTCCATTGAGCCAGTGCTACCTTTCCCTCTCATTTCCAACAGCCATCAAACACATGTGCTGGATAATTGGACAGTGTATGACAAGTTCTGTTTATTTTTCTTGTTGGGCTTGTGCTGCCCTGAGTGGAAAATAAATCCAGAAGTGTCTCTTCAGCCATGATCCCTGTGGTAGTTGATAGTCTCTGCAGTGCTGACTGTGTCCTGACAGTTTGTTTATAAACTTTCCACATTACTGCTTCAGTGTGTACAAAATCATACCTTGAGCTTCCTCACGGGATGTACCATTCTTGCATTGCACTTTCAGAACTCCTCTGCCAACTCCCAGTCAGTGAACTGAAGAGCAAAATTCAATTAGAAACAAATTGGATGAGGCTCAGGGTTCATTAGTTTCATTTTTTATTCTCCTTTTTTTTTTT
>VWYP01022468.1:393683-408634 GCA_013400435.1 Pycnonotus jocosus
TGTGAGCTGGTTTCTGTGAGAGAAGGCTCAGGGTGGTCGGAAAAATAGGTTGCCTTAACAACAGTATGAACTTTTCTTCTCAGCATGGTGACAATTAGCTGTTCTCTCTCACCCTGTCTTTCCCAGGCCCTGATGGGAAACCTGAATGGGATTACAGAACCGTTGGATTAATCTGAAAACTTAAAAACAGAATTTGGAAGGAACAAAAGTATTGTGCTATCTTTATAGCTATGTCAAACGGAATTACAGGATATCTGCAGAAGCGACTAAAAAACCCCAACAAAACCAACCCACAAAACCCCAAAGTGGTACTTGGGTATGCAAAATAAGATTTCTCTGAACTCAGTGGTCAGGGTAACTACTTACATGATTTCTGTGTTGGACTTTAGAACTGACTGTTCACTGTCTGTACAGTGACTCCATTTTATGTGAGTGAAAGTTGCCGGTGAGTTCCCTGTGTCAGAAAGCTCAAGGTAAGATTAGCCAGAAGTACCCCCAGATGAAATGGCAGTGTATAACCTAGCAAGAGAAACATCCTACCACTATGTAAAACAAATGCACATGGGATTTATTTATTTGACTTATTGTACAGGAAAACTTAGACTTAAATTATAACATCCTTGAATTTTCTAGTTAACTACAATTGTAGTACAGTATCATGTTTTAGTATGACTTCTGTTTTAGTGAAAGTACTTAAACATTCATGTACAATATTTGAGTGAGATGAGCAGCTATACATACTAATTCTTCCTCAGTGGAAAGGAGCATTTCATCATTACAATTGAAGTTCAATTGCTGGTATTTAAGTACTATCAAATAGATTTCTTTCAACGTGATACGGTATCTGTATAAACTTCAGGGATGATTATAGTTAAACTGAAACACAGCTATACGACTTCAGGTTACCATGCTGAAATTTGAAGCTTTCTGTAATGTGCACAATAGCAAGGTTGCACATGGCACACCCGCACTATCAGGGTGAATTAAACCTAGAGTACACTGGTGTGATATTTATAGCAAGGTATGTGTGTGTGCGTGTGTGAGGAGGTGTGACAAGTGGCTCCAGTAAAGCCAGGAGAGATCATAACCCTGTAAAGGCTTTATGATGAGGATGTCTGGATTAGGAAATAACATGACTTTTACTAAACACTTTCTAGAAAACCCATGTTCTGAATTACCACCTCTTAAAATTTGAGTATGTACTTGGAATGACTGTATATGTCTGCCCCTTTAACAACATAAAACTACTAAATTAATATTTAAAATGCTGGCCTGCTTATGTTACAATAATAAAATTTGTGTCAGTTAATTTACTGTTAATTTACATGTAAAGATTAAACTATTTTTTCTGCATTTTATGATTCTGTATACTGGAGTTTGTTAAAGATTGACATGTTAGGTGATACTGTACAAAATTGTATTGACTACCTTTAGTGAAAATCAAAAGTAAAATTCATATGTATTTCCTTTTTACACTTCCATCTAATTTCTTGACAACTTGAATAAATTTCATAGAGCCTTTCTAACATGAACTATTGTTAATTTAACTGTTGCAATAATTAAGCTTTAAGAAGTATTGTTGGTATATTTATAATTTTAAGAAGATCATGTTTGTTTCATACTGCTTATTTTTAGCTGTTCTATTGTCACTGTTACAGCTGAAGAACTTACTAAATACTTGACATTACAAAATAACTTGCTGGGGTTGTCCTCTGTATACTGATGTTAAATAAAAATGTGTGATTGAACTGTAAATGTAGATAACTTTCAATAGTCCTTTCCACATTTGAGTTTTAATTTATCTTGCAGTGCTTAGGTGGTCTTATGCTCTCACACTGTGCTGAACATATGGCCACAATGAAACTGTTAACTTGCCGTGCTTTAAAGTAAGAAGCTGATCACATCTGTAACCTGCTCTGAGAAACTTTCTCAATTCATCTCAAGACTATGCAGATGTTTTGATGTTTAAATCTTGCTGATAAGACTTGTTTAAATCTTGTTGTCATGACTCATGGTAGCTATATTTTTAGGACTAGAGTAACATTAAACAGAATACTTACCAAACCACTTTTCAAACTTGTTTGAACTCAGATTCAGCAGAACACAGACATGGCTGTATCTAGATTCTCTCTGCACACCTGTCCGGTAGGAGCTGGGGCAGAGTGTCGTCATTCCTTCTAGGACTCTACAGGAGCTCTTTCCTCTGTGGACTCTGGTGCAGGGTATGTTCTTTATTTCAGCTTTAGATCTTGGTGTTTACCTAATGATTGCTGAATTTACAGCCCCAAGGCTATGGCTCATACAGATGATTCAAGCATTTTCTGTCTAGAAAAAATAGTCTAGAATGAATCTCATCTGAACTAAAACAAACTAGTCTAAAGCTTTGGCTGCAAAATTTCTTGGAGCAAATTTAGGTGAAGACTTCAGATGTTGCCCTTCCATTTGAGGGGTTAGGGATTGTGTCACCTTTGCAGTGATTCTTTAACAGAGAAAGAGCCAAACAAATGCTATTTACTAAAGTGTTTCAGAGGCATTTTTGAGGAATTTCAGTGTAAAAGAGTTACTTTGGGTCCAGTGTAACAGGGAGGACTCTTGTTTGTCTCTTGTGCAAAAATACTCTGTAAACTAAAGCTGAGGCAATCATCTTATGTAAACTTGAGAACTTTGTGGTACTTCAAAGATATTGATTGACCATTGTGATGATCTATACATAGAACATAGATGCATATTTAAGAACAGGGGCTAGTGAAGGAACAAAATGAAATCCGCTTGAACGCTTCTGGAACATCCAGTTATATCAAATGATGCAAGAACTGGTTGGTCAAACCAGTTTCTCAATGGTCAGTGTGAGCCTGAAGCAAAACCCAACTTCCATGGGTTTTGTGGTCAGAGAAGGTATTTGGCAAAATATGTCTTGAACCATGAAGGTGTCATTTTACTTGCCTTTAATAATGTTGCACAAACTTCTCAAGGAAATAACTTGTAAGATCATGTTATTTTCTGGGGTTTGAAGCTGGATTTTAGGTAGGTGCTGCTCAACCTTATCAAATTAATTTGGCTCCTTTCTTCTGCTAAGACCACAGTCACTTTACAGCTAACTCATGTGGGGTTGCCTTAAGTCATATGCTTTCCCCTGAGGTTTTCCCTGGTTTATCTCAATTTCATTATTTTTGAAACAGAAAATTTTGCACTTTACTGACTTCTGTAGTTTGAGGAAGCAGAAAAACAACAGTCTCTAAGCATATGAGCCCTTACTACTTGGATGAAGGTTAAGGTCCTGTTTTTTGAGCCAGGTCAGGTTTCTGCTGGCAAAAGCCTTTTCTGCATTTTCAAGCACCCAAGTTAGTTGCATCTTTATTTTTTTTTTCCTCTGGGACCTGTGTATCTTCCATTCAGCTAGTGCCACTGGACAGATTTTTATTTACTGATGGTTTTCTACCAGACTTGAATTTGTTGTGGTGGTTTTGGAGGTTGTTTGTTTGGGGGTTTTTTTTGTTGTTGTTGTTTTTGACAGTTGACCTCTGTTAAGAGAAAAACTTCTTTATATACACAGAGGAGAAGTTGTAAGTGAAACCCTAAAGGTGCTACAGTCCTTTATAAGGTCTGGTGTCAAATGGTTTGTGTATTTATACTTTTGTATAATGTTATCAGAACAGATAAAAAGGCAAATGGAATACAAATTTAAAAGCCCATTTAGTGAACACACTAACTCTGTAAAGACAGATGTCACCTTTTCTGTATCCCCCTAAATCCCGTACAAAATATTTCTCTGTAGCATGTTATGTGAATGAACAGCATCTTCATTCAGCTTTCCTGAGCATTTTCAGTTAATTAATTGTATTACTCCATTAGAGATTAAGATCTGATTTAGTGAGTTTATGCAGTTCAGAAACTTTTGCTGTTAAACATTTATTTGTTTGGATAAGGAACTTGAAGATTTTGTTCATGCAAATCTTAAAACCAATTCAGCTAATTTAACTATAGAATTTTAAACAAATGTGAGAAATCTCACTTTGGTTTTGGCATATTATTGCTCAAACACCGTAATGGACCATGGACTCTTTTCTCAAGCAAAGCTGTTTCTCAAGCAAAGCTGTCAGTCGTAGTAACCCTAATTACTCCAGGACTATCACAGTTCTGGACAAGAATAAACTACTCTTGGAGTATTTTTCAAATAATAATTTGCCATTATTTTATATACTGACAATAATAGAAATGGTTTAAAAAACTAGTACCATTCTTGTGTGGGCATTTGTTAATTCAGCCATATTTTAGTTAGTTTAATTGCATTAGTGAAGTGTACTATGAAACTTCTTTTTTTACATTGGATTGGTTGTTATGTTGGACCTTTTCTTTTATTTTTTCTACCTTTCACTTTCAAACCAGAAAGTAGAAAGATAAGCAGAGTTTGACATCCAGCATGTTCTGAGCGCCAGCAGAGCTGTTTCCCTGAAGGAGACATGCACTTTCTGTATCCTGCTTGCGTGTCCAAACTTGCCCATTATTATCTAGATGAGTGAAACTATGTATGATTGCACCTTTGGCTCCAATTAAACCTCTCCTAATTTAAATTTAGAAAATATTAACTCAGTGGATACTGTTGACTTTTTTCTTACTTAGTATTGCAGTATCTTCCTGATACTTTTTTTCTTTTTTAATACATTAATTACATGCTGATCATTCATAGAACTGGTTTCTGTTGTGAAACGTTGTGTTTCATGTCTTTGGACTTTTGTCTGGACTGTATGTAGAATTTTTTAAAACATCCTCACCCCTCTCCTCACAGTGCTATAAATGGGGAGGAGGGTTTGTGTCCGTGCTGCTGCAGCAAATGGGCCCCAGTGATGAGTGCCACAAACCTCGGGTGCAAGTGGCCTTCCTGACTGTGTTTGTCATGGCTTTTCATTCCTACCCATGCCAGCACATTTTTACCAGATGTGCAAAGTCCTGTGTGTTTCAGGAAGTCAGAGAATGCATGGATAAACAGGATAGCCCTAGCAGCTAGTGCTGAAGCAGCCTGTGTTCAATACTCACAGCACTAACTGACCTAAGAAAAATGACCCCATCCTCTGAAAGCTGCATTGCTCAGCTGTGGAGTGTCCCATTAAGATGGCAGAGGGGACAGCAGCTCCCTCTGAGGTTGGGACAAATATTGCTTTACTAAATGCCTGTCTTGGATCTCATAACTCGTCCATTTCCCATGCCTGCTAGACTCATATGCTGACACAATACTACTGCTAATAAAACACTACATTTATTTACAAAACTTCGAGCAGTGTCATAATTTGCTCCTGCTGCTTGCTCAGTGGGATCTGTTTGTCCTTAAGCCTGAAGCTGCTGCACCACATGGCAGAGCTGCAGCTGTTGTGGCTCTGCTCTTCCATGTTTCCTGTCACAGCTGTTAAACAGGCTGACTTGGCTGTTGCTCTAATAAATTGCTGTAGCTTTTATTCCATCTTTTCCCACCTCGGTGGTTCCATCACAGCAGTACACTCTAACGGCTTTCTTCTTTCTTTACAGGCAGGAGCTTTTTATATATTTTCGTTACCTTACTCATCCTATTCTTCCAGAGAATGTAACAACTGTTCTAATCCCACACCCTTTGTATCACAGAGGAGACTTACTGTGAACTTGTGTATCAAAGCAGTAACTTTCTTTGAACCCTTACTTGCTTTTCTTAATTTGTTTTCCTGTCTCCTGTGTTGCACCAAACACAGCCTTGTGAATAGCCTTGCTTGGAAGGCTCTGATACAATGGCAGAATTCTGTAGAATTTTTGTTATAATCAGGACCCACTGAGAATTCACCACTTCAATGAAACCAATGTGCCTAAAAAACAAATTCATATTCTTCCTTTTCTTGTATGAACATCTAAGATATCTTCTGAAATCAAGTACTTGGAAGAACTCAAAAACTTTCTGGTCTCTCCCGTGGGAGTGAATTTCTGAACGGCATCATAGCCTAGTCCTAGTTTTAAGGCAGTACTTGCATACATTTGTTCCATTTGGAAGAGCACAAGGATACTGGTCTTGAAGTTATTTCTATTTCGATGTTCCTCTGGCTTGCCTGCTCATCAGAGTTGCAGAATTAATTCAGAGCAAGGACTGAAATACAAGGAATTCGTAGTACTCACTGAAAGCCATCTGCACTGACCTGCTGCTCTTCAAAGCAGGGAGCATTCACTGCCTAAGGACTGACTCCTTGTTCCTAGTCTTGGCACTTGCATTCTAGAGTGGCTGGTAGTTCACAGAGAATAAGGCACCACACTGAATTTCAGTATGTGCTGCCAGTTTCTAGAGGAATCTTAGGAAAATAACTCTACACTTTGTTTCCCAACAGTTAGATGTGTTACTGTGTAAATCCAATGCTAGAATAGGGCATATTTCTCCTGTATAGGGTGGTTATGAGCCTGTTGAAAAAGACTTGACATTATGCCATCCCTAGAGCTGCTTCCTGTGTGCTTACAAAGCACATAATTGCATATGAACATTTGGATTGCTGATTTAATTAAGACTGAAAATTAACACCTTTGGATGTCTTTTTTCCAGGGTACTTCAAAGTTGCCTAGTGGAGGTAATCTTCTGACAAGAAAAACCTTCTAGTTGCTGCAGGATTTAGTAGACTTTGGAAGAATGCTTCAGTAATGAACTAGTGAATTCTGATTCAATCTTGTCACTTTCCAACAAAACTTCTCTGGCAAAAATTTCAGAAGTGCTTCAGTGGCTTATTTGCTCTAAAGTTCTGCCTTCTTTCACCATCTAGTCCTTAAGTAATAAGTAGGAAACTTTTTGTTCTCATGAAATATGCAGGATCTTTGCACATCCTGAGTGTCAAGCGTAATGAACAACCCACTTCAGTCTACCTCAGCAGTGTTTAAATCAGATATTGCCTGCATAAACAAATACAAATAAAGGTGTTCAAGTGAGGTCTATGAAGGGCACCAAGTAAAGTGCCATGTGCTTTGTTACATATAAATGTCATATGGACCATATAATACACAGAGTCTGCCATAACTCCTGCAAACTGTCCAGGTTCATGATGTGTCTGAAATGATCAGATTTTTTTTAAAAAGAAGGGCTTTGATTTTAACAGAAAATGGATGACTTGAATCCAGCCAGTCCAGCCCTCTTTCCACCTCTTCTGAGGTCAGGGTTTACTTCCATCATGACCTCTCAGTTCTTGGATCCAAGTGTGAAAGAGCTCCTGTAGATTCTGAAGAAGTGACATAATTCCGTCTTCTGTCTGTATGTTAATTGCTGCCTGATCTTATCTAGTTTGATGGATCTGAGTCCCAGGATCTTAATTTTGAAATAAGAGCATAAGTTAGGGGCTGCTTAGAGGAGCTGCTGAAAGTGCATTTACCATACCTACGAGGTGAGGAGTTGCATGGGGATACTTGCTGGCGTGCTTCCAGCTGCCAGTGTGCTTCCAGCTGCCAGCATGCTCCTTGGCCTGCTGGCACTCAGCAAAAACTAATGATCTTGTAAGAAGGCTAAATTGTATTTTGACAATAAGCTTTTCCTAAATAAGCCTGATAAAATTACTTTTATGTGAATTATTAAAACGGGGCTACTGTGCATAAATCTGAAATGGAGTCTGTCCATTGGTACCCACCGGTTTAATCTGTAAGGTGTAGTTGCCTTAATCTAGAGAAGCAGCCTCTGTGTAGTGAGGGGCACTGCGCCGTCATGGGGCTGTGTGTGAAATAAAACAAGTCTCTTGATTTGAATGGCAAGCTTGTTAGAAGAGCTGGTACCAAGTTTTCCTGAGTGTGAACTTAAATCGTACTAGGAAATCTTTACTGAACTCTCATCAGCATTTCATTCTGTTTTAAAATGACCAAAACAAGTGTTTGGTTAGATGATTATTTTTCTATTCAAAGCTTGTAATTATCAATCACGTGTAAGAGATGGAGCATTTCCCTATATCAGGTGTCAAACATATTGATACTGAAATAGGTTTGTTTGACACCACCCCAGTAAAATGCTGATCACTATTTTGGTGTATGATTTTTGAAGTTTCACAGTTCACTATGACTCCCAAGTGCAAGGCAGATTAAACCAAATGCTGGGATCAGATCCATTCCATGTCATAAATGCACACGTTTTTTCCTGTCTGAGAGCTCTTTGTGTGCTGCTTGCCTGAGACCGTGGTGGTTTAGAGCCTTTGTAGGAGAGAAGGTGCTGATGTCTGAAGTAAGCAAGTGTTGGTAAAAATCAACTGTACTCATTGTAGGTTCAGGTTAAGAAGTTTATAAAATTCATGTCAGGTTCTCTTGCTGGATTAATGTAAACTGCTTTGTTTGCAGGGTTTATTGTCATCCCAAAACCAGGCCAATTCTCCAAGTGGAACTGTAGTATAGCCATCACACTACTGCTAGCAAATCTCTGAACACAGGACAAGAAGTAATGACAGTGGAACCAGGAGCTGTTCTTCAGGCAAAGAGCATCACAAATTATAATGTGGCAGAGTGTAAACATGGAATTATGTGAATCACATAATGACTTGCAAAGGACAAATGTAAGGAGTTCTCACTACAGCTGATCCTGCTAGGCTGCTCACCCAAGGAAGAGTTTGCATTGGAGAAAAAGCAAAAAGCTTCCTTTAGTGCTGCAGGAAAAAGTAGTAACATTTTTGTTTTCTTTATACTTTTCAAGTCCAGTGTAATTTAATCTCTCTATAAATATATAAATAAAAGATATATATATATATATAGTGTAAAATAAGATATGTTTCTTAAATTCAAGTAAGTTCAATGGTTAAACTAGTACTTCACCATTGTTTATTTTGCACTGATTTTTTTAACCAGAGATGGCTAGAAGACAGCCTGGAATGCACTCATGGAAAATGAAAGTCATTACTTTCTGGCTTCAAAATGTTTTTCAGGAAGATGGATGCTGCAATCATAGATTTTTTTAAAACAAAATTGTTTTGCACTTAAATAGTTTAATGCTTATAGAGAATTACTTTAAAATTGGTGTCCAGGCACCAGAAAAACTATGTTGTGGAGAAAAGATCCTTTGTATCTATTAAACATTTATTTTAATATTGTTGTTTCCAACTGCAATCGGCTCTGTATTATATGTATAAATAATGTAATTCAGTGATGGGGGAGGGGAGTAATGGATCATTACACTAGAAATTCTCATTCATTTAAGAAAGTGATATTTCTAATTCAGAAAATACGTATTAAACTATCTTGAATATGCATTTTTGTTTACTTTCTGTTCAAATCCAATCACTTTTGATGTAACCAATTCTTTGTTGAATTAAATGTTTGGTACAGAAATACTACCTAAACTTTGTAGAACAAATTCCTTTCAAAAATATCTCACCTAGAACATTGCTTCATATTTAATAGAATTGAATTTCCATGAGGAACATGAAATACGATTGTTCTGTTCTTGTTCTTAAGGGCTTATCTCCAGACACATCCTGCAGTTCAAATACCTTATACAGCAGCTATCTCACAGACAGGCAACTTCATGGGGTAAGGATTTTGTTATAGTGTAGTCCTGTGCATTTGAGTTGGGAAGTGGAAGATCCCACCACAGTAGCTGTACACACTTTCTGACTTGTCAGTCAGAAACTGGATTAACAAACTAGAGTAGCATTTCTGAGACTCATTTGTCTTACATCAGGCATCTCATTTGTAATTCAATGGTCTTAAACTGTTAAGTGTGATTGGGATAGACATATCCATGGATTTGCAGAGATTAACGCTGCTTGTCTAAACACTTGTCATTTTTAATCAGTCAACACACCACTTAAGTTTTTTTCAGTAGTTCTTGCAAAGATTAACCCTCCATGTCCAGCCCTGGAATGACAGAAAATGGAAATATCCATCATATGCTTCTCTTTATCTTATGTAGCAATGTTCACAACTGGGATTTGCAGAATCCTGCAGGCAGAGTAGAACAGAGGCTGCTTGCCTAGGACCATGAACTTGCCTGAAGGTGCATACTGTATCTGTGGGCACATGTTAATGCCCTTCCTGCTCTCCAACGATAAAGCTGGGTAAAATTTTTTTAATTACAAGAAAACTTAAGACATTTTCTGGCATGAGAAGTGACTTGTTTTCAGGAAATGAATGAACATTTGGGGAAAAGCAACTGCAGTAGCTTGTAACTAAGTCTTATCCTTGCAATGCAGCCAGCATGTAGAGAACTGCCAGATCCGTTTGTAAGCCAGGAATTAGTTCCCTACTTTATTCAAGCTGGAGCTGTGCTTTACAATTCTTATCTGTCTTCTAAAATACGAGGAATGGGGAAAATACTGAAACTGAGCAGGATTATTTTTCAGAAGTTTTGTTTTATTAACATAGTGGGTTTAACTGTTAAAATACAGATAAACCTCATCACTGAAAACTAGTGTCGTTATCTCCCCGTAGACCTCTTCTATGTAAGTGCTTCATATGGTCTGAGTCAAAATGAAACAGTTGAAAAAATATGCAATAACTTTAAAATACTTTTTTCCTTCAGCTGGAAAAATACAAAACCAGTAGGGAAAGAATTGCAATATCCAACATCAGGGGAATAACAGCAGCTACTCACATCTGTGTTGGCAGGATATGTCCCTGCCACAAATCGTAGTCCAGCAGCACACAAGGAATGTGTGGGGGTTTTCTTTTTTTCAGCCTCTTCTTTACTATTAGGGCAATTGAACTGCCCATACCACACTCTACTCCATATGGAAAAAATTATTTTAGTAAGAAACAGGATACTAGTAACTTACCTGGAAGGAACTTAAGACCTCTACTGTAGATACAGCTTTTAATAAAAATATTTTTCCTAATACATTAAAAAAATAATTAAAAGTGAGCGTAACACAGATACTCTCAGTATGGAATTTTAGCTGGAAGAATGAGGGTAGGAACAACACTTGCCAGTTCGTAGTTTGAAGCTGGGTGTATTTTAACTATAAAGCAGGTGGGAAAACTCAAGTTTGCCTATTCATCCAACAGCCAGAGAAGTGTAAGTTGTCTCTAGAGGTCTAACAGCAAAGAACTGGTTAGGAAATAAATATCCTTGAAGTAGTGTATGTGCCAAACTGAGTAAGATCCACCTGATAACATAAAAAAAAGGAAAAAAAAAAAAAAGAAAAATTGCAATGTGATTCTTCACTTCAGATTTGCAATTTTATAGCAGAAATGATCTGTTGAACATGAAATTGCCATTCTCATTATAACAGTCTGACAGCCCCAGATACAAAGAATGTGATAACACAAAATGTTATTCTGATAGCCTTTTCTCTCCAGGTTAAAACTTACAAAAATTCTGACTTCATCTTTTTCCTGGTGTATGAATGATCACTTACCTGATAGATTAATTAGGGAAGCAAACACTGGCAGTAAGACTTTTGAAATCAGAAAGGTACCTTGTGCAAACATAGTTTGATAGAATTTTATATTTTTAAGTCAAAATACTGTGGTTTGAGGCTTCCAGAAACAGATCATGGGAAGCAACCAATACAATTAATATATCTCCATCAGGAATATGATTTTGATAATCTGAGCTTTGACCTCCTGTATAGTTAGAGAAGGGAGATCTGAGTCAGAACAATCCATGAAATGGATGAAATCCATGAGAAGCAGGATTTGTCTTCTTTTTTTTGTAAGAAAATTAACAACAGTGGAAAGTAAGCTCCCTTGGATACAGTTAGTTACCTATTTTTAGACCATCAGTTTTAATGCTATTCATTGTGGTCAACTCCAAATACATCAGCACTAAGCAACTCACCATCTTCCTCTCTGGAAAAAAGACACTGGATAAGTTCATGGCACCTTTTGCTCAGTGCTCCAAAGGTAAGAACTCGGAGGTTACTGTTGCACTGTGTTGCCTGCCCATAGACCTGCAGCCCTTAATTTAATTTTCTAAGTGTAGCATCACACCTTTCATATACGTATCTGTCTGTCTATGAAAAAAACCCCTGTGGTAGGTATTCAGACAAACACTGTATTGCCTTATTGTTGAATTTCTCTGTTCTATCAGTATGAGCTGCTAACAAGAAAGCATACAAACGTGGGGAGATTATTCACTGAACTGTAACAGAGCAGGAAAACTCAGCCAGTCACTGTGGTTTTACATACCTTCACTGCACTGTCTTTGCTTGGAACTGGAGAAAAGCAGCATCCATGCAGCAGGATTTCAATAAAATGAGAGCAGTTAGTTGTACCATTGTGTTCTGCTGTTTACCTTTGTTACTCTTCTCACTCTGCTGGTATAAAGCACTTCCTCCACTAAAACTTGGGTTATGTATTTGTTCAGTCCTAGTAAGAGAAATCTGCTCTTCCTTTGGCACACCTAGTGCGAGTAGCAGCAGTAGAGGTGTCCCTGCAGAGCCTTGTTCAAGTGCTTTAGTCTTACTCTATAAAACTTCTTGCCAGGGCTGAGATGTTTTTCCATTCTTGCTATTGAGATTCTGAAAGTTTGCTATGAAGAAATGCCATAAATTGTGCAATGGTACATGATGCAGGTGCATGATATTTAATTGGATAGTCAAATTTGAATCAATAGCAAATACTCCCAACAGTCTGCACCAGTGTACACCAGTCTACACATGTACCCTGTGAATATTTTCACATTTTCAAGAATCTCCTTACAAATGTCACGTTGATCCTCAGTACAGTATGTGGTAATAATACCATCTTCTAAACACAAACGTAAGTTAGACAAGTGCTTTTTAAGCAGTAGGTGTCAAAAGCATTCATAAAGAACTTGAGTCTCATGAGCTTCTCCACGTGGAAAAGCTACAATGTGAAATTTGGGCATGCTCATAGTTAGCAGAAATGTCCAAAATTGACCTGAACAAGTATTAGGATCTAATACAGTCACAACAGAACCCTACAGGTGTTGAGATGCCTCTTCTTACAAAAACAATCAATCAATCAACAAACCACAGCAGAAAGCCCACTTACTGGAAGACCTCAAAGGGAGTGAGAAGAATAATTATTTGCACAAATACACAGCCCTGTGGAATCTCAGAAGGACAGTTGAGAACATGCATATTTTTTACTCTTACAAGATCTTTATGTTAACCTGTATTTTACTGCATTGTGTATCTTAATTGGTTAGAATAAAGAGTTAGTCTGGATCTAGAGCACAAATCTCAAATTGATGCCTAAGGGTTGGCTTAGTGGCTTAGATGTGAAGTGCTTCTCCCCAGTGCCCCATTTTCCATGGTGCCTCCCCACAGCAGTACCTCTCACACAAAATGTCCTTTCCCTCCTGCTCATGGCTGGGTTTTTTAACAGCAGCACCAGAGCCCAGTGTTTGATTATGGAAAAAAAATGATCACCACTTCTCAATTATGAGCAGAGTAACTTTTATAACTGTTAAAAAAAGTTATTTGCCAGACCTGTCTTGCATGCACACTTGGTAGGCAGAAGATTTTTAACCCCTAGCCAAATATGACTTGTACAGACTTTTGTTTTCTAGATAACAAAACTGTTCTATAACACATCACCAGATTTAAGTATTGCAAATTAATTAATGCAAATCTTTAGATCTCAGGAATATTAAAATCAATGGAATCAAATTGGAATAAAGATTATTTCCTAGAAAGATCCTAAGATAAGGATTTTTAACCCACCTAATTTAGCAATAGGAAATATTCTGTTAAATGGTTACTGATGATCTGTGAGCCAGATTTCTGAAGCATGATCAGCTAAGTGCTTTTACTGCTCTTTTAAGCAACTGGCTGCAATATCAATCCCTGTTAAGACTTTTGATTAATGTAAAGATAAATGACTTGAAGCAAACTACAACTAAGTTTTACTTGCTTTTGAATCAGCCAAAAGGTTGGTTTAGCTTTGAGTTAGATTATAGTTACATAAAAATATTCAGTAGTTACAGAAATTGCATCAAAATCAAGTATCTCATATGATTGCACATTTTGCATGTTCTCAGTAGAACGTGAAGTGGAAGTTACTGAATACAGTAGGGTGATAATTTCCAGAGCTAACTGAAAAAAACCACCAAAAAACCAATCCCTTAAATCTTAAAAAAAAAAAAATAAAATTACAGCAGTTAGCTGTCATTTGTAATACAATTTGAAAACTTAAATTCTGTAGATAACATTCCATTCCTAATACTTGAGCTCAAAGAATCCTTTCATGTTATTTTTAACCAACCTCCTCCTCCACCAGGTTCTGAAAGGAACAAGTACTTAGGAAGTTCAATGCAGAACACTCTCCGTGCTCTGCCAGAACAATGCTTTAATTCAATATTGACCCCCTTCAGGAAAAGAATATCAAAATGCTAGGAAAGCAGCCCTCAAACCTTGTGGGGTTTTCCTACAAATTGTCAGAGCAAGGCAAAAATCAGGCACTGCTGTTCTTGTTAGATCTCTAACAACAGAAGTGTGACTCGGTCTCTCTCACTGCATAGGCAGGCTTTTCCTCACTTCTACTCCTTCTGTAGCAGGCAAATGGAAATGTTTCAGGGAAGACTGAAGTGCCTTCTGTTTCTCAGACTGTTGAAGAAACAACAGAAGTTTCAAATGTGCTTTAGTGGGCAAGTGAGAGTCTACATATTTGATCCAATAAATCTGACAGACTGGAACACAGGGGTTCTACCACCTTCTTTAGGTCCCCAGAAAACGAAATACAATGTAGGAGTAGGACAGGAAATCAATTTGGCTACTCCAGAAAAATATAATTTTGGTAATTCTCCCAGCAGAGGTCCACATTGTTAATTTGGTTTTTTTTCCTGGACTTTCCTAAGAGAATGCTTTTAAAATAAATAAACAAGATTCAATTTATTTCTGAGAACATCTTAAGGAATACAATTAGAAGAGAAAATCCAAATAAAGAGANAACTACTTGCCTTACTTCATGTTTCTTGAAGTCTTGGCTAAAGGAACTTCTTAGAAAATGTACACTGATGAACCCCAGAACAAAATTTCTGGAAAAAGTGGCTTCTCCTGTAGAAGGAGAGTTCATGCTCTCAAAGC
>VWYP01022469.1:8983-134796 GCA_013400435.1 Pycnonotus jocosus
GCTGCGGGCACTCGATCCACAGGCGCCAGCGGACTTGGGAGCGGAGCAGCGCGGGGCGCCTGTCGCGTCCCGTGTGTCCTGCCCAGCCGTGCCAGCGGAGTGTCCGGAGCGGCTTCCTCGTGTTCCTGCCCAGCCGTGCCAGGGGAAGGTCCGGAGCGGCTTCCTCGTGTTCCTGCCCAGCTGTGCCGGGTGAGGCTGCGGAGCGGCCCCCGCGTGCCGCACCGGTGGGATCGGGATCGCGGTTGGGATTAGGCTGTGCCCCCCTCCGGGCCAGTGGCGATCCGTGCGCCAGAGCGGGGCTCGGGTTGGAGCCGTCCCGGTGGGTCTAGGGCAGCCACGCCGCAGCCGCGACTCCGGGCAAGCCGTGCTTGGGCGGGGGCTGTGAGCCCCCAGCCCCGGGGCAGTGAGTGCGGCCGGCCGCCACGCTCGGACCGCGCAGCCCGTCCCGGGAGAAGCTGTCGGACCTCCGAGCCAAACCGGTGTTTGCCGACGGTGCCCGCCGACAGGAGCGGACGGCAACCCTGCCGCTTCCCTCCGCTGAGGGCTCGCCGCCGCGCGGGAACTGGGCGGGATAAAGGTCGGTGCGGACGGCGGGAGAAGCTGGGATCCAGCTAATAACCCCAGAGTGGGGAGTTGGAGTGGTTTTCAATAATTGTATCCTGGTTGGCAAGGTGGGCGTCCTGGTAGATTGGCTCCCTAACACGCAATTGCCGTGTTTCGGTAGTGGCAGATGAGAGGGAGAAAAGTTTTGCCGCCCCCAGACGTGCAGCCTTGGTTCAGAACTGCAGTGTGAGATGGCACATGGAACCCAGGCTGTTCAGCTCTGCCATATGCACTTCCCAGACTTTCTTTCAATTCTTATTAGCCTCTTGTGAAGCTTTCGTTGACTTTATTTTAATGACTGCAACAGATATGAGGAAACTCTTATCAGAATGATGCAGCTATCTGCAGGTTAGGTCAGCGTAAAATGTTGCATAAAACAGTGCCAGTTTCAGCAGAGACAAAGCGTGAGAAGTCTCAGGAATTCCAGCCATCTTCTCAAAGTTGTTTTCTTTTTTGCCTTACCCTGTTTCTCCTTTCCGCATCACAGTAAATCTGACCTCTCCCTCTTGCCTCCAGGCTTGTCCGTACAAGCTAGGCCCTCGTACCAAGGGTATGTGTTGGGGCACGTTTGTCCTCTGCTTGGGATGTAACTACACTAAAAGTAAAAAGTTCTCTTTTTTTTCTCTCTTCTGTGTGAGAACGAGAGATTTCTGTAAACTTTGGCAAGTGTTGAGTTGCAAGGTACCATGCTCTCCCCAGAGCACACAGCCAGCACCAAGAGCAGACTGAGCTCTTATCCATGGCCTATGTGGCTCTCCCAGTCTAGCCTTGAGGGATGATGGATCAGCTATGCAGGTTCCCAGCTTGGGTTTCAAAGTGTTTTGTCCACTTCAGTGTTAGTTTCCAAATGGCTGCAATCAGTGAAAACTGAGCCCTGAGACTGAAGTCTGAACTTCAGCAAAACTTAGTTTCAAAAGGGCAGTGTGTGGATTTTAGTTTTTAAGAGTTAAGAGGAAAGCTGCAATGGAACTTCTCTGATGTTTGACTTTCTGTATTCTGCTGGAGTGTGATAGCATCTAGAAAATCAACATGAACTCTTTAGCTGAGGGCTTTTTCTTCTCAACTCTATGACTCTGCTTGCCTCCTTTTTTGGATGACATAGCAATGAATGTGGAAGGGCAGGCTCTGCTCTATCTGCCTTTGCCTGCTGGTTTGTGCTATAGAAGCATGCAGCCCTGACAGAGCTGGCTTGAGGCTTCTTACCAGGGTTGGCAAATTCAAACGTTGTACTCTTGAGATTAAGGGCCTTGTCTGAGCTGCAACAGATACCTGCAGCAGGCCTCCAAGGCTTTCTGGATGGAGAAAGGACTTCTGCTGAAGAAGGCCAAGAAGTACTTACCTCTGGGACAAAGAAAGCAGCTCAGCCTTCTAGGGCTATGATGTTGGCAAAAAAAAACCCCAAACCAACAAACATAGAAAATGCTAGAGAAATCTCTACTTTGTCTAGATGTGGCTTAACTCATGCAGTAATAGTAATTTCTATTGCTTTGGCAAGTGCACTGGAAGGCAAAATGTTGACCAGAGTCAGCCACAGAAAGGGAAGGAGAGCATAGAGGACGCACAGAAGAACTGTATTAAGATGTACTTATTTCCTGCCCAAAGCCTTGTTGAGAAATACACTGATGTATGCTTGTCACCTCATAAACTGATGGAAGGAGAGACTTTAATAAGTTGTTTAAATCCATAAACATCTGGGTGACATACATGAACGTTACTTACACTTGCCCATGCCTCTGGAGAGACTGTGTGGAAGTTCTCTTTTTTCCCAGGCCTAGAGTTGATTTTTCACAGTTTGAAAAGTGACATTATGTGTATTGTGTCATCCTGCAGGTAAAAGGACCCAGAAAAGAAGATGGACTGGGGAAGTCTGCAGGCTGTTTTAGGAGGTGTAAATAAGCACTCCACCAGTATCGGGAAGATATGGCTCACAGTCCTCTTCATTTTCCGTATCATGATCCTGGTTGTGGCTGCAGAGAGGGTCTGGGGAGACGAACAACAAGATTTTGTCTGCAACACACTTCAGCCTGGCTGCAAAAATGTTTGCTATGATCACTTTTTCCCCATCTCTCACATCAGACTCTGGGCCCTGCAGCTGATCTTTGTCTCCACACCTGCGCTGCTGGTGGCCATGCATGTGGCTTACACCAGGCACGAGAAGAAAAGGCGGTTCAGAAATGGTGAGAAAATTGATATTGAAGAGCTCAAAAATGAAAAGATTCACATTCGGGGCCCCTTGTGGTGGACGTACACCAGCAGCATCTTCTTCAGGATCGTCTTTGAAGCCGTCTTCATGTACGTCTTCTATTACATGTACGATGGCTACCAGATGCCCCGCCTGGTGAAATGCAGCGCGTGGCCCTGCCCCAACACCGTGGATTGTTTTGTGTCACGGCCCACTGAGAAAACCACATTCACTATTTTCATGCTTGCTGTATCTGGGATCTGCATGATGTTGAACCTGGCTGAGTTGTGCTATCTAGTGATAAAAATTTGCATGAAAGAATCCAGGAAAACAACAGTTTTGAAATAAGTCCCCAGTTTCAGGATTTACTGGCTCCCCATTGCCCTTAAGCTTTCTTAGGTATAAGAAAACAATAAACATTATTTTCACACTCAAGGAAAAGGATAAAAAATGAATGTTCTTTTCTGTTTTAAAACTGATAGCCTCTCTGGGTAGCTGATGGTGAAGCAGGTTTTAAAGATCATAAGCTAATTCAGTATTCCTGCATCCACAATTAGAGAAAGCAGCCTTCTGGAACCAGCTTCTCCAAGTATGCTGTTGCTGGGATCCTATTATTGGGACAGTTAACTCTTCAAACAGTGGGAGTGGAAAGGACCAGAGAAGGCTCTAGTGCCCAGAGGAGATCCACAAATCACAAACACACTATGTTGGCTCAGAGGCAAAACAATATCAAAGATTTTTGGTTAAAAGTGGGCTAAAGGATTTTTTGGGGCACATCACAGCTTTTGAGAAGGAAGAAGGCAGGGAGGTGATTGTGTTTATATTAGGTGTCCCAAGTAATCTGGAGAGCAAGAAAATAGTATAGGAACACAGATACTCCGACAGTGCATGCTATCAGCTTTGCTGGGCACCAGCATGGAGTTTTTTTCTTATCTTCTTGCCTGCACTGAGAAACATTTCCTTAAGGGTTAGAGGTGGCCAGTCTCAACTACCTATGAATGCCATTAGGTCAATGCTGCCTCCCCACAGCCACAGAGACTACAGCAGGGGGGGAAATGAAGCTCATTTTTCATTCTCTTGATCAGATGACAAAAAGGATTGTCACCTGGGAGAGTGGAGGCAGTGCAACTGTCTTCCTCCTTCTCTTGTTCTCCCTTAGTATGTTGTGAAGAATCTCAACAGAGTAGACTTCATCTGATGAAGAGACATTTTACCACCTGACTGTTCCTCACACAGCTGTATACTTGTAAAACTTTTTTTCAATAAAAATACAAGAAAAAAAACCCCTTTTTTGTTCTGTTGGTTATCCAAAAGAAGTGCTTCAACTTACAGCATGATATCCACTGCTCCTTCTGTTGCTCCTTTTTTTTTTTTTTTTTTTTTCTATTGAGCCTGTACGGCTTTTCTTCATAAAACCTTGTCCCTATCTGAGGTACCTTTCAAATGACTTGAGCAAACCACTCCCAGTCTCTCTGACATTCCACATTGTGAGATTAAATCACCATTCCTTTTCTTAGAGTTGGTCTAGCAGGAATCACAAACAGCTTGCAGAGCTAAAATAGCAAAGGGACCCAATCAGAAGGGAGGAGGAACTTGATATTTTTCTTAAAGTTCACACTGCTGTGCTGTAAGTTCTATATTACTAATTTGAAGTAGTATATGAATCAGTCTGGTCTTGTCTCAAAGTAGTTTTAAAAGATGTTTTAGGCCTGTAATAGGCAGGATCTGGCACTTAGGGCAACACAGTTTATCTTCCAAGTGCTTGCCCATTGAACCCACTTCTAGAAAGCTGGTTGTTTCTCCTCCTTAGCTTTAATAACTGGCTTTTCGCCAAAATGAGTGAATGCTGTTTCAGCTTCTCTATTTGCATTCATCTTTTACTGCACCTTTAAATTTCTCACTGTTGGAGTAAACAAAGCTGCATGAATTAAGACCCCTGACTCTTCACTGTGTACTGAAAGTGGAACATAAACAGGCTTCCCTTGTTTGTGAGCTACATCCAGTGTTATAATAACATGACTGTAGATGGAAATCTCTCATCTAAGAGGGAAGCGAGAAAACCATAAAAACACCATCCTCAGAACCATGAAAAAAAGATAGAAGGTCATTAATAATGAGCTGGACTGGAAACTTGGACTGTGAAAAATATCCTTAATTCAACTCCAAAGAACACAGTTTGGCACGTATCAGATTTGTGCTTGGTAGAGTTCCTGCATTGTTCCACGTACAAGTACGAAGAGAGCAAACTAGTCCCAGTGCTCTAGTATTACATTTCTTTTGTAACAAGATTTTTTCCCCCTGAAATTATAATTAAAACACTTTTGTGGTGTCTTTTTTCTCTATTACTTGTACGTGCTCTGTGTTACCTAATGCATCTAATGAAAATCTGTTTACCATAATGGAAAATGTATGCACCAATACTAGACTCAATAGCCAAGGGCTAGTGTAAGGATTCTAGCCTTCTGCTGCAGGTTGGTGTTTCCATTTGTTACACTGCCTGTTACCCTGAAGTGGAAGGTCATATGTGCTCCACTTGAAATTAAATATGCTGCTTAAGACAGGTTTGCAGCTGGAAAAGGCCAGTGATAAACCTAACCAGCTCCATAGGGAAAGAGTTTGTTTTTGCCACCTACCATTGAATTTAGCTGGAACCTGGAATGAGACACACCAAAACTGTTAACACTAACACTATGAAGTTATCTTAAACTAGCAGTTTGGCAATCAGATTGTCAGACAGGAGAAAAAGATAGAACTGGGGAAATTGTTTGGATGTAGCCAAGAGAGGGCTTTGATCCAAAATTGCAGCATCAGGCAATGATAGCTCTGAGATCTGTGTATATTTGATTTGACTGAAGAGCTGCTTTGTATGTGAAAAAAAATCAGATACTTTATAGGAACATGGGAATTACACTTATTTCTACATGTGCTACATTGCAGAGCTGACCTTCTACAGATGGATTTCATACAGATTAAAATATATTGCTGTGTTGAAATTGCGTGTGCTCTTTCCTGAAATGCACTAGTAGTGTCTGCATTTCTAGTACTTGATTCCTAGGTTTTCCTCAGAATAAAGATTGCAAAACATGTTGAAAACTTAAGCAGTAAATCTGAGGTCATGACTGTATAAGAGGCTGATTCCTCATTGTTCAGTGTCCAGCGTAGCCAGGACGTAAAGTGTCTAATAATATGGTATCAGAACTGGGAAGGGTAGAAATGGGACAGGCTGAAATTATTCTTTGACTGAAATTGTTAGGAAAAATCACCATTGACTCAATCAGGTTAACCTTCCATCCAAAACCTTGAAACCAAAACTACAAACATGTTTGTCAGAAGAGTAAGGAGATGAGGGGAAGCAAACTTCATTGGTAACCCATGGACTCAGACAGAGAAAAAATCCTAACTACCTTGGGAGAAAGACTGTTTTAAAAGGAAATCGGAAGTATAGATCTTCTGTATTTATGACTTCTGGATATAGAAGTACATTTATTAAAGGTTTTCTTAGACAAAAATTAAAATATCCTTTGGTTGTTTACAGTTATTATAAGCCAACGTGCTAAGTTATTTTATATCTGATAAGACAAATACAAAAGATAAATTATACGGTCCATACAGAGAAGTGCACTCCTTTACTATGGAGGTTCAATTCAAAAGGGCAACTCTATTAAAAGCTGCTTTATTTTGTAAAAAGTGTACTGCAGCAGTAAGGAACAGCTAAGAGCACTTTGCTAGAAACTAAACTTGCTGTAAATTAATATTTTTTTTCTCTAATTATAATCTCCTCACCTGAATATTAGGCTAACTAGGCTAATTAGGCAGCAAGAAAAATCACACACTCAAAGAATTGCACGGCCTTTTTGTTAACCCGTTCTGATATTCAGGACAGCCACTACCCTCACAGTTAATTACAGGGTCATTTGATTTTTCACCATCTTATCTACACAGTCATTTGAACTTGTTTGCAGACAGTGGCAAGAGTAATGGTAACTATTTGAAGCTTAATGAGCTAAGACTAATGGTAATGACTTTCAAGATAGTTCAGAAGGTACCTACACTTTTGTCCCCATCTGACCAACCTAGCTTGTCATTGTCATTTTCTCTTACAGATTATATTTCTCTTCTATAAAGCTGGCTCAGCTTTGACTTGGCTATTTTCCATACAAAGTTTTCTAGCCACCAAAAGGAAGTCTATAAGCTAGGCTTGGAAATGTATTGATCTTTTATTTGGAAGGCCCAGATGAGGAAATAAGTCTCATCTCAGACTCTCCATCTCTGAGAACATTCCTTGCTCATGCTGCAATTGGTTCCCCATCCTACTGTAGATTTAAATGTCAGAATTGATCACATTGCACTTACCTTTTCTGACAGTTTAATCACTGCCACTAACTCAGAGATTATTTCACATCTATCTGCTCTATGTATTTGAATAGCCAAATCCATTGTATTTGAATTAGCCACGTACTAAAAAAATCCTCTCCAAGAATGCCACCAGGCTGACAGATGCTTGCCTAAGTCTTTGCTGTAAAGGAGTGATACAGTACCAGTGTGATGTACAGTTTAGGGAAGTATGTTCTCAGTGAACTCAGAGAACTTGAGCCACGAATGACTGCAGGTTGTAGATGAATGTTTTGAACAGCAGCACATATTCTGTGTGCTGCTAAGAACCAGCATTTCAGTCACAGCCTGGCACAGTCCCCAGGAAAAGGAATACTGTAGTGTGTGGTGCAGACACACTGGTTTGAGGCACAAGGCATTTTTTAATGGACAAGCTGTGCTGGGCAGGTTTACTTGCTTATTTTGCAAGATATGTATTTTCTGTTGTCTTGGCAATTATGGCAATTTACACACATTATCTGGGAAAGACAGTAGCAGGCTTAAAACTGTAAGTTGAGATAATGAAATAAGATTTTTAAACTGTTCTGCAGATAATTTTCTGTGGAGGTTCAATCTTTATGACAACATATAAAAACTGCTCCCACACCTCTCAGCAATCCACACATTAGCAGGAGGAATGCTGCACTTCTGTTGTGACGATTGGAAAACTTGCTATCTGTTTGGTATCCAACTATCAACATTTCCTTTGTCACAAGACTTCTTTCACTTGATTTGAAAGTGTAATGGCAGTCCTGGTACACAGAGTCAACCCTGACTCTCATTGTTCCTGAGTTTTCCCAATTGAAAGATAAAGGTGACAACTGCGTCATGTTCACAGGGATCAGAACAGTTTAATCAAACACTGTTTGTTAAAATCATTGCAACAGATGCCAGAAAAATATAATTATTGTGTGGCAAAGATTTCAAACCATTGTATGTTGCATCATTAGTGTAATGTCTGCTTACAGTTTGTCATGACCCTGCCCTAGGTATTGCATCCTTTCCATGGACTGAGTGTTTAATATACTGAGGGTTTAAAGAGATTCCACAATCTGTCCAGCACAGATAAAAAACCCCAGTCTATTCCTTTACACACACACGTGCACAAAGAGACAGAGCAGCAAACTGATTAAATCATTCCCTCACTGTTATCTGATAGAAGACTGAATGAGACATTGCAACATGGATTTATCAGGCATAATTTCTGCCCATGTCATGATAGAAGCTTTTGTGTATTGCAGTAAAATAGTTATTAATGACTCATTATCAGAGCATCAGGATCCACCAAATGGGATAAACTGCAACTGGGAGGAGCTGCAGGTACATGGGAAGATAAGCTCAGGATTTAGTAAGATCTTTTATCACCGGGAGAAATGGTTTAACAGTAGCAGTGTTAGAAGGCAGGAAGGCCTAAGTGCTTCTATTGTGAAATGAAGCACTTGCAAAACTGTCCGATGGAGACCTGTTCTGAAGCAAAGAACAGTTTTGTAAAGAAGAGCTGGAGTTTGTGGAAGATCATCCGTGGGACATTACACAATAATGTGATTGACTTGAAAAAACATCACACTGGTATGCATTGAAGGTTGGTCAAAACCAGGATGTTTGAAATTATGTTTTCAGTCTTGTTAGCACCCAAATGTCTATTTGCCAGTGCAGGGTTTGTCCAGGGTGATCTCTGTCAATGTGGTTCCTTTGTGCTTTTAGCAACTGTAATAAGACATCGGTGTGCTAGAGTATGTTCCACCTAACTAAGTATATGAGGTGGTATTGTGAGTAAATAAAATTCCAATTAATGTAAGTGGAACTGATGATGGATTCTTTTTTTTCTTAGCATAGTTTGTAAAATGCTCCTTGTGCCTTGGTTGTGTCTCACAAAACAGACATTTTCCAAACAGGAGAAAGACAGAAACCCAGATCACTGTTCAATTTCCCTTCCCATTTTAGTATATGTGCAAACATTGGTGGAGTTCGCTGAAGCCTGGTCTGCAGCCAGGAGATTATTTCCCACCAATAGCGTGCCATTTTGTACTACTGATTTCTTTAATTCCAAAGGCAGACCATCACATCGTGCAGCAGTTTGAATTTTCCCTTACAGAGAGATATTTTCCCTTACATAATGCTGGAGGGTTTTTTTCTATTTTAAAGCAAGATGCCTATTGCTGTTCCTTTCTGTGGAAGGCAGTTATTATTTGAGGCCTTTACAAATTCATCATGCATGACACCCAGGTATATTCCTGGTAAAACATACTCTATTTGCTCTTGAAAAAGAACATCCTTGTTTAGAAGCCTTGGTTGTGGTTTGGCACAATGAATTGCCTACTGGCAATACTAGTTTAGGGTATTAATACTGATGTCATTCCTTCCTGCTCATTCTTATCCTGTCTGTATCTCTCTCCCACCTCATTCAACACGGTGTCTCCAACTCCAGGACCTGCACTGAGCCAGCACTTGTTTGCACAGCTGTGTTCAGCACTGGACTGGCCCACAGTTTTAGCTGATGAAGAAACAAATGTTTTGCTTTGCTGAATTGTTTTTCAGATGGATTAATTCCTTGATCTTCATTACAGGGAGGCCATATGAACTTCCATACTGACAACACTGTGAGGCAGCAGGCCACGGTGTTGGGCAAGAACAGCTGCAGGGAGTGAGTGGAAGGGGTGGGGAGAATGGCAACATGAAGTTTATTTGCTGCTGCACAGGCTGCAATTTCAAACCACAGCCTCTGGCTGTGTTTTCACAGAATCACAGAATTCCTAGGTTGGAACAGACCTTCAAGATCACAGAGTCCAACCCATGCTCTAACACCTCAACTAGACCATGGCACCAAGTGCCACATCCAGTCTTTTTCTAAACACATCCAGGGATGGTGACTCCACCACCTCCCCGGGCAGGCCATTCCAGTACTTTATCACTCTTTCCGTGAAAAACCTTTTCTGTGAAAAACTTTTTCCTGAGTGACTGCTACTAAAAAGGCAAAAATCTTACCTGCCTTTTCTCCCTTTGCTGCTGTACCCTTCTGTGCTCCCTATTCCCCTCTACTGGCTCTGCTTCTCAGCTACTGGCCATCTTCTTCCTTGCTCCAACACAATCTTTCCTCAACTTTTGTATGAGTTGATTTAACTCAACTCACTAACTCAGCAGTGAACTAGTTGAACTCTGCATTTTAAATTTGTTATCTTCAGCTCAGATTTCTGCCAGATTTCCTGTTGTGGCAGGAATCACTGTGTTTCAAACACCAATATTTTTATTACATATTTCTGTCTGTAGTGTCAGAAAAAAAAATAGCATCACACCATGACAGAATGATAGCAGGTAGAATTCCTTTTAGGATTCTGCAGGACCTGTGTCTCTCTTTTTGATTCTTCCTCCTAAGAGATGCCTGGCTTGTTCAGTTATAGTTCTTCCTCTGCTACATCTTACATGGAACTTTTGATTCCATGAAGATGAATGAAAAGCATCTTGCTGTTCCGTATCCCAGAACATTCAGGTTTATATTCTGGTTGTGCTTGTTGTTCTTGTTGTAGTATTAGGAGACTTGCCATGTTTCCAAAGGAAAGAACCAGAAAGGATCAGAGGAAGCTGGTTCCAGTGGGTGAAACACCAGCCTAGAATCTCAGTGCTATTCTCAGAACCATATAACCTAGGATGAGATATTTAGTCTTCCTGTGCCTCCATTCCTACAAATTAGAACTCACAGCGTCATCCTACAAAACTAGAAATAATACTTCCTGACACCAGTTCTTATGTTGCCTTCTCTGATGTGTTTAGCAGTAGTGTTGTGCACAACAGAACACTAATTGCTCATTGGTAAATAAAAATCAGTATATTATATGAGGTCAAACAACTTTGGTCTTTTTATTGTTGTGTTTTTTATTATTTAATTAATTCTTAAGTCCTTAGATTCATCCATGTAGAAAACAACCAGAGATTTTAATTCTCCTTGCTTCAAGCTGTGCCTCCGGAGGTAGCAGTACCTTTTCCCAGAATTTAAGTATCTTTAGTGCCATCTTCTGTAGGGCAGTGGCATGTCAAGTGCAATTCTCTTTACTGGCATACCGTACAGTGCCACAATGAGCTGAGCTGAAGGCATTTGTACCCATTTTTTCCATCTTACTGTGTGGACAAAACTGCTGCCAGCACTGCTGAGCCATATGTCACTCTGGCACGGCTTACGAATGAAGACATTTACCACAGTTCAAGGGTCTTTCCACCAGACCGTGCTTGGATGCACAGTTACATAAGAGTGATCCTCTTCTGTACTTCAAAATAGATGTTTAAATTAGAAATAGCAAGGGGTAAAACACTGTTTTAGATCAATACTGACCTGAAAAAGTCTATTTTTCTTGTTCAGCAGCACCTGTGGTTCAGACTAAGATCAATCAAGAAATATCTCCTTAACTTACAAGATCTTTTTATCATTTCATAAAGCTTGGTGTCTAGTTTTTATTTTCTTTTTGTGTACCTTGTCATGAAAACTTGCTTCATCTAATCTTAAAAATACCTGCCTGACTGCTCTGTCTCCCCACTTCCTGAATTCACTTTATTTCTGTGCCAGCCAAATCATGTACTGCTAAAGGTCTGTCTACATGTGGAATAGGAGTTGTCACCTGTGTGGAGGCTTGGATGGAAGACAAAAGACTGTACTAAAGAAGATAATTAATCCCTCTCTGGAGACATTCAAAACCCAGCTGGACACATTCCTGTGTAACCTGCTATAGGTGACACTGCTTTGGCAGGGATGTTGGACTGGATGATCTCCAGAGGTCCTTTCCAACCTTAACCATTCTGTGATTCTGTGTTAATTAAAGGAAGGCTGAAAAATTGGGAAGTGTGCATTTTAATGTAAAAATTTAAATGTCACCTTAAGTTGTATGTTGCTGTCTAGTGTTAATGCCAACCCATTAAGCATAATGAGAACTAGCAGTGCTGTGCTTCTTTAAAGATAAGTGAGGAAACTAGCAGGATGGCTCTTCCAAGGAAATCCTTCTGTCAGAAAATCCACATGAAGAGACAGCTTTGAACACCATTAACTAAATCTGAGCCTATCTTCTTTCTGAATAAACTCCTCAGAGAGACAAGTCCTACTTTTTTCTATTTACCCATTGTTTGGCTACAGATCCTCCTGTTCTAGTATATGACTAACAAGTCATATGTCCTCAACATGCTTTCATGCTTGGGTTTTCACCAGCACATAATTGGTTCTTCACTTTTAAAACTGCTTCCTTCAAGTTTTCCCCATGGATTTTGCATCCTTGCTTGTCCCATTTTTTACAAATGATCCAGAGGGTTTTGCTGACTGACCAAACCTTTTCTTGCATGAACCTGGAAGGGAGTTCTTGAAAAGGAAATTGTTAGCTGATGGGTGTAGTCCCATGGCAGGCAGGCACTGCATCAGCTTCTCCTAGTTCAAAATGTAAAAGATTCTGTCATAAAAACCTTCTGTGGAACTACTAAAAGGATGCTCTAGAATCTCACCGCCTTTCTGAGTAATAATATTTTTCTTAAGAAAACAGGTGTCAAGGCCAGTTTGTACAGATAGTGGGAAATACCACTTCAAACTTCCAGAGAGTGAAAAAGCCATCAGAGAAACACCCAGTGCTTCATGCTATTGGAACTGATGAGCTGAGAGACTTGATTGCACTAGGAAAGTTTTAATGTTAGGAGTTTCTGCAGCTGCTGGGGTTCCATCCTGTACCCTAACGCAGCCTCTCATGCCCCAGTGCTTCAGGATCAGCCCTGTGATACCCAGTGATACACTTACAATCATGGCAGCACTGTGTTTCACATATATCACCCATCTCTGAACAGTCATTTATCTTTGTGCTGCCTCTAGTGCTTAGCGTTGACAGAGATCTTCCTCTCTAGTGCTTCCAGCTGAAATATTTACAGGGACCAATCAATCAGTGCAAGGATACAAGAACATGGGCACGGCCAGATTCGGATTCTCAACAGTTCTGTGCTACACACAGCTCCTCAAAGTGTCTCGAAATTTTTATTGGATTTTTTTTGCTAAATAAAACCTTGGGAATGACTGGTGTGATTCTGTTTCCAGCTCATTGTAGAGTAGCTATCAAGAGAAACACACATGTTACTGCTGAAGAGTTCTGGAGTCATCCTACCACTTTAAGTCATTCTTTCATAGAACCATAGGATGGTTTGGGTTGGAAGGAACCTTAAAGATCATCTAGTTCCAACTCCCACAGCCAAAGGCAAGGACACTTTCTACTAGACCATGTTGCTCAAAACCCCATCCAACCTGGCCTTAAACACTTCTGGGGATGGGGCATCTGCAACTTGTCTGGGCAGCCTTTTCCCACCCTCACACTAAAGACTTTCTTCCTAAAATCTAATCTAAATATACCCCTTTTCAGTTTTGAGCCACCTCCTCTTGTCCAGTCACTATGTGCCCTTGTAACCAGTTCCTCTCTGGCTTTCTTGTAGGCCCCTTTAGGAACTAGAAGGCTGCTGTGTGGTCTCCTCACACCCTTTTCTCTAGGCTGAACAGCCCCAACTCTCTCAGCCTGTCTTCATAGCAGAGGTGCTCCAGCCCCCTGATCATCTTCATGGCCTTCCTCTGGACTCACTCCAACAGATCCACATCCTTCTTATGGTGGGGGCCCCTTGAGTTGGATGCAGCACTCCAGGTGGGAATCTCATGAGAGTGGAACAGCAGTGGAGAATCACCTCCCTCGACCTTTGAGCAGAACCACCTACCACTCTGCTTTAGATGCTGCCTGGGCTGTGTGGCTGTTTTCCTTTCCCTGGTGCAACACTACAGAACACACAGCAGCCTAACCAAAATATAGATGATAGTAATATTTCTGAGTACCTATGCTGAAAATGTCAAGAGCTACTTTTAAACAATAACTTTCAGAACAGTGACAACTGATCTCTGGTTTTGAGGGGTTTTGTTTTTTCTTTTTCCAGAAGTTCTGCGCACAACAGCTTGATAGCTGACCCTGTCTCAGGAGGGGTCTGAGGGAAAGAAAAAAGCAGCCCTTTGGGGCTTTTCATGCAAGACACACAGGCACCACCTGCAAGGTTCATCTGCTCTCAGAGAGGAAACCCTCGTTTTGGTGAAGAAGTTGTGGGTTTTTCCCCTTTTGCTCAGGTATCTCTGACACCGGACTGCGGCCCGTGCATTCGGTGGCCGGGGCGCGGCGCCCTCTGAGCGCGGTGCCGGGCACAGGGCAGGTGCCGCGGCGCTGCCTCCGCCGCAGCCCGCCGGGGCCGGAGGGGTTTCTCACGCTTCTGTCCTCAGCGAGGAAGAAACTTTTATTTCCCAGGAGGTCCCGCGGAGGTGGGATGGGTCATCTGCACAGTGACAAGCACTTTAGAATCCAGCGAGCCTCCCGGGTGAGGAGAGGGGCTGCCGCTCCCGTCCCGTGTGAAGCCGCGGCGGGAGGCGGGGAGGGGAGGGCAGAGGGAGGGCCGGGAGCCGGTGGCTGCGCCGCCCGTCCCGCCTCGCCCCGCCGCTTCTGCCACAGCCCAGCGAAGTTTGGGGGCGCCTCTTCCCCCCGCTTAAACGACCTGCGCGCCATCTCCGCCCAGACTCTTCCCAAGGACTCGCTCCTTTGCTGCTTTAAAAAGCTTTCCTCCCGCCAAGCGTAAGTAGAGCGGCCCTGGGCCGGGGCCTCTGTCCGCTCGCCGTGTCCCCCGGCCGTGGGATGGGCGCCAGAGAAGGGCAGGGCGGGGCTGAGCCTGCTCATCCTACTGAGGAGGAGTCGCGGCAGGGGCCCTACTGCTCTGGGCACCTTCCTGAGGGACCCTGGCGCGAGTGCCCCTCTGTTCCTGCCCCACCGAGGGGACCGTCTGCAGGCAGCGGCGCTCGCAGATGAGGCGGTAACTGAGCCCGCTGTGGAGGGGAGAAGTGTCCAAACCTCACCAAATACCTCAGAACATGCAGTGGAGGACGAAGCAACAAATGTTAATATCCAGGATGGCTGTGTAGGGAGGGACGTGTAATATCTTCCTTAAAAGTTGTCACTAGCATGTGAACACTGATGTGCATTTCGAGCCAGTTTTGTGCTTGGAGTTGGGTCTTAAATGCAAAGCAGAGCCAGAATTTCTTTCAGCATTGTAAGTGATGCTTCACAAGATGATGGAGTTCACGAGGATAACCCGAGATCGTTCCGGGGTTCCTTGAGGTGAGCTCTGCGTTATCTGGCCCATACAAACACTTTCTACTGATAGTGGGGAAAACGGCCGGGTGGCCTCCCTGCATTGACCAGACTGTTACCTCACTCTGTTCACGTTTGGTCTGAGAGCTACTGAAACACA
Organism: Pycnonotus jocosus; assembly: GCA_013400435.1. Taxonomy (NCBI): domain Eukaryota; kingdom Metazoa; phylum Chordata; class Aves; order Passeriformes; family Pycnonotidae; genus Pycnonotus; species Pycnonotus jocosus. Next base: position 24,420 of record VWYP01022469.1, read on the forward strand.
CCAGTTACTCCTTCACTTAGGACTCACAAGTGATGCAAAGTATAAAGATGAATAAATATTCTTAGGAAGGAATGAAGCTTGATGAAGTAAATATTTGCCAGTGTTATAAGCAAAAAAAGTTGTTTCATTCGTGTCTCTTTTTTTTTTTTCCTGTAGGCAAAAAATATTTGGGTTCATTGCTGACTCACCAAAGAAATCATACAAGCCTAGCATGTTATTAGAAATCTTTAGTGCTTTAGGTCTTTAAAACACTGACATAGATACGAAGGATTAATTGAACTGAGTAGTCAGAGATACTAGAGTTATTTACCTCTTTTATTTAAAGGGAAATGAGAAAATCCTACTGGAACACTTTAGAATTAAACTGGAAAAAATGAAATTGCTTTCATAGTACATTTTAGAATTCAACTAGAAAAAAATTAAATTGTTTCCATAGTACAAAAGTGTACTTTAAGGAATTTGAACAGGGTCTCCTTTGCAGTTACTTTAATTTGCCTGAAGTCCTCTCAGACAGATACTCAAACGTTGGAGTCCCTGCTTCTCTGCAGTGAAAAAGGGTCTTGAGTTCCTGAATGTGAGAAAGGCTCATCTCTCCTTTGTGTGTCTGGGGCGGGGGGCGGGACACTCCTCACGGTGCAGTTTTTAGATCTGTGTGGTGGCTGATGGTGTGTGGGCACCTGACAGCTCTGTCTCATTCATGCTTCACTCACTCGGGATGTAGGACTGTTGCCCTCATGCTCCACGGCTCTTCCGCAGTCTCCCGGTAGCTCCACACCCTTCACACCTTTCAGCTTTACTGGTAAGTCACTGTCTTTTCCTTCCCATGTAGGGCTCTAAGATGGCATTTGAGTATTCTGGGGGAGAAAAGGGGTTGCTTTTTGTTCCTGTTTTCCTCCTGTGGCTAATGAATCAGGGCAGGGGTTCCAGCAGGGAAAAGAGGAGTTTAACAGGTGGGGTGTAGCTCTCCTGCTGGGCTCAGCCCTGCACTCCTTCCGCTTTTCCTTTACTCAGGCCAAACTTTCACTCAGGGGTCAAGTGGAGTCAAGAAGAAGTCAAAAGAAGTTTTGCCTGGGATTTAAGGAGGAGGCTCCATAGCAGTAAAGTAAGTTCAAGGTAATAACAAGATCAGTCAAGGAATTAATTTTTAACAAGTGTTTAAAATACAGTGAGAGTGGTGATACATGTGTCTGAAAGAATGACACTGGGAGCATGAAGAAAGGTATTTTTCAAATCCCCATTTAAACAAATTTATAAAATGAACTGTTAAACCTCTATTGTGATTTATGAAACACTCAGCATTGTGTTTCATATATATATGTACATGGCCAAATACCATTAAGTTTCACTGGAAACTACAGTAGCTCATTCTGTGCCTGCACATATGCCTGTTTGTCTGGAATTACATGGTCATGCTGCAGGCTTTCTGCAGGATGACTGCTTTTGTCTGATTTAAGTTAGCAGAATTGAGAACCTGATAGTGGTGGAGATGCCTGATTGCTTGGTGTAAAAACAAATTAAATATTGCAAGTTGTTTTAACAGCTTTTTTGTCATACTGCTTTGTAAAATAGAGATAATTTTGAAGAAAAAAATTGAAATCCCAAGTTTTTAGGCTGTCATGAGAAATTAAAGGAAATTTCGGCTGAAGTTAAGAAATTGTATTCAGATAAGGATATCAGTTAAGTTTTAAAATATTTGTTAAGGAACATTTTTGGATGTACCAGTACAATGAAATCATAAATACATCAAGTGTCATAATCTGGTAATGTATGTAATACAGCTGTGTACTTATTTGTGTGCATTTGTGAATATAAATACATAAACATGTACATGTTTGAGTAAATTTATAATAATAAAATGTAAAATTTTGCATACCTAGTGCACATGAAACTCTTCATCACCAGAACTAAAAACAACTGGAGAGTTTGTCGATGTTACATTATAATTCTTCTTCTTCTGCAGAGGGATAGATATGACAATCCAGCTTCTAAAATTTATTCTTGCTTGTTTGTTCTCTTTGTTACATGCAAAGTGTGTTTGTTCATCTACTAAACTAGTAATTAATAACACAACATTGATTCTTAAATGCCATGCCAATTTTTATGAATGTCCATTTTTCAGTATAGTCTCAAAGGAATGATTTTCTAAAACAAGAAATACAATATGATAAAATACACCAAATAATACAAGACTCCCAGTTCTTATTAAATGATACAAAGGTTCATGAAGTCCTTGTTTTTCATACTGTTGAATTAGATTGTTTTCTGAGACAGATTCTCTGTCATTCCCTTGTGGGTATTCATGGACATAATGAAATGCAGATAAGGATGTTTCATTTCTTAATCTGCATTTTTTTTTCCCAAGCACAAAAAGAAAAAATGCCTCCTTTCGCAATCCATATTGAAGATTAGGTCTTAACAGTTGCTTGTCTCTGTAGCACTGAAAGTAATACTATACTGTTGATTTTTGTGTAATACTACAGAAGCAAGCTTGGGATTATTCTCAACTAAAATATTTAATTGTGGCTGTTTAAATTTACACAAAAGTATTGTTGAACTCAATAGGGAAAAATCAAATATTCTCCGAGCTTTGTAAAACTGTTTTCGTTTAATGTAATTTAATAATGATTTGTATCAAGACAGTTGTTGGTGTGATTTTTGAATGAGTTACATTGGCCTTAAGAATTACTCACTGAAGAATGTATTGACATTGAAGAAAGACACAGGACCTGGATTTCTGGGAACTTTTCAGCCAGTGGAGATATGTAACTTTGCATTGCCCTCGGAAATTATGTCCTTCCAGTATTTATGTACTATGGACAATGCACATTTGTGCTAAAGGCAACAGTTGCTGCAATTCATACTAAGATGTACACTGAGATTTTTCACCTCTGTGCAGTTAAGATGCTGTGAATGATCTGCTCATGGCTTAAACACTCTTTTGGTGTGCAGGATGAATTTGCACACTCTAATACACAGAAATAATATTTTAACTAATGTAAGCATTAAAAGAGCCTTTTTTTGTGTATTCTCTGAGAAGTGCATTGTGTTGTATCTTTGGTGTCCTGAATTAACTCAGCCTGCGCATTGCTGACCCGTAGTAAAAAGAAAAAAATTCTTTGGAGATTGATTAAGTTAGATGGATTTATTATTTGTCATCTCTAAGTTATAAAAATTGTTATTGTTCATTTCTTAATCTCTAGATAAATCCTCAGAAAAGCACAAAATGTCCTGTTTTCATTATAGACATCATCACCTGCTCATTTACCTGAGCTTCCTATTTTGTTTGACCTGGGTGGAAAATAAAGAGTGAGGCAGACAGTATTGAGAGGCACAGAATAATGTAAATAGCAGAGAAAGGACTGAACCTGCGTTTATGCTAAACTTCTTTAATTCATCAAATATCACATTATTTATTTTGCTTTTCCTATATCTTCCCACTCATAATGAGAACATGCCCAAACAGTTTAGTTCTGTTCAAAGCTGGGACTAAACTGGGTATATCTTCAAGTGATTTTGAGTAAAAAAAAGTATAAAGGTATAAAATAAATTCATTATTGCCTTAAAACTTATTATTTGTCAAGATCAAAATTACTTAACCATCCAAAACATTTTAAACCTTATAAAATTAAGATGGACGATTACATTTTAAAGTAATAGAAACATATTAAGACTATAAAAATACTATAAGAAAATCTATTCAGATTTGGGTTACTGTCTTAAGAGGAAAAAAAAAATAGATTCTTCCAAAAGAATCTGAATATATTTTTAAAAATGTTTCAGGACAGGGAACATATGTACCCAAAATCAGTATTTTGTTGTTAGTATCATCATTTGTACTTCATCATGTTATGCTGGAAAAAGAATTCACTTATATTAAAGGGAATGTGTTTTTGAAAAATATCAAAAATGTATTTTTAGGGGGAGTTTTTGTTAAATTAACTTCATGTGAAAAAAATGAATTAGTACACCAGGATTTATAGAACTGCAAAATACTAACGGGTGTGTTATTGCTCTTTGTGTGAAAGCAGTTATAGGTATTTCATTGCCTCACAGTAAAATCAAGTTATCAAAAAGTACCTTAAATAAATTTAATTTCTTTAGTTGCCTTAACTAAAAGCCTGAAAGAAGTTTAGGACAGGCTTTGGAAATACTTCTTTTGGAAAAACAGTGGCATAATTTCTTGAAATTACACTCATATAATGATGAGAATAGTATACTTCTTCAGTGGTAAATTCCTAGCTGTAGTGATGAACACCTTTTTTTCACAGGAATTGTAAGACACCCAACCCAGGTGCTTGGGTAAGAAGTATAAACATAGTAAGATGTAATTATAATATTCTAAGATTTTTAAACAAGAAGATAATAACTTTTCTGATAGTGTTTTTCTGTATGCAAATGGTTAATTCTGAATTACAATTGTGATACAAGTATTTCTGAAGGCATTGAAATTAGCTGAAAGCAAAATTTTTCATTTGGTTTTTAGTTGAAGGTTGACATATAAAATATAGAAGTGAGTTTATTAGGGCAATGAAATGTACTTCTTACATATATCCCAATATTCTTACATATAATCCAGTTAGGAAAAGGCCAAGGATAAAAGAAGTGATACCAGGAGATTTCTCTTGTTTCTCAATTGGAGGAAGCTTGTGAGGAATTCTGATATTAAAAAAACCTTCCACTTTAAGCCTTTCCAAATCAGCAATTGTGTCTCTGCCTAGAATTCGACATGACGCAGCCCATCATACATGAATTGGTGGAAACTGCTGAGAATATATGCCAGTTGTTTGTCACAGAAGTAAGGCCAAAGGATGTAATTCTATTTTTTTCCAAGAAAATCTCTGTATAGAGTTGCTGAAATGACCTTGAGTTTGTTGTTTTGGTTTTTGTTTCATTTTGTTTTGTTTTAATGCTGTTTTAACAATGTTCAGTAACACCAACTGCTGGTACAGTAGGGGAGATGGCATACAAACTTTTTCAGCATTCCTCTCAGAATTTGTCATTCTTCCCAATATTTTAAGTTACTAAAATATCTGGGGTTTTTTTTTTTGAAATAAACAAATTTGAACATGATTAGGCTTTGAGAACATGCAGAGTTATGCAGATTCCAGAATTCAACTGTAAATTCCATAGGTTTTGAGTAATTCTTTTTCTGTGTTTGTACAGTTTTAAAATAGCAGAGACCTATTACTAACTTCTTGATTGCTGGATAACAGTAAAATTATTAGAGTTAGGCAAACTTTGCATCACATGCTGAACACCAGTGCAGTTGCATTAATAGTAGGATTATTCTGTTTAATTGATCTGATTTCTACCTGTTCTATTCTAAATATAAGCAGGAGCAGTTAGAGCCATCTCAGACAGAGGAAACATAAATGTTTTTTTAAATGTTTAAATCTTGTAGAAATTCTAACTTACGAATCGTTCTTGTCAGTTGTGTATAGCACTCAAGCCTGTATGGGCTCTGTGAGAGCATTCAACCTCTCCCTTCTGTGCTCATCAAAGCCTTGGGTTGCATGGGCCCAGGGTTATCTAGTTCTTAATGTGTGTGTGCAATATTCTGCAAAAGCAAAGTGCCCTGAAGAAATATCATTTGTCGAGGATCAATCTGTTCTGCCCCAGCGTTGTGTAATCGAAAGATGTTTTAACGTTGCTCTAATTGCTCTGATGTTCTTGTTGTAGGTTAGAAATCTGAAACAATGGGTGACTGGAGCTTTCTGGGGAGACTGTTAGAGAATGCGCAGGAGCACTCCACGGTTATTGGCAAGGTTTGGCTGACAGTACTGTTTATCTTCAGGATCCTGGTGCTGGGGGCTGCTGCTGAGGAGGTCTGGGGAGATGAGCAGTCAGACTTTACATGCAACACTCAGCAACCTGGTTGCGAAAATGTTTGCTATGACAAAGCCTTCCCTATTTCTCACATCCGCTTCTGGGTGCTGCAGATCATTTTTGTCTCCACTCCAACCCTCATCTACCTGGGCCATGTCCTGCACATTGTACGCATGGAGGAGAAGAGGAAAGAGAAAGAGGAGCTGAAAAAGAAGGGAAGCAGCAAAGATGGCAACTACCCAGTAGCAGCAGCATCTGGCAGTGGTGGTGGAGGAGGCAGCAATAATGTCAAAGATCAACCTATTGTCAAAAGGGGGAAAGAGAAGCCCCCAATCCGTGATGAACGTGGTAGAATCCGTATGGGGGGTGCCTTGCTCCGTACTTATGTCTTCAATATCATATTCAAGACACTGTTCGAGGTGGGCTTCATTGTGGGCCAGTACTTCCTATACGGCTTCGAGCTAAAGCCGGTCTACCAGTGCAGCCGCTCACCTTGTCCACACACTGTGGACTGCTTCATCTCGAGGCCCACTGAGAAGACCATCTTCATCATCTTCATGCTGGTGGTGGCCTCAGTCTCCCTGCTGCTGAACATGCTCGAGATATATCACTTGGGGTGGAAGAAGCTTAAGCAGGGCATGACAAGCCAGTACATCCTAGAGATGCCTGTCGCCACAATGACACCAGTAATGGTAACAGGGGAGTCCAAACCTGTTTCCCTGCCGCCACCAGCACCGCCTGTGGTGGTCACGGCTGCTACGCCGGCCCCTGTTCTGCCTGACACCCGTGCTGTCACCCCGCTGCTGGCCCCAGTGACCATGGCATCATACTACGCTACGGCTGCTCCGAGACCACGGCCCCCCTCCAACACGATGTCCATGGCAAGCTACCCTGCCGCTCCACAAGTTCCTGAGGAGAAGCACCGTGCTGTGACTCCCACGCCCATCTCCACTCCCGTCACCATCCCGACCCCCATCCCCACGCCCACGCCAGCCGTCATCAACTACTTCAACAGCAGCAGCCGTGCCCTGACATCCGAGCAGAACTGGGTCAACATGGCGGCTGAGCACCAGGGGAAGGTTTCCTCCAGCTCGGCAGGTTCCTCTACCCCCAGCAGCGTCCGGCATCCCCTTCCCGAGCAGGAAGAGCCTCTGGAGCAGCTCCTCCCACCCCCCGCCGTGCTGCCCGTCGCCGCGGCCAACAGCGGCAGCAGCACCAGCCTGAGCGGAGCGAGCGGCAGCAAGTGGGATGCGGAGGGCGAGGCGGAGCTGCCGGGGGCGCGGCCCGTCTCGGCTGCCTGCACCACGGTGGAGATGCACGAGCCCCCGCTGCTCGTAGACACGCGGCGCCTGAGCAGGGCCAGCAAGTCGAGCAGCTGCAGAGCGCGGTCAGACGACCTGGCCGTGTAAGGAGCCGGCCCCTGCTCGGGGCAGCAGGCGGCGGAAGGCGGAGCGGGCAGGGGAGCTGCCCGGGGAAGGCCAGGCCTGGCGTGGGTGAGAAGGCCTGGGCTTCAAACTTAGACGCTTGCTGTTTTTGCACTCTGTGAGTTGTAGTGGGGAAAATTATCGACATTTTCTAATAGGTCAGGGGTGACCGAAGCGCAGCCCGTGAGCCGGGGGACCAGTCCCACTTTCCTTCATGTTCACGGCAGATCCCTCAAGGGCAGCCGTAGGGAGGCCTGCACAGATAACGGGTGGTGATGGTAGCTGGTCATGTGCCCTGAGGCTGACTTTCATCCGAGAGAAGTGTTAATATCCCTAGTGCCCGTGCACCTGGCTGTCATCTCCCTCTTGCCCTTGCCTTCACTTCAGCTCTTTCCCAGCTCTACATGAGCAGATGCAGTGACTTACTTTCCTCCTCTCAAATCCTATGTAGCCCTATGGCAAACACCAGGGTGGCACACTGCCTGTTGACACCTGTCGTGTCTACAGACCAACTTGCCATATTAGAGGTGACTCAATCATATAACATGAATTCATGGAGCCTTTGTGCTCATGGCAAATCACCAACACGGTCCTCGGCCAGGCAAAGTTTAGGGAACCCCTGAATAGATTTTTGAGGTTCTTCTTTCCATTTTTTTTTTTTTACTCTTGACCTGTTAGGAAGTGTTCGGTTTGACCTTCTATCCAGTGTTTGCCAACCATGATCACACCATGTTTATAGGCCTGCAAATATGTTTGAGCATGTTTGACTACAATTTTAAATGACTTCTACAATTGCTTACAGGAGGACAGGAATTCAAACCACACCTTGGAAATTATTACACAGAACAATTTCTCTTCAGAAAGCAAAGATTATGATTTCAATACACTGTGGCCCCATACATTGCCCGTGGACAAACAATTAGGATAAAGTACAGCTCTGCATTTTAGACTATTAGATATCAGCTTAAGTTTGTTGGAAAAATGCTTTTTAGAGGTAAACTTGAGTGCTTATTTCTAAGTATTTGAACATTTTGAAAATAATTTGTAGGTTTAAAGTTACTTGACTGTGTACTTAATAATTTTAGTTTGATCTTTGATCTTACAAGAAAGTGTAAGAGGAGAGAAACTGACTAATGGTGAAATTCCCAAAGCAACATTATTTCCTTTTGTGTACCCTTTAACATCAGTCTGTAGTGTCTTTAGGTCAGTGAAAACAGACTTAGATAATATTGTATTGCAGAAAAGGTGGCTAAAATATCTGGGCAACATGGTGGCTGAAGGGTCTATCCTGATCCAACTGAAGTCACTTTCAGAATTTCCATTCAGTTTAACAAGGAGCAAGATTTGGGAATGGATCTTGCAGGCCTTATTCAAGCACGACTAACATTCACGTGAAGTTTTGGGAGCCAGAAGAAATTTAGATTTTGAGCCTTAGAAAAGACATTGAAATTCTACTTTTGAAAAATGTGTGTGTCCTTCAAAAATGGGTGAAGTAAAGTACTGGGGTTTTTTTCCTAAGGCGCAGCTTTCCTTTCAACAGGCTCTGTCCTTTATTCCCTCTTTAACAAGATGTTAGAATTCTGCATGCCTGAATAGGCTCAGGAGAGTTTCTGTACAAAAGGAATACAGAATTAGGCCCAGCTTCTGTTCTAACCAAAATCCAAAAGAACCAAAGCTTGGAGTCAGTCCTGTTGCTGCTATAAATCGAAAGTACTGTAACTGGAAAAGAGCCGTCAAACACACTGGGATAGCCCTTTGCATCTTCAAAGGGTTTGGCCTGGCAGTGCAGTCCTTAGGCAAAGCAGGGTCAACCTGCAGCAAGCAGTTAACATTACCAGTTTATTTCTGCTGTTGTATGTTTTCCTGAATGTGCTTATTTTATTCAACAGTCAAAATATATTCCCACCACTCAAGATTAAACATTTTTGCTGCTTTCTGAGTAGTCACAAAGAGCTTCTCATGATCAGAAGCACTGTTCTGCAACCTTTGGGCATGTTGTCTCATGACTTCCTTGTCCTGCTTGTGTTGAACCAGGTGAGGAGAAGTCCTTCTGCTGCCATGGATCTTAAGGGCAGCCACCGCATTAAAAGTCGATGTGTAGTAGTACAATAAAGATATTTATTGTTAGGTATTCAGCTTCAGGCATGCTCTCATGGATTTTCTGTGTTATAAGCCATAAAACCCCTTTCTGCAAGAAAACAAAAAGCCAAGTTCTGCCTTCTATTGTATCCATGCAACTATGCTGAACATAGACTAAAGCTGATGAAGTTGCCTAGATGTAAACAAAGGCAGAGATTAAGATTCAAAATTTTTAGATTTACTAGCAGTTTTGTTAAGTTTTGATAAATGCCAGTTAACTACATTGCTGAAATAATGCAATATATGCATCTCTGTATTTTAGTACATTGGAACTTATGGGCTACATTTTCCTTTGTTCTGTGCTTCTGAAGAATGAAGTCAAAGTCTTTCTGGAGTGTATTTATGTAAACCAGGCCACCTGGAATGTGTGCTTTTTTATATCACTTCCTGAGAGCAAGACTGATGTTGTTTGATGGGGCTCTGCATCTTGCAGCCCTTACTTTAGTATTACCCTCACAGAGTGTGTCCTGCAGGATTGCATCCATATTGTATATAAAAAATAGTAAGAGAGGTGGATTTAACTTAAGATCAACTGAGACCTAGGCTGACCTTTTCAAGTTAATATGTGTGGTTAGACCTGCAGAAAGTTCAGATGCTTTTGTGGAATATACGGTATTTTCAGCCAGAGTAACTACTGGAAAGCTCTAAAAGATGATTTTTCCTGTTAGGTGAAGCTCAGGGGGAGAAATGTAACTCTATTGCAACCCCTAAGAGAAATCTGAGAGAGCAGCTTCTGCATCCAGGCAGTCCTGGCCTGAGAAAGCAAAGCTACAACTCACAGGTTGCGCTTTTAAGATCAGCTTAAGTTCCATCACGTACCTATGCAGCGTCAAGCCTCTTCATTGCCTACAGTTTCATTTGGAGTCCAGTAACTGTTTCTTCATTTAAGCCCAGGTAACTGTTTTGGCAGAACTCCTCCTTAGTGCTTACAACTGCTTGTAGTTGCTGCATCACATCTGGATTCAGATTTGTTGAAAGAAAATCTTACTGGTGTGGCTGATTTTGAGGACTTCAGTCTTTACTCATGAACGGTCACTGAATTCAAAATCCTGTGAGTCAAATGCCCAATTCTATGCAGAATTCCACAGTTCTAGAAAATATGTACAAACACCCACTGACTTGCAGAATAGAGTCTATTGGCAAAAATTACCTGCTAATTTCTAAGTCATTGACTCTTTCACATCACTTAATTACAAAGTTTCATGGGAATTGGTAGCAGGTGATACCTTGATTTAGCCTGGTCGTACTGCTGTTCAAGCCACAATTCTGAAAGACCTCAGGTGCACAGCTAAGATGAAACCTGTAGGTAAGTTATCACAAAAGCAGAAGTCAGAACAGAATCGTGCCTGATATTAAGCAGACTGAAAAAAACCCACTAATTTTTGCTCTTTGAGTAGAATAATTGTGGGAAAACTTGTTCTCTCTCTTACTGGAGTTAAAAAATATGCTGAGGTAAACTATGGAAAAGAAAACTGAAAAAAGATACTCTTTGAACAAGTTACCAGGTGTATGATGTACTACTCTTTTTGCAATATATTTGTTGTTCAGCAAAGCACTTAGAGCTAATTAAATGTCTGACATTTTGCAGCTCTTAAGATTATTTTCTGGTATGAATACATAAGTGTAGGATCAGTAAAATGATAAAAGCAAGCTTTAAAAATCAGATCACTATTTAGGTCCTTTTTTGGTTAGGCATGAAACCAGCTCCTCAAACTACAAACTGTTGTATTCCACTGAGTTCATGTGGGTGACAGCAGTCTGCAGGAGCAGAGTGGTGAGCCCCCAGGTCTTTTTGTTTTATACAGACACTAACACCATGGATTTGAACAGGCTGGTTTTGTTATTTATTTTTTTTTTTTAATTCTAAATGTTTTACTTTGATTTTTCTTGTGAAAAGTGTGCTCTTCTAATTTTGATTTTCTGAAGTTTACATTCAGTTTTTGATTTCAGATTGCATATTTGAATGAAATAAACTGCTTTCTAAGTTTACATTTGTATAAGAAGTAAAAGAATGACTCTGCCAATGTGTTAAACATGAGAGAAATGTCTTACTATAACACAGGAACTCTTCAGACTTAAGGCAGTACCATTAAATTTAACCTGATCACTGATGCATGGTATCAGCTTTCTCTGTATAATTAAAATATGGGTGTTGGATATATAGGGAGCACACCATGGAAAAAATATTTTTCATCATCAGCTCAATTATTGCCAAATAAAGTAAGGTTCACTATTGTTCATATCCCTTCCTGTGTGTTTAGAGCTTCAATGACAAAAATTAGCTGTGACATATGTCCTTTATGAGCTAAATTTACAGCCTGGTTTAAAATTCCAAACAAAGTACTTGTGAATAAACACTGCACTGTAACACTGTAGAAGATTTTACAAAAAATAAATGTTTTGCTTTCTAGGCAAAAATATGGTTCTGAGCCTGCAAATACAATTTCATACAAGTCATTTTAACTTTTGCAAAGAAGACCATTAAAGACAATGGGACTATTTGCATAAATTAAAAACACTGATGTGATAAAGAAATTGTAAATTTGCATTTTAAGTTTGCTGTAAAATGCCAATCTAATTCTAGAGTATTCCATTCTTGAAGAGTTATGCAAGATGTGTGAGCATATTTTAAGGTGGAGAGTACATTGCTGATTGCATTGCCACTGTTTCTCACAGTTAAAGGGTTCTAAAACATAAGAAAGCTTACTCAGAACTTTCTTGTTGCTTTCTGGATGTTTGTCTTTTACATGACAGAATCTGACAAAAAACATAGCAAGTTTCCTGGGCAGTCAGGAACTTGTAGTAACAATAAAACCAGCAAACAGTTGAAAGTACTGTCTTCAGAGAAGTGCCTTGTATATTAAATTCTGTAAAAGCAAGTTGATGTAAACGTTAATTTACCTCATATGTTTACAAAATTGTGACTAAATAAACTTTTTGTACCACAGCATTGTCTCTTCTAGATTAAATTTTCGTGGTTGTGTAGATGGTCTTTTAAAATACTGATGTGATGGAACAGTTAGCTCCCTCCCCTTATTCACTTACATTGGTGCTTTCCTTCATCATGTGAAGTGCTCACTGAAGTGCATCTCTTGGAAAACTGGATGCTGAAACCTGTCTCCCTGCAGAACTCCCAGTGGCTTCAAAGGAAGTTCACAGTCCGGAAGACACATGGGAACAAGACTCACTTGAGCATGCTCAGAGGTGAAGCACTGACTACCTTGACATCCGTGGGAGGTCTGCTTCTGCCTTCTGCCAAATCCAAGTTTCACTCTTGGCTCCTGCTTTGACACACCCTGTTCATCTCGTGCAGTGTGGCTCTGGCAGTGACTCCCACCTTTCCCCCCAGTGCTGACTCACTAACTTTGATTTATCCATCTGGCTGCTGTGCCATGAGACTGTTACCTATAAATGCATGAAGGATTTTAGTGCAGGGAAAGTGTGTCCTTACTGGGGATAATGTGGGGTGTCCACTGCATTTGAAATTTGCTGATTTGCCCCTTATAGAAATGTTCACAGTTTAGCACACTGAAGTGTAACTCAATTCTGCATTGAAAATGTGCAATGTACTAAAGGCAAGTCAGTCTAAACATTGTATAGTTCCATGAAGAGGCCAGGGCCAGATTTCTGAGAAGTTTTACTTGTAGAAAGCAGCAATGTGGACAAGACTAAGTGTCTCTTCCAGTTAAATATGAGGACTTTGTAAAACTTTATTTTATCTGCAGCACTTAAATGGATCTGGGAGGTCAAGATAGTTTCTGCTCTGTAGTAGTGAGTGCTTCTCTCTCATGGGGTTACAGTCAAGCATAAATTTTTGGTGCCTCCTTGTGCTCAGGTAGTGCTGTCTCTGCTTTACATGATGTATCCATATGATAAACCAGACTGTTCACTATCTCTGATGACAGGGCAGGGGTAAAGCAAGCTGTCAGGTGTGTCATATGGGTAGTACTAAGATGTGCTTAGCAGTAATAAGCTAAGGAAGAGCATGAAGTGGCATGGTAATACTAGCTGATAACTCACTTGCCTCTGACCAAGAGTGCTTTTTGCTACAAATATACGTGGCAAGCTTTCTATTTAGATGCATATTTCACAATTTTGACCCTTGAAGAACAGACAGAGTACTCCCAAGGGAGCTGAGTGGGTCGGTGATGCGGACACAGCTTGGTCATGGACTCTCCCTCCCTTGGGATGCTGCCACACTGCTGTCACCTTGTATCCACTGTCTAAAGAATTTCTGGCTGGAGTAGGAGATACAAATGTTGCTACTCTTGGTCTCTGAAGGCCTTTGTGATGATGTGGGTACCTTTTGCTGCCACACTGAGCGAGATAGCTCCACGTGAGCTTCTGAAGAAAGTGTGAAAGGGGTGAAAGCCCTCCTCATTCACAGCTGTCAGAGCACCCTGAAGATTCTGATAGTAATGAAGAGAGGTGTACTGGGGGGAACTCTAAACTGCTCTAGTAAATATTTGAACAGTTGTGCTGAAAGCCAAGTGAGGAGCATTCCACACACCCTGTACTGCTGCTGCTGTTCCCAGGGATTTGGCACAGGAACAATCAGCTGAGCTTTAGCAAGCATTTTCACTGTGACTGCACTAAGAATGGGCTTTAACTAACCTCAGCAGTGTTTCCCCACACCGTAGCTGGAACAGGAATGAAGGCAATGAAGGCAACACACATTGCCTCTCAAGGAAGCAGATGTCAGATAGCGAGATCTTAATAGGTCTGACGTTTCAATCACTTTTGGCAACTGGATGTGCATCAAGTCTAATTGTCTTTGTGCCTACTTTCAGCAGACAGTAGAGTGAGCAGATGCTTATCCAAACCCACAAAACTGAGGAGAGCCTTCCCATAAAGATAATCTAGGAAGACTGTTTTTCTTGGAGTGTCGTAGTCCAGCAAAAGAGGGTGTTTGAGGAAGTACACATTTTAGCACGTGCAGGTATGTGATATGCCAGAATTACAGATACCATTAATTACTGTTAATACATTAGTAGGACAGTTGGATTGCATGAGCTGTTCTTCATTTTCCAAGGGTTTTTTCATTTTTAAAGAGAGATTAGTGGCACATTGAGTGAAGCAACAAAATGCTGTCTTTTGTGGGTAGTTACCTCCTTTACTTTTTTGTGCAGTGTGTGGTCTGTGTATCTTTGAATCACTAGTGGTAGTGGTGGTACAGTGCCTGTCAGAACTATTTTTAGTCCCTGGAGAAGGGTATTCAATGTGTGGGCTTTTGCCATACCTTGTTTTTAAGAGTGGTCCTCAGCCTTATGACAGTGGCTACAGATGTAGTTGAAGTTTCTGGTGCCATGGACAGTGGCAATGAGCAGACTGACACAAAGGTCACAAAGAACTGCCCAGGCTGTGTTTGCATCACTGATGTAGGCAACTATAACCGTTTTTTCAGCCAGATATCTGTAATTTTAGAGGTTGCCTCCCGAGGGGAAAAAAAAAAATAATCAAATACTTGCAGTTCTTCACCCTTCTTATTTATTTGTCCTGTGAAAGTATAATAAAAGATATTAAAATGTCCAGACATTTGCATTTCTAAGTAGCATGAGACATAGTTTTAAAAGAGTTCCTGTGGTTTCCAGGCAATATATTTTTTAAAATAGAAAGGGCTTCACAAGTTTAGGCTCTCAAAAACAATGTGTTTTTCGTTGGGATACATTTTTCTTATGTTTGCACAGGATCCACCAAAGCCAGTGAATTGATGGAGTAAAGTGAAATAAAACCTTTACTTTCCATGTGAGAATATAGATTCCGTGTCTATACTCAATTTAATTAGCAAACAATTATCAGCTATCACATATGTCACTCTCCTGTCTGAGAAGATTAAACTTCCTAAATATTTTGGCTTTAAGGAATGTTGTGGTCTTCTGAGCAGAGACTAATGCATAATTATGGTTGAACTATCCTGCCCCACAGAGGAACCTGCTGTTTGCTTTGCATGTCTTATGTAGTGGGGTTTGCTATATAAATTCTGCACAAAATGCAGAAGTAAGCAGCTAAGGAGGTTTTGCCCAAGCAAACTCATTGTCTTTGGATTATGGATACTCTGACAAGAGAGAATCATCTTCATTATGAGAGAAAAACCTGGCTGGGATACCAGAAACACACATGGCTGATTCTCTGGATTTGCTGCATCCTGTAGTCTTTTAAATTCTGTATTCAATTAAAGTGGTACAGCCCAATGCTTTGAGAGCAAAATTCTTGGCCAAGAGTCTACAAAATACTGCCTGCATTTATATTTTTCTGTGAGTGGGGCTGTACTAGTGACTGAAGTGTTTTGGGATTTTGCAGCATGGAGAAGGATGTGGTCTGCACCGGCCTCTTGCTGTGGCCTACATGAGAATTCTGTGTCTGACTTTCAGGATGTATTTTTAAAATCTCTGCTGTTTATTGTTTACAGGAGTGGAGCCTCTTTTCAGCATATTTGTGGCTGTAGGTAGAGCTGCAAGTGCCTGCTTTTGAGCTGCCTCCATGCCATTCTCTTTGCAGAGGCAGCATCAGTCCTTCCGAGTTACTCCTGGCTCATTCAAGCTGTGGGGCTTAATTCAGGTTCAGAACTTCCTTAAGACTAGGAAGAAATTCTTGTTTTCCTGTGTAAGACCATAAAATGCCTCAGTAATTACATTTATAGTTTGGTTTTAGACACCTAGTTATTTTGAATCTGATTCCTCCATCCTCGAGTTCAAACTCAGTTTTCATACCCAGAATGCTGAAGAGCATCTCTGTAGATGATCCAGATGGGAAAATAATTCCATTGCTGCTCCATAAGTTGGAGAGAGTATGGACTGCTTGCTGTCCATGCATAATGGAAAAGCTTAAACATATTTGCTTAGATGTTGAAATCTCTTACAGCTAAAGCCATGACCTAACTTTCTAATAAAGTTTTGTGTATCAGGAGTTCCTTTTCCCTACAGCTGCTGTAGCAAGTCATGCATGACACCAAAATGTGCATTACAGGTTTTTGGGTGTATAGGAGAAGTGCAGTGATCTGCATGTAATTTGGGCAGCTGTCTTTATTTTCAGCTGAAAGAATTCTGCAACAACGTAAATCCAGTATAACTCCACCACACCGGGGTAACACAGATAAGACTTTCTTTGTGTTTAAATGATTGCAGTGAACAAGATCAATTGCAAAAAGAATAGTTCTTTTTGAAAGAAAGAAAGAAAGATCTGCAAGTTTAGTACATAATGGGTCAAATTAATCTCTGTTGTAAGTACATTCATTTCAGTGGTGTTGCAGCAGAAATGAATTTAGCCTGAAGCAACTTTACAATAACTCATATATAAGCATGCACAACTAAATGTATTACACTTTAAACAAACTCAGCATTGTCTGGAGCACAGTTGGTCTGCTGAACCTCTGAAGTTAGGAACTAACCATTGTGTGCTGAGTTTGTTTAGACAGTACCATTTTTGTTCAATTGGCTACATCTGTGGTATTTTAGTGACAGCAGGAATGTTCCCTCTAGCTACAAAGTGACATTATAGCTGTCAGACACGATTTTTATTCTGGGATGTTTATGCCTTAACTCTTTTGTGCACTTAGAAATAATATTATAGCAAAATAGAGAGAAAGAAATAGTTTCACCAATTCTGAAACATTTGAGTTTAATCCTTTGAGTTATTCCTTTAATTCAAAAGGGGTTGAAATGTTCTTATGAAGAGATCTCATAAGTCTCTTCTAATAGAAGAAGTCAAGGAGTGTGAAGAGTAAACCAAATCAGATCCAGAAAGTATTAATTCAGCTTTCAATAAGTTAATGTAACATTAACTTTTCTCTGGTCTTAGGCTTGAATTTTGTATAGTTTTCAGTTATAAATGTTATGATACCAGACATTGTTACAGCTCCTATGTCCCAGCCAACAGTGAGCACCGTGCTTTTGGAGACCGCTGTCTGTTCACACTCCACTAGAGGAACACACAGGCTAAATGTTTTAAGCAATCACTGTCTGTTACAGTTGCATAAATGCCTTTTGCATCTTCATGTTTTTGCCACTTTTTATGCCATCATCTGCCCTATCCAAGAAGAGTTTGGCTTTATTTGTGTTTGTAACTCCCTTACAACCAGTTTTACATTCCTATTGCATCCTCCCTCAGCCTTCCCTTCACCAAACTAAATAAACCCCTTTCCTACAACCTCTCTTTGGGACTTCAGGCCCCTGATCTTCTTTACTGACCCTTGCTACACCTTCTCCAGTTTCTCCACATTCCCCTTGAGCTGAGGACTGTGAAACTGGACACAGTGTTCCAGGTGTGACCTTGCTGGTGCTCAAATGAAATCAAGCAATTTGCCCTCATTTCCCTCCTTGAGTTGATAATTCCTAGGGCAGCTGCAGCCTGACAGTGACCACTCAGAGAAATATGCTGTGAGCTCTCTGCTGGAACAGGGTTAGGTTTCTCATTCTTTCACGGGTAGATTTGAAATAAGCCCTTTAAAAAACTTCAGCAGCAAGAAGAGGTCAAAAACAATCAAGTGAGGTCAGAAAAGTGTGATTTTTTTTCCCCCTAAAGTGAAAGCATTGCAAAAGTATATACTAGAAGAACTAGGCAACAAATACTCCTGTGGAAAACTGAGTTTTTATAGATGCTTTGTGCCACAGCTAGGGACAGATTTGGACCTATTTGTGCTGTTGCTAGCAATAACCTTTGCATTTTAGAGAATGTAATTTTCTATGCTGTGCATTGTCCATTTTCCTGCATTGTCTATCGAATGTCCTGCATCTCCTCTTGGGTTCATTGGCTCTGTGTGGTGGTCAAATACTCAGCTGTCACCATATCAGGTACAGAGATTGAGGTATGACCAAAGGAGCTGACTGTGATGGTGAGGTCAAATCCCAATCTGGCAATGCTGCTTTTAGCTTGATGGGGTGGGGACAGAGGATGTGGCTGCACAAGTTCCAGTAGGCCAAGGGTGATTTCCATTTTTACCTAGTTGTCCACTCTAAGAATAATAAGGCCATGCTTATCACTCTGGATATTTATAGGGTTTCCTACAGCAGCATGGTTTATAAATAAGTAGGGATCTGAGGACAACTATCAGTGGCAGAGATAAAGAAAGTTAGCTTTTCTCAGTGTTTAAAAAGTTGCCATTTGTGATGCTTTTTGTGTGATTAGAGCTGCAACCACAGTGTCTGTGGCCCAGCAGGTCTGTCCAAGCAATTTGCTAACACCTCATTTTTAAATACTATTAACTTTTCAGCACCCTCAAACCATCTTGCTCAAAGGTTAGTCTCATCTTTGCAATGCCAGACAATATTTTCTTGCAGTCAGGTTAATGGCCTCACTGCACTGACATGTTTGGACTGAGCTGCATTCCAGCCTCTGGGACATTGGCAGCTTGGCAGATTTTCTCCTGCATGGCTACTGTGACAATCTGGAATTTAGGCAGGAATTAAAGTACTGATGATCCTTGGGAGTTCTCAACAATATTATCCCACGTATTTAGAGCTTGGCTGGACCGGGATGTACTAAAGAGGGTTGATACTTTGGGAATATTCCCTTCAGTGGAAAGGACCCCACTGTCAGGGACAGAGACAACATGCCATAAAGCTTGGGAGACAACTTTTAGTGACTGCAGTTGCTTGTTATGTGGAATCCATTAAGGAATGAAACCAGGAGATCTCTTGCTGTCCAGATCTCCTGGGAAGTTCTGATACCGCTGGCTGTGGGGTCAGAGTTAGTTTGTTGTTCACCTAATGAAATGTCAGAGCCTTCTGAAGACTGAGTTTCTGGACTCATTAGCCTTGGTCCTGGTTCTGGGTGCTGGCAGTGGCACTGAGGCCATTGTGCAAACAAAGTGTCCTTGATCTGTATCTAGAACAAAAGATCCCAGGGTGATAAGCACTGTGACCTTTGCACTGCTAAACCTTTTTTCCTTAGTGTCTTTCCTCCTTGGCATCCTGGAATGAGATATAAAATCCTGTCCCCATTTCAACCAGCCACTGAGGGCTGTGTGGCTGAGGGGCTGCTTACTGCTCACACTGGGGACAGGTACTGTCTCCATGATTGGAACCAACTTCCAGAAGGACTGGAGTCCAGCTTTGTTGGTAAGAAGTACCTCACCCACAGTTAGGGAATTTGTAGGCACTCCCTGGAGCACTGATATAGCTATGGGATCTACATAACTGCTGAAAATTAATTATTAAATGTAATGTTCAGAAAAAGGAAACTTATTTCTCAGTCTTGGCCCCTAACTCATCAATTTAAAATTTAACCAAACCACATGTTGTAAAACTAATCCTCATTTTTGTATTTTCAAGGGAATCTTTTAATTGCAGGATTGCTTTCCACAGTGCAGAAGGGCTTTTACTAGTTTGGTTTTCCTAAAATTTGATATTGTGTCATGCGTTAAGAGATTAAAGAAGGGCTCATTTAAGAGAAGCAACCAGTACAGGGGCTGGGCTGAGATTGTGGGTGAGGCTGCTGAGGAGCCCTTAGAGGATCACGTCATCGCATCCACGGATGTTCCTAGCCTGCTCAGTCCCTCCAGAGGCAGAGGTCACTGCCTCCTGGCTTCACAAGAACAGCTGAAAATGTCACACTGACAGACTTCTTTAGAAACCTTATCAAGGCTATTCTTTTTGACTCTTGCTGTAACTCTGTGCTTCTTTCTCCTCCCTTTCCTGTCCACCCATATTCTGCAGTCTCATCCCTTTACAATTCTTCTCTTGCCTGCTGCTCTTCTACCTTCACCTTAACAGCTCAGAGCTAGTTCCACATCCCCATCTTTCTCTATTTATGCTGGTAAACACTGTAGCCATTCCTATTTCTGTCCTTTCTGCCTAACACTCATCCTCACTATTCTGTGATGTGTCCATCTCTCCCCCACCTTCTCCTGCTGTCTCTGCAATATCCAGTTCATCTCTAAAAATATCACTGTCGGCTGCAACACTCACCTTTGATGCTCTTTGTAACTCCTCATTCTTCCATAAACACCTCCCCTTTCCATAAGTCTTTTGGCTCACTTCTCAAACTATCCTTTGATCTGATTTATCTTTTCTCATGAAGGATCTTATCAGTCCCTTCAGAATGTAGCCAAACCTCCCCATTATCTGGCTTACATTTCTTCTTCCTTTACTCAATAGCCATCAAAAATGTGTTTTGTCTTCTGCTCTCTCCTTCTAGTAACTCCATTTTCACATATGGTCTCCTGTTCTCTTATGCTCAATTTCTTTTTCTTCCTCGCTCCATCTCAACCCATTCTCTTCTGCTGTTTGACTATCCTCCAGCTCTTTCCCCATACACAACAAGCTTTAGCACATTCCAGCCTATAAAAAAAGGAAAACCTTTGGGTCTCTACTTTGATGGCTGTCACCCATCTTCCTGTACCTTGAAGTTCAGTCACTGCAGTTCAGAATTTGTTCCTGTAACTATTTTTTTTTTCTCTCCCACTCTTCCCCTCTTCTACTCTGTCTTCTTTCCGTACTACTACCACACACATCAAGCTGCCTTTAATGCCCTCTTCCTGGCCAAAGCCCAGAGTTGTTCCTTCCCACTTAGACTCTTCAGCCCCTCAGGAGTCATTCTGTTTTTGAAATGTTGTGTCTTCTTTCTTTCTAAAGTTCTCTTGTTTTCTCCTTAACCTCTGCTTACATTGCTAGTAAGTCTTCCACATTTCTGGTAAAAGTCAATGTCGATTTTTGCTTCTAAATTATCTTCAGCTTCTTGAAATCCCTGCTTTAAATCTGCTCATAAACTGGAAAATATGAGTTATTTAGAAAACTGAGAGATCAGTTTCATGCAGAGGCAGATGCTACTTAGCCTTTTTCTAGAATTAGCCCTCATGTGAATGTGCTTATATATTGATCTAGTTTAATGCTACTGTGAACATTCCCTTAGCATAATTTTAAGCAGAATTTCATGGTCAATTTCTCGAAACACCCTTAAAATACAGTTTGAAAGATAATTGTCTTAAAAAGTGTAAACTTGAAAGGTGCTTGGGTTGCACTCTATAAGGTCAGTCATGAAAAATGAAGCAGGGCCATGCATATTAAGTATCTCACAGATAAATACATGTGATGAAGAGATCCAGACATAGAAAGCTGTTTGGTTCTGGGACAGATTCCAAAGACAAACAGAGCACTTTGCCTGTAAAAATAAAATGTTTTCTCCTGATAGATTGGCTAGTATCACCTAGACATGGCAGACTGAAAGCGTATTTTGCCTTCTTCATGGCTCAGAAATATGGGGTTTTTTTCCTTGAATGAAAACTCTCATTAAACACTGAGTCCTTGAATTGCCTGTTGTTCTTATTCTGGTCTCTAGGTTATTTTATTTAATTCTCTGAGCCATATCTGCATTCTACTGCAGTCAACAGTGTTGACATCTCCATACACTGGAATCTGCTCACTTCAGGATGCTTATCTCCTTGCAATAGGAGCCCTGTTGCATTGAGCCCCTGTTCCACAGTGTCTCTGGCCAGATTTTCTTCTAACTGTGCCCTGGGCCTTCCTGCATTTTCCCCCTCACTCATCATGGAACAGATCAGTGGGTATCTTACTGCCTCTGTGGACCAAAAGGGGCAGACTTACAGAATACATCCATGCTCGACTCGAAAACATTTTGTACTAGAAAAATAACAAATTACTGTCTGTGATATGCACAGGGAACTTGTTTATATTTAACTGTTTTCAGCTACTGGCAAAGAATGAAAACCTTTTCTTATGTGTAGTTCCAGCTGTTCTCCTCACCAGGATTTTATTCCTCTTTGATGTTGCAGACAGAGCCCTCCATCCAGCGTTTGGCTAGTGGGATGGTCTTTTGGCCACTAGTGGTCAATTGAATTTTTCAAGCTCTGCTTTCCAGGCTAAGATGCCTAATTTTTACAAGTAAGAAATTAAATTCTGTCTATTAGTGTCAAAGTGAAATTTATCAGCTGTCCTTATGTATTCATCAAACATGGATAACCCCAAAGAGGAGAGCTAAAGGGTTAAATATAAAAACATAGAGTGATCATGGAGCAGCTATTTTCTCTTCTGTATGGAGCACTGTGTTATCACTGCTGCTCAGAGATAGGCATGAGTGGCACAGTGAAGTGAGCCCAGGAAGCATAATCAGCCTCATGCCCCTTCCTCCTGCAAGCTCAGCTGCTCTGTTTAAAGAAAGACTGCAAAGTACAGGACACCAAGCCAGAAAAGCACACTCTGAGTATCAAAAATCCAACTGATTCTTCACTTGACTGAACATTTTCCTGTATGTCTGAGTTCATGTCCTATGGCGAGGAGTTACAAACTGTTGGTGTATGTCAGCCCAAGGTTTCTGAAGGTTACTGCTCTGGCTGGATTAACCTTTTCTAAAAATGACCTCCTGCCAAGGCTAGATGCACACTGCAGGCCGGCTCTGGTGCTCATTGCCCTTCTTATGAAGTAAGTGTAGTACCTTTCTTTCATACTGACTTTCCTCCAAAATAATTCCCTAGCATTTGAGTGCTTTGTGTGCAGTGTTAATCCAACAGCTATGAAGCCTCACTTCTCTTAGCAATGCCTTCATGTTAACCTCGAGGAAGTCCTGTCACTACTCAGTACCTCCCTTACCCCATCTGCAAAAGCGACCCATGACATTCATGTGCCTTAAGAAGTGTTTTCACAGCTGTAGATGAGAAGCTTTATGTTGTACAGAGATACTTGCAGTCACGGGAAAGGAGGCTGATCTTTTAAGAATGGACTGTGGTAATTAGTATAAGCTTTCTTTTATATGCAAACGTACAACAACATTTCTAATTAAGCAAATGTGATTTAGCGAATTGAATATGATGGGCAAAATACAAGTCTTGCAGAAACTATGAAAAACTATTTATTTCTAATCATAACACTTCTGATTCTGTATATCACTTCATCCCTTACTACAGCTCTGAAAATTTCTGCCACGTGTCTATAGCTTCACTAACTAGCTAAAGACATCTTGAAGTGTGCCATATCATTCCATGACAATTAATATAGTCACCTTTCATATGAATTACATGTCAAGATGTCCCTAAGACATAAGCCAGGGTAATTTTAGAGGGAAGACCCAAACTGAGGTAGAATTTGAAGACCTGCCATGAGCAATGGATGTTCAATGTAACAAAGAGAGCACCAAAATGTGGCTGAGGGGGACAGTGCCACATGGCAAAAGGAGCTGAGATGCAAACTTGTGCTTCTCCAGGCTCCTTTTGTCCATCCTGAGAAGAAAACTCAGTGTGTTACTGGTTATCTGTGTTAACTGTTGTTTCATGCACCAGCAAGAAACTTCTCATATTTTGAAAGACTGCATTTTGTGGGATCTGTCAAGAAGAGAGGTCTTATTTTTGAGGAATCCCTATGTCAGGCATAAAATACAAGCACAATGGGTTCATGAAACTGGGACGACTAACACAGGCAAAAGGAGCTTATGGTCATGTCTGAGGGGGTTACTACTGAAAATGTATGTTAAGTTCAAGGCAACTATTTTTCTAATGTTTAATTGATTCTGCATTCTTAGCCTGTCTTTTAGATCCTATTAACACTGCCCCAGAATCTTTCAGTGGGAAATATCTTCTTATGGTTGGTTTCAGAAAGCAATAGCAGATGGTCATCTATTTTTGGAGGATCTCAGAAAATGGAGAACAAATGCTTTGGAGCAGTCTTGGACAAGAACTAGACCTTGGACAGGATGGCACTGGGGGGACTGGAACCTCTGGGCTGTGAAGTTGACTCTGTCTAGCCTGCAGCAACAGAAATGGTGCCCAGCTGTTTGTCTCCCCAGTCCTGTGCAGATGTTGACAACTGGTTGACAGTGCTAGTGATGAGGTCAAGCACTGAAAGTGCAGCAACATTCAGTCCTTCACTCATTCTCCTCCATTATGCTGGCACTGGAGAGGAAGTGCTCTGAACTGGTGTGGATGGAAGAGGATGCTTCTGGTCTGTGGAAGAAGACTTCAGCATCATCAAATTGCTGTTCCCAGTAGACAGCAACTTTCAGCTTTGACAGACCACCAGAGGGAAAATTATTAACATAAAGACAGAGCTGAAATGTTTTAGTATCTTGTTGGGAAGTTATTTTGGCTTTGGATTCAGATGGTAAAATATATTTCTTTTGATGCTGTGCCACATAGAGGGGATTGGAGATGATTTGTCCCAGAACAAACCAGCAGTAGATGCTGCACAGATCTGACTGGTGTGATGCAGCTACAGGCTGATGTTAAACTAGAACACCAAGAGAGGCTGAGGGATGCAGGGATGAATGATGCAAAGACACTGAAAAGATGCAGTGACGCGAGATGTAAAGACAGAACAGATGACAAGTTGGATGCCAGCACATGACGTTTGGAAGTTATATTGTGGCTCCTACCCAGAAAAGAAGCTGTTTCTTTCAGCCTTACTTTTGGAGAAAATAAAAAATTATTCAAATGATATAAAAAATAGGATGTTGTACCTTTTATCATTTTCATATCTAAATCTCATTTAACACTATTGTGTTTACTACATTGGCCTCAGGCAGGTTGGAAAATAAATGTCTAAAACTGCTAGAGACAAAGCAAACAACATCATTCAGGCGATTAGCACAGGCTCTCCTGGCATTTGGCACTAATTTACTTAAACATCAACACCACAGTCTTTTTGTTCACAGTCTGTACACAGGATGCCTGCTGCCAGAAAGATACTTTAACTTTGTTCTGCTCTAAATGAAGTTTGAGTTATTTGGGGAAATTTTTTTAATCCCTAACTGATCTTCCTTTTAGCTCCTTTAGGCCTTTCCAATTTCGTGTTTTCAAACACAAAAAATTTTCCATGTTGACCATTTAGATGGAGCACTGTATTGCAATGTTCTAACAGTACTGTCTTTAGTTCAGCAGTAAATCATGGAACTCCAGGATATGGGAAACTGTGGACGTGATTTCTGGTAACACACAGTAGTATTCCCTTTTTGTTAGCCTTGATTTCCTTTTCCTTCTAGCAGAGTTATGTGAAAATGTTTCTGATCTGAAGCCACCTTTTGAACTCCTGTTGCTGTCATCACTATAAAGGAGGCAGAAATCAATGAAGCAGAAAAATACTGTGGGCACGGCAATCAGCAGCCACATTCTTCATTCCACCCATGCTTTTTGC
The DNA here is from genome assembly GCA_013400435.1 of Pycnonotus jocosus. Lineage (NCBI taxonomy): Eukaryota > Metazoa > Chordata > Aves > Passeriformes > Pycnonotidae > Pycnonotus > Pycnonotus jocosus. The sequence goes on from VWYP01022469.1 coordinate 49,882, forward strand.
AGGCTTGTCCCTAAGCATAGAATGTTGCACCATGCTCTTGCCAGGTATTCATGAAATAATGGTAGAAAGGGGCTTCCATCAAGAAAAAGCCTGTATGAAAAAGGCAAATGATACAGAGCTGATGTGTGAATTGTATTTCCTGGCTGCAGAGCTACAGATTTTCTGATGTGCAGCCAGGTCCTTGTCCATCTTCTCTGCGATTCCTGTTTCTCCATAGACATCCTGTCTACATTTTCCTGTCTCCAGGGAAGACAGTAGTTCTCTTGGATTTCAGAGATTTCATGTGCTAACTTGACATAATGATTTCCTCTGTGAATTCTGGCACATACGAATGTTAAGTAGTTGCAAACTTTAAAAGAGTTTTTAAAGTGTAATATACTCTTAAAAGAGTATATTTTAAGAGTAAATATAATCTTAAAAGTATTTGATTGTAGTTAGCATAAAAGACATCAAGAACTTAGGGGAAATTTTCCATATATAATCAACAAAAGAATGATTTTATGGTTGTGGAACTAGAGAAAGACTTAGACATAGGTTTAGGCTCCAGCTTTGCTGCTGGCTCTCTGTCCAACCTGAGCTGAGTAATTCACTGTCTTTCACTGCAGAATTACTGCTTTTTTTTTCTTTCTTTTTCACTCTCCTGTTTTGTCCCGATTTCTCATATTAGAAAAGCCTCAACATTATAATTCTCTTAATGTGCATTTGTAAAGCTTGAATGTGAGAGGACACTGAGGTGCAGCTGTGCTACTCATAATTACTTCTTCAGTCTTATGACTCACTCAACAAGAAAGACAGTGCTGCAGAATACCCAGTTATACTCTGGTTTGTTTTGGTTTATTTATAGCTCTTGAACAGGCTTGGAATAGAAAGAGTCAGCAGAGGCACGTAAGCAAGAAAAAAAAACTTCTTCTGAGGATGTCTACCCACCTTGTCTGCTGCAACAAAAAGATCATAGCTTCAAGGGGAAGTTATGTTTGACCATTTGACAAATTTCTATGATGAGATGAATGGTTTGTTAGGAGGGGCATGGAGCAGTGGATGTTGCCTACCTAGACTTCAGTAGGGTTTCCAACACTGTCTTGATCTGCAGACAGTGAGGTGGATTGAAAATTGCCTGAACCACTCTGGCTGGACCCAGAGGATGGTGACCAGTGGGAGAAAATCTAGTTGGAGGTGAATAACTAGTGGTGTGACTAGTGGTGAAACCCAGAGAACAACAGCAGGGCATATCGTAACATTTCCACGAATGATCTGGATGGTGGAGCAGAGTGTACTCTCAGGTTTGCAGATTACACCAAACTGGGACAAGTGGCTGATAAACCACTGGTTTTTCTGCTATCCCAGGGAACCTTTACAGGCTGGAGAAATAGGCCAGCAAGAACCTCATGAAGTTCAACAAGAAGTGTCAAGTACTGCACTTGGGGAGGGACAACCCCAGGTACCAGCATACACTGGGGACCAGACAGCTGGAAAGCAGTTTCGGAGAAAAAGGCCTGGGGATGCTGGTAGACACCAGGCTGAACATGAGCCAGCAGTGGGCCCTCTCAGCAAGGAAAACTGATGTTTTCCTGGGCTGCTCTGGGCTGCAGAGCACTGTCAGGGGGTCACAGGAGGGGATCCTTTCCCTCCACTCAGCCCTGGTGAGGCCACACCTGGAGTGCTGAGCGCCCCAGTACAAGAGAGACATGGAGTTACTGAAGAGAGTCCAATAAGGGGCCACAAAGATGATGAAGGGATGGAAGCGTCTCTTCTAGGAGAAAAGGCTGAGAGAGTTGGGACTGCTCAGCCTGGAGAAGGTTCTGAGGGATTTTATCAATATATATGAATACCATAAGGGAAAGTACAAAGCAGATGGAGCTAGAGTCTTTCCAGGGACAAAAGAAGCAACAGGCACAAACTGAAACACAGGAGGTTTTCTCCAAACATTGGGAAACACTTTTTTTACTGTGAGGGTGATTGAGCACTGACAAAGGCTGCTGAGAGGGGCTGTGAGGTTTCCATCAGGTGGAGATTTTCAACAGTCATCTGAGCATGGTTTTGGGCAATCAGCTCTAGGTGACCCTGCTGGAGGAGGAGGTTGAACCAGGTGGTCTTTAGAGGTCACTTCAAACCTTTCTGTGACTCTGTAAAAGGCTGTGAAACAGAAAAATCTCTGACAATGCTTATATCATCTATCAGCAAAGATCCTATAACAACAAAGCCAGACAATAGCAGGCACAGCTTTCTTTCAAAAACCAAATACATAGTGATAAGTAAGAAAGGGTTAGTGCAGGAATGGTGACGTGCTCTTATTTATGAACCTGAAGCTCTGGAAATGGAAGAAACTCTTGCACTTTGTCACTGCAGTGTTGTTCCCCATAAGACACCCCACCATGGTACACCTCTTCCAAATTGAAATCTCCTGGTTCCTATATTTCTAAACCATTTCTTACAAAACCACTTTACAGCACAAGCCACAAAGATTCTTTTTGTCACTTTTTGTCTTAATCAATGCACTTTAAACCTGTGATGTCCTGGTGCTGAGGTTCCAGTGATGCACAGGTTCATGGGAGGCCAGTCTTGGGAACAGTCAGTAGCTTTATAGGAACATTCAGTTAAATTCTCATTGTTAGAGAGCAGGGTGAGGAGATGAGCGGTGCAGATTCCTGCTCCAGAAAGCTGAGGAATCAGGGCTGTGCAGTGCAGAGGGGAGGCATGACAGTGTGGTTTGGGGTGGCAGAAAGCAGAGGAAATTACAGCAATGCTTTTGTGTTTCCAGTCAGGACTTCCAAACATTTTGAAAGGCCATCCAGAGAGATTCTGCCCCCAATTTCATTATCAAATAATTTTGCCTGGCTGCTGGGTATTTGAGTTAAATGAGTCCTTCCCACTGATACACCCACTGCCCCCTGCCAGAAGCTACTGACCTTTCTTAGTCCTATGAACTAAACTAGGTAAGAAATGAACTAAATTAGTAAATTAATGTAAAGCAGGATATATTCAGCAAATCAGCTCTGTGATCTGGAGCAAAAGATCTGAGGTGTCTGGGTAAACTGGCCTCCACTTTGGTAACCATGTAACCATGATTTCTGAGTGAGGATAAGGCCCTTAACGCCTCACCATGCTCTCTTCGGGTACAATTCTTTTGACTGTCTTGAATACCAGAAATAATTTGTAATATATGAACCTAGAATATTGGATGGACAGTTGAAGATATGTCAAAATTTACAGTATTTTCAGACTTTTCCTCTGACATTTTGGCATGAAACAAAGTCTATCAGTTAAGAAAATTGTATTTAAATAACCATTAGGAATGATTATAGAACAGAACTGCAGTTAATTTTTGTATTTGCATTTTAAAAACCACATTTTGAATTAACTTCTAAAAAATTTTTTAGCATAATAACCAAGTTTAGTTTTCACTCGAGCAGGTGGATACTGACTGCATATCCCCTTTTCAGGGGACAAATCTTCATGTCCTGAAAAGACACTTGTTCTAACCAAAACCATCTAGAAATACTTGCACTTATTTTAACTTCAGTTTTTCCTAGTTATCTAAAAGATCACACTGTACTTGCTTAAACAAAACATTGAAAAATGCAGTTGTCATCCATTCTATTCCTCCTGTAGCTGAACACTTTGTTGTTTTATAATAAATGGTGACATTAGTTCATATCATGTGATTAAAAAGGATTCATCACACATTAGAGCCCATAATCGCAGCCTATAGTCTCATTTTAACATTTCTCACTGGCATATCCTACTTGACCTGCTTACTGCAGCACTTCTATTATGCTGTCTAAAAGGACAAGAGGACTGAACAGAAACAAAAATGCAGGGGTGAACATTGCTTTCACACTCACAGCTATGTGTTCAGTACTGTTATAGCTCTCAATGAATAGAAGAAATCTGGAGTCTGGCCAATGCCGCTCGATAGAAATCTCCACCTTCCAAAAAAAATGTCCTGATGTGTTTAAAATATAGTGAGCAGCTAAACCAGTGAGCAAGAACTTTCTTTCACAGAACTACAGGACACCACTGAAGACAACCTGATTTAATACAGTATCAGCTTCATGCTTTATGCACTATCACTGTTTAGCAGTGTTTATTTTGTTTTCTTGGCACAAAGGTAAAGTATGATGAGGATAAATATCAAAAGGTTGAAGGTTACTGATTAGATCTTTCTGTCTAGGTTTGTAATAGTAATGCAGCATTGATGTATTGCTTAGGAAACAAATCAAGATACAATACAAAAATGCATCTTCATGGGTCAATTTTGTTACAAATGGTATAAGCTGATAACAACATGAAAATAGTTTTCATGTCTTTATTGAGTGATGTGAACAACTAAACCAGATCTTTCTCGGTTTAACTCTTTCTTTTTGCTCTCTTTCAAGAGATCTGTGTATCAAACAAACATGAAAATAAAAGGTAGTGAGGTGTCGTCTGAAGCTGAGAGAACAGTTTTAGCTAGAGCTGAACCATGGGCAGGTTTGTGCCAAGGGCTCCTGGGGAGAGCAGAGGGGCAGGAAGGCTGCTGCTGGCACTGTGGGGCAGGCAGCTCTCCCTGCTGTGGGACAGGGAAGGAGGGTTTCACCTCCAGCCCTCAGGTTTGGTGCCACAGCCCATTTGCCTTGTGTTGCACCAAGAGTTTCCAGACGGAAATATGGTGAGGAAATCCAGCTCAAAAGAGATCCCAGCCTGAGGTTTAGCTTGGCCATTTCTACTTCTCTGCTACTTAGTTGTCATTATATGTTATGCCCGTACTGCTTTGCTATGGGCTCTGCCACCTCTCCATGGCAAACCTGTTTGAGATGGTGCTGGCTTGGGGCACTTTGGGCACTGTTTTCCTGGTGCCTCGGGGCTGATTTTGCTGTCTTGATTTTTTTTTAAATTATTATTTAGCATATTTAGAATAGCCTTACAGCAGCAGGTCCAAATGAAAGGCTGAGTACAGGGTGTGGTGCAGTGGTGAGGCAGCAAACATCTCCCTGCCCTTGTACCCTGCTTCTGGGCATCCATCTGCACCTTTCTGAGCTACACCTCTGGCTTGGCCAATTTAACTCATCTTCCCAACCAAATCTTCTCGAGCTTTGCTGAAATTCAGGTGCTCACTGATGGCCAGTGTCTGCCCAATGGTATTTCCCCTTCCTGAGGGGAAAAAAAAATCCCAATCAATCTGAATCACGGCACCTCAGTTTCTTAATTTTAAAATCCTACTCTACAGCCTATTGCTCCTCTCTCAATTGCTCGTGTTTTCTTCTGTGATGAAGAGACAGTCTGTCCCAGTGGCCTCTTCTTCACTTGGCAAAAGCAAGGTAGCCTTGGGCTTTCCCCATCTCTCACAGCCCTTAAAAATGTTGTGTACAAACTCCTTTGCACAGAAAAACCACGTGAGACGTCCCACAGTCCAAAGTATTTTACAACTCCCATGGGGGACATTGCTCAGGTTTTCAAATTTAAACAAAATCTTTGCTCATTTTGCAGAGACTGGTTATCCTGCTAGGGAGGTTTTTTTCCCATTGTTTAACATATTTTTCATTATATCTTCTAAAGTCCATTTTCCAGGACTGCCTTATAGTGGATCTCTTTTAATCTTCCAGCGGGGCTGATGATATGCTACCTTTGCATAGTTTTCACAGTCCTCTTTCATCTCAGCTCTCCTCCTACCTGGATCCTGCCCCTTTGGCTGCTCATCTGCTGTCCCATTTTGCTCACATCTGGGCCATGGAGCATGCAAAGGGTAACACATGAATAGGGTCTGGTGCAGGAATCAGCGTGACCATTCCTGCATCTATCAGAGGTTCCCTTCCCATCGGAAAGGAATCTGCCCACTAAACCCAGATCCTTTTCCTGGCTACCACAGAGATCTGCTGTTTCTTCCAGAATCCATTCCCCTCTGGTGTTGTTTTACCACTGAATCAGTATTTATTCAGCAAAAGTAATAGTTAAATGATCATTTCCAGCACTTACAGAAAGGTACTTACTGTACTATGCAACCTCCTCATACTCTGTAGCAGCCTGGTGACTAAGGGGAATTTTGTTTCTTTGGTTTTCTGGTTTTGATTTTGTTTGCTCACAGCATACAGGAAAGCCACAGTGTGGGCAGCTCAGGAAACTCAAGCTCATATGAGCTATGACAACAATCAGATGAGATACGGCTATCAACACAGAAATAATCCTCCATGATAGTGGTACCAAGCAAGTTCTATTTCTTTAAAAAGGAAACTTCTCTTTCTATGCAGCAGTGGGACAAGATGTTGGAAAACTCTTTTAACTTTAGCACAATAGTGTTTGATCCCTATATCCGTGGTTAATGCTTATTTTTGCACCATATAGTGCTTAGTACAAATGCCAGAGATTAATGTGGCTTTGTATTAACTCTCTACCTCTGTGACTAATAAGTCCTGTGCCAGTTAGAGCTTCCTTATTTACCCTTATCAGTGATTAATATGTACCAGCAGATGACTTAGTTTTGAAAACAAAGACATGATAAGAAAAGTGCATCATGACCTGACCACATATTTGAGATACTCTTAAGGAGAAAAGATGCATTAGAAGACCGGGAACCATGAAAAGGAAACTTAGGGAATGAGACGTTCCAAAACAACCACCAAAAACCCTTAAGAGACCCCTACTTGTATCCAAATAAGTCCACAGATTAGTATATATGAATGTATTCAGGAAATGTAATATGTATTATATAGAAATTTAGAGAATAAGTATTGGTTTTATGAGTACAGCCTGGTCTGTCAGGTTGCTGGGTGTGCACATTAGGTGGAATGATACCCATGCACCCAGTGGTCTCCAAGTGGACGTGGTCTCCCAATACCTCTCCTTCTATGCTGGGGGATTCATGGATGGAATCCTTGCTTCTTGGTTCAGTCCTGCTCCACACCAGGTACCCACATGCCCCGTGGCTGGGGGTGGCTGCAGGCCTCCTGCAGTGCTCTGCTGCTTCACTTCATTCCTCTCTTTTGTCTGTCAAATTAGAAAGAAAAACGTGCAGTGTAAAGTTCCCACCCTCTCTGACAGCTTTTTAATCATATATTTTCATTTGAATTTATCTGGTTATCACTGGCTTTGTGTTGCCCTACTTTATTACAGTACACTGACATGCCTGGAAACCAGCAGCATTGAAAAAAAAGTTCAGAGAAGTAACAGAGTTGAAATTAGATCATTATTGTCCCCATCATTCTTAAATGAAATAGATTTTTTTTCTTAAAATCTTTTGCTTGTTAACAGCACTACGTAATTATTGCATCTCATTTCACTTTAAGATGAAACCCTCTGTGACCTGCATTGTCCGTGTTCCTGCGTTTTCCCAGAGTTAACAAAAATGTGGTTACCCCAAGCTTCCATTGTCTGTGGTGTCAGTGAAGCGCTGGGGGCTTTGTTGGGCGCTGGCCGTGCGCGCGCCCACGTGAGCGCCTCAGACACCTCACACAATGGCAGAAAAAGGCTCTCGTCTTGTCAGCAACACCAGATTTGTCAAAAAAAAAAAAAAAAAGGAAAAAACTTCAAACCATTGTCTTCTGTTGGAAGAGCATATGTTTTACTAAAAGCTCTGATGTATCATTTGTCTTTTAATGCTTTTTTGCCTCAGTGAGAAATGCAATGGCTGCATTGTGGTCTGCCTTCCCTCATGCATCACCAGCTAATTCAGCTGGCACTGCCAGTGAGATTCTTTTACAGCATTTGGAACACTGAACAACTAAAATTTATGATGAAAATTACTCAAATTATGGAGTAACATTATATAAGCTACCTGCCTGGTGACATACATTGTTTCTTCCGTGAAGCTGTCAGACCAACTTCTAACTCAAGACATATGGAAGTCAAACTTGGCAGAGACTACAGCAGTATACAGCAAACAGTGTTAATGTTCCCTTTTACAGAGAAAAAGCCTGATTTAATTCTTACTGTAACTGAGAAACAGAATCGCCATAATATGCCTGCAAATCTAGGTACAAAGCTCATGGAAGCCATTGTCACTGCTTTCCTTTCCTGCAGCCACCACGGGGTCACGACCTCTCAGCAGCAGGCGATTCAGCTTAAAAAGACTAAAAGACAAAGGTAGCAATTTTGTATCTAAGAAATATTGTTTGGCATTGGGGGAAAATGTAATTATTATGCAAAATGCTTAGTTTGAAAATATTATTTTTTGTCAAAAGAACAAAATTGATTTGTCTCAGGTGTGTTACATGTACTCAGAATTCACTAACAATTGTGACCCAGTGGGAGAAACTGCTTAGAATCATAGAATCACGAATAGTTAGGTTGCTCAGAGCCCCACCTAACCTGACTGTGAATCTTTTTAGCAATGAGCTATCCACCACTCCTCTGGGTAACCTGTTTGTTTCACCACCCTCATCGTAAAAAATGTGTTCTTTATATCTAGTCTGAATCTACTCTCTTAAATTAAAAACATTACCCTTGTTCTATCACTACAGGCTCTGCTTAAAAAAAAAAAATAATCCCATCTTTCTAATAAGCTCCCTTACACTCTCCTTAAGAGTCTTCTCTTCTTCAGGCTGAACAACATCAGCTCTCTGATTCTTTCCTCAAAGGAGAAGTGGTGCAGCCCTGAGCATCTTTGCAGTTCTCCTCTGGACTTGCTTTAACAGGTCCGCACCTTTCCTATGCTGGGGACCCCAGAGATGGATGCAAACACAGTTGCTCATGGGCTGAAAATGATGCACGAAAAGACTGTTTTTCTGTTCCTCATCTCCCTCTTATACCTAAAAAAAAAATGTTTTTCTCAATAGTTGAAATATTTTCTTGATGAAAACTTTGGTTTTTCTTGAATTAGGCCCAATTACAAGATACCTTGCTGGGCATCCTGGGTTAAGTCTTCTCTTTGACCCTGTCAATTCTTCACCTTCCTTAATCACAGACAGAAATGATAGGACCTTTTACAGAGTCCAAACCGGGACTTGCTATAGTCATGATCTCAGTTTCCAGAGCCACTAACGCTGTTTCAAAGGCCTTGACTCCTGTGTTGATTGCCTTCCTCAAACAGGAAGTTTGGATCTATTGATTCCTCTAGGAACAGTTCAGCAGCGACTGTCATGAACTATAAATGATAAATGCTTATCTTCAAAACCTTTTCAAAGAAAAAGCAAGCTCAGCCCTTAAATGTTTCCTAGAACTCTCCCTGGTATCTGCATTTTCTGAAAGACACAGTTTGGGAAGCTGAATGCTGATTCTACCTGGGACGCTGAGAAATCACACAAAACCAGGTTGGAGCAGAGCTTCCAAAGCTGTATTCAAATGAGCCAGCTTATGTCAAATTCTCTGTCCCTCTCATGGACTCCTAGGCTCTGCCAGGATCACCACAGTTAGGGGAGCTGGCAGGGTTCTGCCAGAGGCAGAAAGATCAGTTCTTAGGCATGACTGGTACAGCTGCCACTGCTTCACCCCTTGCCACTGGGACATTTCTAGCAGGACATGGGAATTACTCTGTTAGTGAGAAGCAACAGGAGCAGCCAAACACCAGAGCAAACACTAAACTGGGCTGGTGTTTCCCAGGACAGGAACATCTGGCATCAGCAGCAGCACCTCAGCCCCCAGCCTCCTCCACCAGACCAACTGCAGCCCCCACTGATGCATCTCTAGTATGTGGTGGCAGCAAGAATGATAACAGCACTGAGAAATCTTCCTCCACTTGCTAACTTTCATCTCAGAAGACAACAGCAGAGAGACACAACTCCCCCTTAACTCGAGAACCTCCTTCCTTATGCTGAAAACAACTCTGCCTTTTGGGAAGGCAGAGTGCGAAACAACTCATAGATGATCTTGTTTCCTTGAGGCTCTTTTTGCTCACTTGCTTCTCCCTGCCCTGAAGCAATCTGTCCCAGGATGCTGCTGAAGGAGTACAAGGAGGCAGAATACTTGCTACAAACAAGCAAGCAAACAAGTGTCACATTCTTGCATTAAAAAACCCCAAGAATCTCTGTATTTCTGTTACAGTGCAAATTCTGATGCAAAAATACATCCACCCTTACATAGAAGACTTAGCAGTGCTCCTCCTCTCTGAGATCCCATCCCAAGGGATTTCTGCACAGTAACAAAATACTGTGAAGGAGGAATTGGTCTTCTTGTTGGTTTTTATTTCTTTTGCTCAACAGTTTGTTCTAACATCCTTTGCTATTCCATTCCTCTCTACTGAGCTCAACCAGTCCAAATCGTTCAGCCTTGCTCCCAGAAAATCCTTTTCACACCTTTGCTGTGCTCAGGTTCTCAGGAAGTTCAATAACTGCAGCACTAGATCTGGTCCCTTGTTAAACTGACTGGAGAGCCACCAAGGAATTTCAGAATCACAGAATATTCTGAGTTGGAAGGGACCCACAAGGATCAGCTCCTACAGAGACCTAATGTGACCTCGGCATTATCAGCACCACCCTCTAACCAACTGAGCTAATCCCTCGTCTTTCACAGGATTCTCTCTTGCTCTGGCAACGTATTGACACTTAACTCAGCACTGGCCTGTGGTTCTAGAGATTTAGCTGATGTGAGGAGTTACTTTGAACCTCCTCCCCCGTTACTTTGTGGGACTCTCCAGTTGAAACTCAAGAAGAAATCATTGCATCTTGATGACACACCAACGACACAGACGACAACGTTCTCCCTTGAGGGTGAGCACTTTCTTAAAATGTGCCAAAATACACATTGGACACCATCTCTGGGGATGAGATGGAATTTTATTGTGAGAAATACTTTCTGCCTGAAGGTCCTCAGAGATGACTGCTTCAGTAGGAGCTGTCCAAGATACAGGAACATGTATATGAACAAGTCTGTCCATTGCTGAAGGTGCCTGGGCTCCCATCCTCCAACCAACCTGAACTGAATGGACACACTGGTAAGAGAATTCAAAGCCCTTTTCAGTTCCATCAGCTGAAATCACAGCAAAGACTGCTCTTCCTCCTGTTCTCTTTCAAACTTACTATCCTTTACAGCTTTCACCTCTAATCCCTGTTGGTCACTGATACAGTCAGAATTCATCAGAGGGGAAAAAAAAAGGAACCACAAAAGCTTTATTTCTTCAGTTAACAGAAATAAATTATAAATCTTCCTGTATTTATTCTTTTTATTACCACAACAGAGTTGTTACACTGTCGATGTCACATATAGGGCTGAAGAAAAGATAAACAGAAAATATTTTAAGATATAATGAGGAGGGAAGATTTTTGGAATTAGTTTTTTTTCCCAGAGGTACTGAAACTGATGATTTTGCAATGATGGTGAGCCCCTTCCTTTGTATTAGTGACAGCTTTATCCTGAGCAGAAAAGCTCCCTCTTCACTTCCAAATAGGGTATTAAAAAAAATTAATTAAAGAATAGAAATGCAAATACTACACATATTGCCTTGTATAATGCATGCTGAAAGCAGAAATAATCTTCATGACTGGAAGTAATCTTCACAACTTACTCAGCTAACATACTAAGAAATAAAGTAGATTTTTGTATTTTAAACTGGTAGAGCACTTCCAGTGTTTTTGCACAAATGAAATGCCAGTAGTTTAAATGACACAGATGACAAGGATGTTCCCATTCCTTTGCCTAAAAGGACACAGAGGTTTCATGTTTTATGAACCAGAATTTTAGTGTAAAAACAAAACAGAGTAGATCCTCACAAGTACCTAAGCACATTGTACATGACTCAACCCACTAATGCTTTGAACATTGCCGTCTTCTGTGACTGTGAACCAGGAACAATTATTTCAATAAATAAACCGACAAATACTTCAATAAGGAAGAAGATGCTAATAATCCTAACTCTCCTTGTCCTGGGCAGATCCATCCTTGAGGAGTTCTTTTGAGAGAAACCAAAGTGGCCTGCTCCTGCTTGGGGGAAGACCTAGTCACCAACACTTTTTTTTTTTTTTTTTAAAATATATAAACTGAAACCCAGGAACAGGCATCTTCTCAAAGAAGGAGATGGTTTAATGTTAGGTTTTATTCTTTCCAGACCTCTCAAGTCCAAACTACTGCCTCCCCTGCTTGGCATCCATGGGCTTTGCCTTCCAAAGCTTTCACCTCCTGCACAGCTGTAGGCACCCAGTGACAGGGGGACACACATTTTCAATATCTGCACTTCTGTCAAACTCCCACTAATTTGGGCCAAGGCAGGTAATATACACTGGAGAATATACACTGGAATAAACTGGAGAACAGTTCTAGGAACCTTTCAGTTCTCACCTCAGGAAGGAAAACAGCAGCTCTGCTGCTGCCTTGACACTGTCCCCTGCCCCAAGGCAAGGTTGGCAGCCAGCAATGGCCCTCACCAAGTGCCACACGCCACCTCTCCAGGAAACGCCACATCTCAGAGGAAGCAAAACTCAGATCACGTTCATGTCTCATTCATACTCACATTGCTGGAATTCGAAAGTCGAGTAAGAAATCGAAGCTGAGCTTGATCTTCTCTTTTTTTTTTTTTTTTCTGGTTGCTTTTTGTGAACATCTGGAGAAATTGCTCTGCTCAGAAGTGTTTCCAGGACTGGCACTGACCCTTGTTTGCCCAGGTAAAACCATGCTTCATGAGGGGAGCAGCAGAGTCTGGGCACTCATGTCACAGCTCTTCCTAGCTATGACCAACAAAAGGGCTAATTTATGGCTCCTTGCCAGTAGCCACCTCTCACATCCTCCTGCCAACAGAGGAAATGGCTGATGGTGTCCTTGAAGAATTTTTCCAAGAACTCTTGTTATCTTCAGAGATTTTCTTCTTTCACACACCAAGCAAAACAACCAAACCAACCACAAATAAAGGTGAGGGGGGGGGGGAGCAGAGGGGCACACTGGAGATAGAAAAACACATCATGAAACAATCAATCAGTAGAAATGCTGCAATACCTCACCTGGGACACAATACAGAGTTAACTGCATCCTTCCCTACCCAAATCATGCACTTGCATGACTGCTGTATCAGTAGCTTTATTCCATAAAGATAACCAGTTCTTGGGTGAGGACAAAATTTTCTAGCTGTATGTATTTGGAAACACCAACACACCAATTTCCTGAAAATAAAACTTGCCTGACCACATCCACCATGTGTACAGGAATTGCTGGCTAAAAAGCTTTTAGCCAGGCTATGTGGGAAGATGTAACAGGTGTCAGAAGCTCAGAAGGCCTCATCAGAAAGCCCATATTAAACCTGCACCTTTTAAACTCTGCTAGTTGTTCAAAGTGGACATAGTCAACTTTTTCTGTCCTATTTCCCTGTCACAGACACAAACACCAGCCTGAGTTTTGAAGCACATGCCCCATTACATGCTGGTCCCCAGTGCTGTGGCTCGTGTGCTGAGGCTTTTGAGACCCTGGGGACACCAGGCCACACTCACAACCCTCATGAGATACACAAACCCTATGGTTTAGTTTTAACCCTAAACAAAGGGTAGCTGAAATGTCAATGCTTCCAAAACCATCATTAACTTTCGGCATTATAATCCAGAGACTCGTTTCACTTATGATGGCCAAACACCTTCTTACATCTCAGTAACCTAAATCCCACTCCACCTACTCTGCAACATACTCAGTCCTGCACATAATGTGTATTATATAATGCACAACATGAGGGCAATGAACTGAAGAGCAGATGTTTAAAAAAATGGAAATGAAAATATTTAACTGCCATTCCTAATGGTAACAGACAAAATGGGAAAGTGGAATAGAAAAAACCCCTCCTATATAATAATAAAGGTCAGCAAAAATGGATATGGGATGAGTTCCTACCACTACTCATGCCTTTTTCTCTTCCATCTCACACACCACCTCCTTGTGAGACTGCAAGTTTTATGGACCACCTCTCCTGTTTTCCCCACCTATTTATACAGCCTCTTGTGGGACAGAGTCATAGATACTAAGAAAACAAATTCTGCTGCACTGTAGAGGCCCACTGTGAGCATTTTAAAGGTAATTAGTATTGTACACCGTGAAATTATTTCACAACCACAACTTTTGTTTAATAAAAATCAAATGTTGCAATTTATGTTTAGTTCCCTAATTTTAAAAAAAGCTGCATTATTCTCATTGACTGAACACAGTCACAGATAAAAAGGATGACTAACAAAGTAAATTTATTTTCTTAAAACTGCATCAATTTTTCACTTTTTCTCACACTGAACTATATTTTCTATGTAATTTTCCTACTGCTGCTAACTTTCTTAGTGTCTTAAGGCCACTATTTCACCTGGGAATTGTTCAAAACTTGATCTGACAGCAAGGAGATGCAGAGCACATGTTGGTATGAGTATAGAAGTTAAGAAAACCCTGCCAGGACTGGAGTGCAGGGCTGTGTGTAGGAGTGCAGGACAGAGTGGTGTATTTCCCTTACTGTATTTCTCAGGAAATCTCTGCCAGAGCTCACAGGGATGCCCTCAACAGCCAGGGTGCCACTACATACCCTCTTAAGGAAGAAAGTGAGGGCAGGTTACTCAGACACATCACTACCTGAAAGCTGTGTGCCTGTGTAGAACAGAGCATCATATTTTGTCCTGCACAGCATATGATTCCTTGACATCAACCTCATTCTACTCCAGCTGCTGAGAGTTCTGCCAAAGAAAAAAAATAAAACCAACCATTTGCCCTGAACTCCTAATTATTATAAAATGGAATATCTTTATTTTTTTCAGAACTAAGGTATTTTATTGCATTTTGCATCACCATTCAAATTTAGGAATAAAATGCATACATTGAACCATGATGCAGACTTGACTGCAATATCTCTGCAGTTTACAACGTTCAATCTGAACACATGAATCACTCGAAAAACATTATTGCTGATGATGGAATAGCTCCATCTTCTGGAATAAGTTATTTTCTTAACAACCATCTTTGTATTTCCAACATGGATCTATATGTAAAAATGTCTATTTCAAAACCCAACTTGGATATTTTTACTGATGGCAGGTGAATCTTGGGTAGAAAATGGAAAGAATTTTCAATAAAATTTAAGAAGCATTATTTCCTTCTGATGCTGAAAATGCCTACAGATTGTTCAACATGACATACTAAAGACTGACCTTACTATTTAAGAAATAGCTGTAATCTGATTTTGACAACAAGAATTTAAAACATTTGCTTAAGACAAAACACTCAACACATATACTTAACTTTCAGTTTCACATTAAAGGTTTGCAGTTTCACAGAAGTGTGTTTGTGATTAAACACTCTTACAGTCAGGGAGCAATTGAAGCCTTTGCTGAAGTCCCTAGAGTCTGAACTATAGAGAAGGGGCTGCAAGTGACCCTTACTGCTATTTATCAAAATACTTAAAAGTTATGTTTAAACTAAGTATTTCAAATTTCATTTTTCACAGGTAATTAGTAATGATCCCCATATGTAAATTTAACTTACAGACAAGTCAGGTGTTAAAAAAGCTGGAGAGACCAGAACAAAACAATGATTACAATACCTGATTTCCTCCCTTTTATGTATAATGGGCATATTATATAGCTGCTACTTTTCAAAAACAAGTGTTAATGAACTAAGTTTTTAAATATTCACTCACAAAGGCAAAGGTGCATTGAAGCTGTTGGTGATCTACTCACTGGTGTAGTGTTGTATTTCTTGATTTCACAGGAAGGGTAATGCCACCAAAAAGAAATGAAAAATTAAACATGTACATTTCCATCTCCATTTGAAATAGTGGTATATCTAAAATCAATACATACTCACAGACACACCAGAATAGCAGAAATTTAAATAAACTTGTTTAACAAAACAAAGCAACTGAAGCTTTATTTATCTATATAGAAAGATGCATCCTTATGTGCACTCTTAAGCTAAGGAAAATGAAAAAGCCATGCAGCCCTTGCAAGAAATAAATCCTCAGGTAGTAATATATATACACAGAAAATTTCTCCTTTAGTAGATGATTCCTCTCAACAGATAATTAATGCCATTTAGGAGAGACTTAAGCTTATGAGTACTTTATAGTAGAATATTCTACTACATTTTTTTCAGTACAATAGCAAAACCATTGCTTGAACCACCATATTGTTTGCATCAGTTAAATAAGAGCAAGTAACAAAACTTGAGCAGTTAAACATGTATCTGGAAATCAGACTACTTATGTAAAGTAAGCATAAGGAAAGGATTCAGAGCAAGTGGAAGGATTTTTCTTCAAGAAAAATTATCTTTCGACTTGTTGCAACTTCACATCTCATATGGCTTTTGAATGGAGGCATTAGTTAAAAGAATCTTCCCACCCATAGGCAAGTATTGACTGTATTTAAATACAGCAATGCAAGGACAAACAAGTTAAAAATTTAGCATACCGTATTACTTCACGTAATATGGCATAGAACCCCTTTCTATAAGGCTACAAAGAACAAATTTACATTAATATGAGGTACTGGCATCTATGACTGGAAAAGTAAAGATGAAAAGAAGATTATACAGCATTGTCATCAGACATATCTTTTTTTTCCTTTTTCTTTTTTTTCCCTTTTATTTTGAGGGGCTTTTGGTTTTAGTTTTCTTTTTTACAAAATACATGTCTTGATGACCACATGCTCTAAGCTTATATTCATTTATTTTTACATATATATTTTATTTGTAGGGGCAATTGAGAGAGAGTCACAAATAACGAAAGGACACTAAGGTTTTAATAAGGGCAACAAAAGAATGTTTTCACCAGAATAGATTCACATTACAGTACACCAATATTGACAGCATTCTCTTTTGTCTATTTTTGGTACATAAGATGGAATCTCTCTACATAACCTTATAAGGCTTCAGTAACTAAAAAGTAAAAAACCTATTAGTTTACAATTTATTTAAAAATTCTGAAAGACACAGCAAGTTCTAAACTTTAGTAGTGCTACCCATACACAAGCATCCGGTTTAAGAAGCCATTAAAAGAGCCTCCTCCAAAGGAGCTTCCAACAGCAGAGTTGTGCAACATGGATGTATCTTACTACAAGGGGAAAAAATTACACATGGCACATTCTCATTCATATTTTGCAATGTAAAAAGTTACAAACAGACCTAATCAAATAAATAATAAAAAAAGAATCTGAAATCTGTTTGTTATGTATCCTAAAACCACTACGCAGAATAATGGAGACTTTCACTCACGAACTATTTACATGGTAATACCCGGGTGAGGGTACACACTGCTACAAAACTCATAAAACAAAGGGTAAACTTGAAATGTTTTCCATAGTAAAGGTCTAGCAGCATGACTATATCTAATGCTGTTTGTTGCCTGGACAGTTTTTGGAAGTTTGTTTTAATCTATGTCTTCATCCAGTTCGTAATTGTCTTTATCATAAATATCTTTTACTAAAAGAACCCGTACGAGCATATTTTCCAAAGTGTTGCGGTCCAGTGAGGTGGCAGTGTACCAGATGGGGCTCTCCGCAGACACGGAGCACTCTGGCTGCAGATAGAACATGTCTGTCCTCTGGTTCAGATTCTGTGGGCTACAAAGAGGAAAACACAGGGGGTTAGAAACACAGCCTCACAGCACAAAACAGTTCATCAGCAGTTCCAAAGTCTTGCATAAACGAAATTCTAACTGTACCTAGGCAAGTTACAAAAAAAACCCCAAACCAACCGAATTGAAAAGAATAATGTGGAGAAATGTGGTCTTGTTGATAGAAGGAGCCATGCCAGGTCTGGCCCAAACCCAGCCAGGCCCACATCCTCAGAGTCCCAGACGCCTGGGACTCAGCAAGCATGCCAAGAGACCAAAGATTCCTCAAAAATCTGCAGATCCAGGTCTTGCTAAACCAGAAAATACTTTCCATGATCTGCAAAGAGGCCCAACACTAATTATAACATCAATTAAATCAGTAATTGCTCACACAATCATTGGGTGACATGGCTACCTCTGAATGTAGAGCCTGAGGTTCCTTTGAAAAGTCAAGGATGGTAGTTCTGAGATGCACAGAAATGTAAGCAGCTAAAATCTCTCCTACTCCTATTTTATTTGAAAGGTTGGTTGTCATAAATCTTAATCCTTTAACTCCTTACCCGCTATATTAAGGAGTTGGATGCAGCTAGGAAACATCTCTAAGCCACTAGAGAAGACTCCTTCCAGGAAATTCTAGCAGTTTAACCATTTAGGCAAGTCTTGGAAGAGAATTTTTAAATTTCAAATTCTGGACGAGCAAGTGATCACACAAGCTCCCCCCTGCAGACTTCAGGAGTCAACTCTATTTCATGTTTCTTCAGTAAAAGTAAGGATTTTTAGCAGCTTCCCAAATTGGTTGATAAGATTTCAGGTGTTGCTCTTCAGGTGACTGTTGGATTGTTCTGCTCTCATGTAAATCAGATTAATAGTCAAGTAAGAAGTAAAATATAGTTGTTTAAAATAGTCTAATAATTTAAATATTTTAACCTCCTCCCTACTTTCTTGAAACAAGAGTATTTTTATAGCAACAAGCAATCACAGAATCAATTAAGTTGGAAAAGACCTCTGGGATCATCAAGTCCAATCTGTGGCCCAACACTCTCATGTCAACCAGACCATGGCACTGAGTGCCAAGTCCAGTCTTTCCTTAAACCCCTCCAGGGATGGTTACTCCACCACCTCCATGGGCAGCCCATTCCAATGTCTAACCACCCTTTCTGCGGAGAAATTCCTTCCTAATGTCTAACCTAAACCCCCCATGTGCAGTTTGAAACTATAATGAGACAATAATACAATGTTTCATAGCTGTGAATGAAAGCACCCTGAAATTTCAGCTACAGCTGTCCGCTGGTTGCCAAGTATATTTCAAACAGCTGGCATTACCTAAAATTTTACAATAATTTTTACAGTGCTAAGTATTCCACTAAAATTATTTCAACAAAATTAGAAGCAGAACCAGGAGAAACAGTCTGCTGCTTTAGATGGCAATGGTGACCAACATCTGCAGGACAACATGGCTTGAAACCACATCCTAACTGATGCTCCAAATGGGTTTAAGAGCATTCTTATCCCCAAAGTAGAAATGTTCCTCCTAAAGAAAAAAAAATTATGTGGTCTCTCCCCTGGTGATTGTCTAACTCAGACCAAAAAATACAACTTTTTAATGACAAATCATCTCCAAATCACGGAAGTAGAGAAAGTGTTGGCAAAATCCCCCTGCAACAACCAGGATCAACTGAGTTGATGAAAAACAGGTGGTTTTTTATCATAAAGATAAAATATAGATTATATATACCTTTTACTTGTTTCTCTCTGTAACATCACATGTTCGTGCTTCTGCTGATGCTGAGTGTATCTTTCTTCACCTTTAAGACTATGACGCCGTTTCATAACACATGTTGATTCTCATGCTTAATTTATTGTGTTGTGTTATACAAGGTGATTTTATTTCTTTGGTATCACTTGCCCACATTTCCCTTAGTGTTACACAAAATCTACATTAAAATCAGTCATGTGAATGACTGTTACAATTAAGGAAAAGTACTTTCCAAGGAATCTTGTTTTCAAGCCTCCGAAACACTTAGCTAGTAAATTAATTCTTTTAAGAGTTGCCTAAGTTTTTTTTTTTTAATGTAATAATTTCTACTTCCTTCCTTCCTGCACAATTAATTGTGGAGATTGGAAAGAAAAAAGCTATTTCTAAATACTGAATTACTGCCAGTAGTAGTTTTCCTACTACAAAATATTTTGAACATGCTTCCACACTGGGTATCTCAAAAGCATCTACATTTCAGATGCCTGGTAACTTACAATGAAGCAAATCCATTGTCTTAATCCAATTCTTAGTAAAGAGATGGGGACGTCACAAACAAAACCCTCAGTAGCAAAACTCACCAGATCTCTTGCTGGCAATTCTCTGCAGAGATACTTGGTATTCCCAGGTAAGAAAATTGAATTGTATTGTCATTCCCTGATGGAGCCCTTGACAATTAACACTGAAGTACTCCACTGCTCCCACACTTTATGCACAACTTGTCCAAATACAGAACTGGAGACTTCAATACTTTAATTCAGGTGTTTTTCACAAGCTTTCAATCCATTCCCTTTGCTTGAGCACATTTCATGTTGCATCAGAACAGTTCCTTTTGGGGACTGGTTTACTCTAGAGTCTGTCTCTATTACCCTGTATCTCACTTACCTTTTAGACAGATAGCACTCAAACATTTTCACAGGGCATCTAGCTGGATCAGATGTGTTTTCAATTTGTTCAAATACTGGCACATCATCTTCATGTTTTCTTTTTCCTGTAGCAATTTTATCTTTAAAAAGAAAATCAACAACATCTAAGCTGTAACTGGAAGTTACTTTACATTTTTCAGTAAAATTTCCCATAAGCAGCCCACCAAGTACCACCACTGGTGGGTGGTCACCACAACTGTGCAAATCTGCAAACTGGAAATGCCACCCAAAGCCACACCAAAGTCACAACATTTCACATGGAGACCAGTGGGCTCAAAGTAACTCAGAGACCCTACAGTCCCCATGGACCATCCACTCCAATTAGTGTCCTGGGAGCTGAGAGTTGCTAGACTTTGTGTACAAAGGCAGAGCTCTGGCTCCTGGCCAAGTGCCCAGATGTCCCTCATCAGTGCCATGTGGATGCTCCTGCAATACTAATTTTGAACTGCCATAGTACCTTCATTATCAGCTCTGCACAGGGAAGACACTTGATATCGAAGACAAGCTTTGCTTTCCATTGTTAGAGGATTTTTCTTCCACTGTCTAAAAACAGTGCCAAAAGAAAGTCTTAAGTGCTGCTCTACTGTTTTCAGGCCAAAATATTTAGTGTTAAAGTAGAACAGAGTATTCAAAAGAGCAACAGGTGAATGTGATCCCAGCTGCTTAATCCTCCAAAGGTAATCCTCTTCAACTCGTGAGAATATGGATCCTTGGAAAAAAAGAATAGAGAAAATACAATGGATTAACCCATGAACTGTCAAGGTGCAAAAAAAACCAAACAAACAAACCACCAAACCCCAAAAAACCAAAAAACCCCCCCACCAAGGTATTTTTACGGTGAAATGTAACAAAATGAAACTGACAGAAGCCGCTGATAAACTTACTTATTTATGTGTCCACACTCCCCAAACCCACCTGTGAAACCAACTGAGAAAGTCAATGGGAAATATCAATACACGCAAATTTCAGAGAGAACACATTTCTGTTTAGTTACAACAGCACTGCTGACATGCAGCTCTCTCATGCTATTTCATAGAAATTAATGTTCAATGGAATAACCTTAATTCTGTCATAAAAGGCATATTCATTTTATTCTGCTCAGGTTAAGGCCTCCAAGCATTGTATCTTCATCTTATTACTAATGGATCTCTCACTTGGAAAACACTCCTGGACCATAACAGGATACAAGAAGGGGCCAACACAGAGGCTCTCTGGGCTATACAAAGAGAAGCCAATATTGAGAAGAGAAAGCAAAGGGTCTGGCAAGGACAAGCCCTCACTCCAGAGAGGACTGTGAGAAAGATGGAAGAACAGTTGATTCCGCAGCTCAGCACCAGCATTGTTCTGATGGGAAAAAATTGCTTTCTCCATGAACTGTTGATCCTTCTGAGCAGAAGACTCCCAGCAAAGAGTCCTCCTAATCCAGGTGAGAAATTCTGAAATACATCACTTGTTAGCCCAGCCTACATATAATGCAGTGCCTGCCTGCTTGCTTCCATCTGGGAATAAAAATGGGGTAAAAAATAAGTTCAGCTCAGGTAAATAGCACAGGTCAAAGAGCTTTTTTAAACTTTCTCTCCTAAAGATGGATAGTCAATCTTAACAGTCAGTGGCAAAAACAACTCTTGTAGCATGGATTACCCAGAAACAAGACAAACAGAAACAGGTGCAGTTTTAAATTAAACCTTAGAAGACATCTCTGTAATTCTTCATCAACTACTATTGCAATGCATAACATACATGTGTGTATATTTATATATATGCATACTTAAGAATACATAACTATTAAGAGATGAAAAACATACATGACTAAAAAGAAAATTACCATCTGGAAGTATGCTTGGTTGCCAGCTTCGAAGGATTTTATTTAATTCCTGTTCAAAGGTCTGGTAGATTGGATCAATAAATATGTTGTCTTTTCGATTACTTCTATACAAATACTACAGAAAAGAGAGAGACACAGTATTTACAATTCCAGATTAGAACAACTCCTGTGTTACAGGGTTCTTTCTTTCATAACTGTGCAAGCATTGTACTGAAAAACAGTATCTATAAATAAAGCTATACCACTTTTCCAATATCTAACAGGTAACAGTTCTTTCAATATAATTTTATGTTGTAAATTTCTAACTGGATGTGAATCACAGTTTAATTACAACTAACATTTTTCTCTAATATTTCCTGTGTGCAACATTGCATCAGTGAACACAGAGTCATTAAAAAACCCACAAACCACAAACAGCTAATTAACCTTTTCCTCCACCTAGGCCTTCAAAAAAACCCCAAACCAACCCACATTTAGTAAGAGTTTACCGTTTTAAATGTGAACTCCAGTGCCAAAAACAGACAGTGCCAAAAATCTTCAATACAAAAGTAGGGAAAAAAACCCCACCCATATATTTATAGTGATAATACACAGCAGTGCAAGAAAGATGACAGGATGGTGCAAGGCGCTGGCCTATTCTGCAATCTAATTATCTTACCCCTCTTGACCTTACAGACAGAAACTCTTTTGAACCTTTACCAAGAATTAATGGCTGAGGACTACTATTTGACATTATCCCCTCTGGAGACATTTCCAAGAAGGGGAGAATTGGCTTCTGGAACTTTGCACTCCAGCATTATCTTTGCAAGAACATGCCTGTTCATGAATACAACAGAAGTGACAGAAAAACACCCCACATTTGTTTCTGGAAATGGCATCTATTTCTGTATCCATGCTTGAAATCTCATTGAAAACAACACTTATTTGTAATAGGTGATCATGGTTCAGCACATCCTGGCTTCCTTATCTTCACACTTAATTTTATAATAAGGGAATAGAAATTAATACACTTCCTACAGGTTTTCAAAAACATTTTCATTTCGGTAACTATTTTATATGATAAGTTTAACTAATTCCTCAAAGCACAATATTCCCTCACATGTGCTTGTTTCTACACACACCAGTTTTGATTTTACAAAGCAATTCTAAGCCAGATGATACAGCTTACTATAAGCTTCATGGCATTTGTCCCTCCATTCCCTGGCACGTTTTTCTGCCACGTATTTTTCTCTGGTTTGCATTAAACACTCACACTGAATGCTGGCAGTGAAAATGAAGACTGAAAACTGGCTCAAAACCAATCCACACTCAAGCCTGTGAGAACTCAACTGAAAATGCTTCCTCTTCCTGGTTCACAGTAAGTGTTGACTAAACTCTGGCATCCCCAGTACAAGTCTGAAGCTCCCTGGACCACCAGCACCGCAGAGTCTATAGAACGATGACGTTGGGTAGCAGGGCAGACTCCAACCTATCACCCAAACCTGCAAACCTTCATTCCCAAACCACAATGCTGTGCTCTGCTGCTCTACAAACCTTACAGGGGCAGGATGAGCACAAGCCATTCCCACCTGAGATGAGCAGTACTGTAACTGCAGCCCACAGGAACGAACTGGATGTGCCTCTGAATCCCACAGTGGAGGGGAACAGGCTGAATCACTGTCCACAGCAACTCTGTTTGTCTGACCTTCAGACAGACATCTGCCAAACTCCATCAGCCTGCCCAAACAAGCCCAATACCAGACATACAAAAAACATGAAAAAAAAACCCCAAACCAAATCCCAATAATCTCAATTAGCAACACCGAATGAAGGCCATGATGCAACAAAGGAGCACTGCAGGCTAACACTTTCCTCTAGATGAACCCTCTCCACTAGATGCCTGCCTGATCATGCAGCAGCCCTTATTTCTAAATGTGATATTCTTCAGGATCACTACTTCATAGTTATCAAAACCATTATTGAACCACTTCTGTCTGAAAGCAGAACAATTTCATCTGCAAATGAACCTGAACTGAGAAACTGCACCATCTGACTCGGGGACCAGTTTCCTGGAAAAGATTTTACAGCACCAGCAGTAATGCTGGTGGAAGAGGAATATACTTGCTTACTAGTCTATGGTCCCTACAGTCTCTTCCTTTGAAGAGAAACTTACTCTAAGATAGCAAAATATTAATGCTCTTTGGCCCAACTTTAAATGGCATAATTTAATCTCCTCTGAGCCCCTTCCAAGTTTGACAAAGCCAACATCTATGCAGTAGCAGACAATTTATTCTCTTTCAGGATTGGTGGTGTCAGATGGAAAGGACTGAACAAATTCTACAAGGCAATGGATTTTTTTTGTACATCGTGACAGCTACATTGCATTTAGTGTGCCATTAGCTTGCTTAAACATGTTTCTTCAGAAGGTGGTACACCCCCAAATATTTGCCAGGACCACACAGGTGATGGCTGCAGCCCTTCATAGCTCATGTTTCTGTCCCTCACTTGCTGTCTGCCTTTATGAAATGCAAATTCATCAGAACACAGCACATCTTCCTACCAGTCTGGCCAACAAATCAGGGCTGTTCACACTGCCTGAAGTAAATACTGGACACTAGGTATAAGCAGTAAAATTACAGTAAAATGACCACACGTTGTTCCACTAATGTTCCAGTACTGTGTATGTGTATTAGGCCTCATGAGAATTGTGGTTGCTGCTTGTTCTGAAGAGTTGAAAAAAAACCTTTTATACATAACTAGCTTTCATGACTGACAAAATAGACTATGTCAAAGGCACAAATAGAAAGGTCAAAAAACCCCTGAGTTCCATTTTATAAACAAATACTTCCATTTATGTACTGTTTATCTGCTTAACATGAGCATTTTCAATTCAACACAAAGGTACAGAGAGACAGTGTATCATGCAAGTGCAGAAGGAGAAAGCTAGCTCAATTTGAAACACATCTTGTAGCAATATTGACTAAAAAGCCACTGACTAAAATCAATGTTTGCTTCGCAAATTTCAACGATGAGGCAAAGGTAGCAACTAAATATTTCTGCATACTTGCAACACAGTATTTCACTATTTATTTTAAAAATATTTGAATTAAAAACGTTAACTGATACAAGCCCTCGGCCTCAAGTATGGAACAGTTTAAGTAGAACTGCAAACCCTGTGAGCAGCTTGCTTTCCACTTCATACACATCTTTTACTGCCGTTTAATTTGAGTGAAATTTTATGTGTTCTCAACTCTGAACACTGCATATTTTACCTATGTTTTGCCTTATGTGACAGCTCTCCCTGCTTAAAAGCTGTGCAACAGCTTCTCTAATTAGCTAGTCATAGGTTATTGCCTTCACATACATCTAACCTGATTCCTTATCTTAACTGTGTGTAAGACAGTCAATACAGTAGAGTTTCCTGCACTCTATCCTGCCTGTCCAGTCTGCAGTACTCTGTAAATTAGACCCTCTCCAAAAGGCATTTAATTTAGGTTGCTTCCTTTATGTGCTAAGGAACTGAATTAGTGAAACACTTAAGAGATCATGCCTTATTCCACTGTGTTTTTACACTGGACATCTTTAGCAAACAAAATGAAGCATAGCATTCAGAAAGACTGTGCAGTTTTTGACTGGGTTAATTACTTGCTTTAACCTAGCAAAAAGCTTTAAGTATAACAATATACCAATCCGTGTTTGAGTTTTCAGGATAGGTCTGCAAACTCATTTCCTACACAGACAGCTTTCTAAAATGTGATTACACAGCAGTCTGATCACAGCCATGTACTAAGGGTAGTTCCTAGCCAGTAAATCCATGTTATCTCCACTCTTCTACTGAAATGGGTTACAGTCAAATCAGCAGCTCCATTTCCCATCTCTACAGCCTCTACTAACCTCCTGAATTCCAAGACACAGATAATAGATGCTGTCAGGTGCATAGTTCTCTCCATTAGGCCTTCGAATTTCATTGACAAAATGTGTCAACCCATAGTTTAATTCAGCTGAAGTATGTGATAAAAGATCTTCCTTTAATTTCACAGACTTTACTGTAAAATAGAGAAGAAATGCTACATTATACAACAGAATTGTCACACAGTGAAGGTGGGATGGGGTATTTTTTGAGTGCAAAGTGGGAAACTGGCTTGATGTCCTCTCCATTAACCAATGAATGAGACTAAAATGTACTAAGCAGTTAAAATGTTAGGTCTATATTAAAACACTCAAGGCTGCCACAGTAAAGTCTCGTTAAACAAATGCAGTAACACCTGCTAACAAACATACTGTCATGCACAGCTCAGGATGACACAGAGGCAGCCCAAGATGCTGAAGTGAAGCCAGTGGTATAGAGGGCTATCTTCAGGTGAAAGGGCAGTTTTCAAAGATCCAAGAGCACAACAGAAGGGTGCTGAGATACATGTGGGACCTGAAGAGCAGCAGGAGTAGCAGCAATTCCCCTTTTCCCTGACAGAACAAATGTGTACAGAGAGGAGAGCTGCAGAAAGAGCAGCATGCCTCCTGGGGATTCAAGGCCACCTTGTGCCAGAGCTCCCCAGCCAGGTAATGCCAGCCTCAGAGGAAGATCTCCTTACAGGACAAAGACTAGGAGGATGTCCCTCCCTTGCCATTTGGAAGCCCAGAAATGGTGTGAACTCTGAAATGAGTTGGAATATGAGGAAAAATAGGATGCAAACAAAAAATCAAAATGGTCACAGAAAATCAGAATAGCCAAGAAGGTGCTGTCCTAGCTTTTACAAGAAATGCGAGACCCAGCATTTTGAACCAAATAGGAAAAACTAGAAAAAAAACAGTTTGGCAACCCTGTAGTAAAATAATCTCAGTCATGCTGGGAACATTAAGGACATGAGAAAAATTCTGTCAAAAATTCCAGCTGATAATCACACGAGTACAGTAACTTTCCTTAGCAGGTCAGAATCTGGATGCCAGATTTTTGGAAACACTTACTTGATTTCAGTTGCTCTAACTCTGGAAGCTCTTTATCTAAGTACCGAGACTTTACCCAGTGCTTCCATGCATTCACCCCGTAGGCGTATTTGAACGGGAAGCTGCACTCGGAGTTTTCCGAGCTGTCATCGTGCGACTGGTACTCCGATATGGCTTTCCTCTTCACACCCTGCCATGGCAACACAGAGGTTAATGCTGCCAGCAGTGTCACCAGCAGGGACACAGAACCTGGCACAGGCAGCTGCAGGCCAAAGTGCACATTGAACCTCAGGGCACTCACAGAATTCATCGTGTTAATGCACAGGGAACTGAAGATGAGACAAATCTGTGTCACAGGCTCGACTCGAGGGCTCAAATGAACCCACCAGTGGAAAAGCCAGCACTGGCTCCAGATTAAACCATGCTCAGCAGTGGATAAGTGGATAATGTCCAGTGGGTAATAGTGAAAGCTTAGACTCCAGATTTGATATCAGAAAGACCCACTTATTATTAGAAAGCTTTAGTAGAAGTTGGCTGGTTCTTTTAAAGCTGCAGCATCTACTGCAGTTATTGGAACAAGACCATTTCAGCTTTGTGCCAGGCATAGGCAACTATTTCTTGGTAGTGTCCTGCTAAATAAAAGACTATGGTTAATTTGTATCCAGTGTCTAAACTAAGACTGACTAAAAATAAAATCTGAGAAAATTACAAGCAATTAAATTTAAAAAAAATTCTTTTATAAAGGAAATGCTATGGCTCCCAATATAAACCCATGGTAATGCCAATGTTTTTCCATCTTACTATCAAATCAAACCAAGACACCTTTGTTCAAAGTAGAAGGTAAAATAGCATTGCTAAGAATACAGTAGGTATATACACAGTGGCACATTTCACCAACAGTTCTGCCACTGTGAAGCAAAAACAGGACCAGAATTTACAAATCACACTCCTATCAAATCCAACAGTCATCTGCAAAAGACATACCACTGAAATAATTTTATTACTTGAAATGTATCAATTTATGTCATAAAGCTAGGATATTAGGTATGAGTAGACAGTAACATACTGTGTAGAAGTAATCAGTATGAGAACTAAAAAAAGGCTCAAGTAATTTTTCCTACATAAATTTTGTGCTTTTCTTGATATTTTTAATAGCATGAAAAAATTACCTTCTTTTTGGACCGAGGCCTTGGCTGTTCCTCATATTCTTCACCAAAAACAGGAGGTAACAAAAACTCATTTTCTGTATCAAGCTCCTCAGTTGCTGAAAATACATTAACAGAAACTTATTTCTAAATGTCTTTCAAATAACACTGCTTTGAAAAAAAACTCCAAGTAACTATCTATATTGGTGTGCCTTAACATAAGGTGTCCACAAAGGCACACAAATAAACACAATCAAACACTGGATTCTACTAAGAGGAAACAAACCTATTTTTATATTCAAATTAAGGCAAAGCTGTCAAATTGTAAGACAAAGCTGTCAAACAGTTTATTTCTACGTAAGTTTCAGAGGACACAATGCTCAACATTATTATCTTAAGTTGCTACAGCAGAATTCCTTACTGTAGACTTACATAATGCCTTCTGCCCAGGCTGTCTTTGGTATTAAAAATTCTTAGGTATGGTGAAAATGAGCAGCTATGACAGGAAAAAATACAAATTAACTTAGTACATGCAGTTTTGTTCATGTATTTAGATTACTTCTATTTATGTTTTGTTATTTCTTGTAGCGCATTACACTTGGTTAAAAACATTAAGATCAGAAGGCAAACTCCTTCAGTGAAACTGGTTTTAGTCTATATTTATACAAGTGGTGGAGGTCTAGCACATGATGGATATTACAGATAAGTTTGGTAAGCACATGTATGGCAATACATCAAAATATTGTTTACTTAACATTTCAGAGGTACTACTGAGGACTCTATTTCAGGTAGTGTTGAGGAAGGAGACAACATTTGAATGGATTTAATGTTGCAAGTCCCACCTTTATTTACTTTCTTGAGGATGGTTCATCTCTCATTTAGCCAAAGAATGTTTTCACTCAAAACTGAATGCTCTTCTGATAACTTGATTTCACTACCTTATTTCTCACAACATTTCTTTCCAACTGGTGCAGATGAAATAGCACTTACATGCAGAGATTTCAGAACTCTGCCCCAGACTCAAGGGCAGTCCTTCTCCTGATACCACAAAGAATCTTATCTCAGAAGCACTTCAGAGTAATCAGTGCCTCTTACAGACTACTGCTACTTACTACTCCAACTTGCTTATTTCTTTTCTTCTATGGTTTTTCTAGCTCATGTACTCAGCTTCTCTTATGTAGAGGGTTAAAAATCTAGTATGCATCTGAGTAGTAAATGTCCCAAGATTAAGGTCAGACTAGCCCCCAGGCTCTGTCTTTAAATTAGGCATAGAGCAAACTGGCCATCTACTGCAGATATCTACAACACAAAAGAATCCTGTCAGCTCTTACAGAACCTGCCCAGGTGTGAGAGTCATGTGTCCAGGAGAAGTTATGTAAGAGGGACAGTAATTACAGCCAGAAGCTTTCTTGGATCGACTGAGGTATAAGGAAACAGAGACTGTTCCCTGCATTCTATAGAGTGGTAGAAATTGTACTATAGAGCATCAAGAGTTTCTTTCAAGAAAGGTTTCAAAACAGCGATTTTTTCCTGCTAATTCAAATAACACTACCTTTTCAAATGCAGATACGCACATTACCAAGATATTAAAAGGTAACACAGGTGGTGTGCAGCATGCCAACTTGCAAATTTCTAACAGACTTGAGTGGGAAGTTGACCCTTTAGTAATTTCTTCTCTAAACCACAAAAATACCTGGTGATTGAAGAATGCATTAATCTATGTTTTCCATGACACATGCTATCTGAGTCCTTGAGCCTTCAAAATAACTTTCCTAAATCCATGTTCAAACCAAATGATGCAGCCAAGTTCTTTGCAAATGGTTAACTTCCCCTTTTCTTTGCATTGTTTCAATTATTGTATTTAGAAAGATGGAAGAACTAATTCAGAAGTCCCCCAGCTTACAAAGGCATGGCAAAGTTTTACCTAACAGTCAGTCAGGTGGATCCTGCAATCAAATAAAGCTCCTCTGAAAGGACGATTACACAAGGTACAACAGCTGCCCACAGTGTCACAGTATTTATTAAAATTACAGAAGAATTACCTCTTGGAAAGTCTATTTCAATATCAAGGTCTGGCTCATATGGAACATCAGGCAAGCTTGTCCGTGACTCTGAGTTTAGGAGATTTGAATTAACTACCACACCTGTTTAAAAGAAAAGGAAAAAATCTCTTTATTTTAACCAACATGTGGATTAGCCAAATGGTGCAGATCTATAACTTTAGAAGCTGAGTTGTTCTAAAACTGATTGTTCTGCTCATTACTATCCTACACTTTCTTGCTCTTGAGAGCTCAGATTTACTTCTCATCCTGATTTCCTTCAAACATAAAAGGTACTTACTAGATCATTGTTCTTCTCCATGAAGGGGAGTCAGCAAAGCACACATATAGAAAATCAAACACTGGTGAACCTGGATCATATCAACCAATACCAGAACTCAAACAATCTTGAAAAACCTAACTATTTTCCTACCTGACCACGTCGCAACAGAACAGACTTTCAAATCTACTTTTCTAGGGTCTGTTTCTCAAATAAGACATGCAGGCAGGGAGAAACAAAGCTTGAACTCTCTTCCAACTTCTGGCAAACACTGATTGCTTCAAATTCAGTCCTCTGCAAGCGAGCAAGCTCTGACCACACACATCTGCTCATTTAGCTAGCTGTACTTCACAGAAGAGAGCAAGAAACTGAAAATGACAACCTTGCAGTGCTACCAGAAATGTGTAGTTTTAGTAGAAGAATGGCAATAGACTGGAATAAAGTAAACCTCCTGGGACTGCAGCTCCATTGGCCTCCTATATAATGAGGCACAAAGTGTAAGCTGATGTTATTTGTCAACAACCTTCTAGATCTCTGTTAAAAGAGCTAGGAAAAAAACTTCAAAATTTCATCTGAGTGAAGGCATATTTTCCTGGAAAGATACAGAAGAGACTTGAAGATTTGGGCAAGGAGCGCCAGGAAAGAAGAGCAAAGAGACATGGGCACTGAGAAACTAAAACTACAAAGTATGTATGGGTTTTTGATCTTCAGATATTCATTTCTATTATGGGAATAATGTGTTGGTTGTTATCCAGTAGCGCTTTATCTAAATCATGGGCTTTTTAGTTTTCCATGCTGTGCCAGAGCGCACAAGAAGATGAGAGGGAGTGTGTCCAGAACAGTTGAGCTGAAGAGTCCAAAGGGGTATCCCACACCACACAAAGCTCAGTATATAAGTGGGGGAAGTTGGCTGGGAACCACCAATTGCTGTTCAGGAACAGGCTGGGCATGGGTCAGTGGGTGCTGGGCACCTATATAGTGCATCACTTACTTTTCCTGTGTTTTATTCCTCTCTCTCTCCTCTTTTAATTGTGTTTACTAGTACAATACTAGTTAGTATTGTATTTCATTTTGTTTCAATTATTAAAGTGTTCTTGACTCACAGGGTTTACTTTTTTTTCCAAGTCTCTTTCCCACCAGGTGTGAGGGGAGTAAGCAAGTGGCTGTGTGGTACTTGGTTGCCATCTGACCTTAAAGTACAATGCAATTCAATATAAGACCTCAATGACAGCACTATTGTATTCAAACTTTCCCTAAAATAAAAATGCAATCCTTCTTGTCACCCATATCCCCAAGCACTCCAAATTCCAATCCTTCTTGTCACCCATATCCCCCAGCACTCCAAATTCATCAGGAAACTCACTGGTCAGATCAGAAGCTTCAGCTTTTCCAACATGTTCAGGTACTACCCCCGACAAATTCAATAGCTCAGCTTCCAGAGGATCTGAGGGCACTTTTTCCCTCAGCTCTTCTATTGCCGCAAGGATTTTCTCAGTGCTATCCAGAGTAGTGGGCAAAAAAACTGGAACTGGCACCTGTGCAGACATGGAGGCAGACATAATTAGAAAAGAAAAAATGCCACAACAAAGCAACCAACAACCAAAATAAATTTCTATACTCTTCTTCTGAAAGAGAGATTTGATACAGACTCTAGTCACTCGAGTGTGAGCTAACAAAAAATGCTGACAGGTTAAAAACCCAATATGAAGCAGCTATGAACAGAAGGGAAAGCAGGAAAGGACACAGAAAAAAACCCCAACCCAACTAAATATAGCTGGTCAAAGAAAGAACAGAAGGGTCTTTAAACTTTAAACTTCAAACCTGTCTGATTATAACCTCAGACTAACAACAATTTATCCAGACTAACAATTTGAGCAAATCATCATCTTGCTTTAGTGGCTTGTTTTTTCCTACTGTTTATCCCACACTCTGCCATCCTTTCCTAACACAACCTTTTCAGCTTCCTTATTACAAGAACAAATCTTGCTGTAAAAGGCTTATTCATCATATTCAGCAAAAGCAGGAGTAATCACTCAGAACTGTTCCTAAAAACCTCAGCAGCACAAGATTTTCACACTGGAAGAAGGCAGACAGGTCCTGAAGAACAACCCAGGAATCAAGTGCCACTGTCAGATTCTAATGCTTTTTCAATATAGTCCTGTAGCACCATGCAGTCCTTTAGATGGACCAGGAGAACAACCAGCAACACAAGGTGGTCCCACACATGCATGTGAATGGATGCCAAATTTAAAATGAAGCTGAAGTCTCACTTACAGGAACAGGAACCATGGTAGGAACAGGAACATTTTGACTGTACATGTTCATAGGCACCGGAATGTAGACTGGTACAGGAATAGGCACTGGGACATACTCTTTTTTCCACACATCTTCTATTAAAAGAAAAAGGATAAAGGCAAATACTCTCAGGTATTTAAATATATTTTACACCTGCCATTTAGTGGAAAAAAAATATCAGAATATTTGCAATATGTTAAAAGACAGTAATAGTTAGGAAAAAGCCGCAATGAAGAAATCAGTTCTAGCACAGTTCAGGAGTTACCTGTCTGACAAGATTTTGTCTGCATATGAGGTTTACAGTACGTGGCTTTTGTCATTGTCAAAGGCTTGCAAAGAACTGCCTTGTTCTTCATTTCTCTGTTAGGTGTTGGAGAAGGCGGTGGAGCTGAGCCCTGCAGACAAACAAATAAGAGAAGGTACTGTTGCATCACACTGATTCCAACACAAAGTTCTTGACTTAATATATCAGCTGATACTTCTCATGAATGAGATAATGAAGAGGAAGCTCAAAGAAGCACAACACAACAGGACCAACTACTATTCTACAATTGCAAGCTATTCTACGTTCCTAGTATTGAGTTGTCACTGCCAGGATCATACCAGCAGTTGTACTTTACTCAGGGCTAGCACTTCTGCCTCATTTTCCCTTTTATTTTCTTTTTAATTGAAGGTTGTTTGAAGATTTTATGTTCTTGTTGAAGTGAAAGCATCATTTAAGCAATTTTTTAACATATAAAATAATTTTAGCTGTAAAAAGAGCTCATCATGAGCAGCACGAACAAACTTTAGACTCAAGACCTAACCTTCTTGAATTATGCCATAGTTCAAAGATCACTTCTTTTAAAATAAATAGAAGTATTTCTGAATGAAACTTCTCTAAACACTTTTTAAGCACCTAAAGTATGAACTTCGTGCTCCCCCTGCTGGCTCTAAAACAGTGACAACAAATGCCAGGGAACATCCCAGAATGTTCAAACTGCATCCTTACAGTCAAGAGGTAAAAACCCCTCTTATTCCAGACATGGGTTTTTTGCCCTGGAACTTCTTTTAGAACCTGATTTGAGAAACAAACTCTCAGTTCTATTTGGTCATATGTAGGAAGACTAGCCCCATATGTCCTTCTGGATATGGAAGGAAAGCTCAGTCCAAAGAATAGCTCTACCAGGTGTACGCTCCCTAAAACGCATTAAAAAAGACTGTGTCACGCATAGCTTTGACACAATCTTAAAAAATTTATGGACTGAATTAATATCATTAACATAAAATACTAGAAGTTTTTAACATGACAGCGTAGCTTGTCTGATGTCTCTAGTTACCTAAGCAATATTCTGTGTTTTTCATCAATATATTTATATTGTCATCAAAAACTTTCACTTAAATATAAGATTTATCTTTAATGCCTATCTGCATTTAAAAAGGCAAACCTCTCAGACCTTCCAAAACCAAGTTTCTGTGGCAGTTTGACATTGGGGAGGTGATCTTTTCAAGAAGTTATAGTTAAACTACCAATGAGTGACTATTTTGAAAGTAATAGCTATTATAGCCGACAGAGGAATTATTAGTCTCTGTGAACACACAGTTAAATATTGGAAGATTCACAGAAAATGCCCTTGGAACCGGTAACAGGGCCGGCCCCCTCTGCGTTTTCCTCCCTTCTCTTGAGTGAGAGGGAAAGGACAGAGCGAATGTAGAGAAAACACGGCACGAGATGCAAGTCAGTGAAGAGACACTGAAGTCCTAAGTAAGACAAAGCAGTGAAGAATTACCTCATTTTGCTGAACTTCTCTTATAAAACCATAAAAAACAGACTAACTTTCCCTGTAACATATAAATGCTGTTAGGGGGATGCAGAAATCTATAGTTATAGCTGTAGACTGATATAACTGAGATTTAATAGAAAACTTTGAACAGAGGAAGATAGAAAAAAAGTGATGCGCAACCCTTTGATCCCGAAGAAAAGGGAGGCCTCTGTTCCTTAAGATGAAGATGATTTTTAGAAATAGAGAGAACCCTTATTTTATACTGAAAAAGGCATCCTTAAACAGTACCCTAAAATAAACAAACATAACCCATATGCAGTGTTAGAAAAGCTGCTAATAAGAACTTCACTAAAGCTGGTTTCCCAGGCAGCTGTTTCTGTGACAGTTAAGAGCCACAAGAGAACTGTTCTATGTTGTCAGTGGAGAAATTCTACAGAAGTTCTAAGAGAGACTCCTCTCCTGAAGAACTCATGAAAGATTATTTTTAAATAGTGAAACAAACTAAAAAATGACAGGTTTTGTCTCTATGTTATCAATGGGAAAGTGAACACTTGTGGGCGAGGTGGAAAACTGTTTTAAAAGTTTCATTTTAATTCTCATCTTCTTTTAATGCGTGTTAATAAAATCCATCTTTATACCTTTAAGTTTTAAACCTGCTTTTGCTTCTCTCCTAATCCTATCTCACACACACACACAAAAAAAGTAAACACTCAAACCACTGCACTAAATTTGGCAAACAGAATTCAAAAAACGTGAAACCATTACAGTGTCAAACAAAATACACTAAGCTAACTGAAAACAATATTAATAGTAGTATTTCTGACAAGTTGAGAAAAACTAAAACTCAGAATGAAGGCTGCTGCTCCACTGACGATCCCCATCCTTCTGCAAAAGGCTACGCTTCCCTACTGCAGCCAAGTCAATCACACCTTGAGCACTTAGCGAATTCTACTCTTGGGAAGGATGAAATTTAAGAACTGAAGATTTATTTTCAGCTTTTTAAAGCTGAGCTACCACCTTATATCCCAACAGTGAAACTCTCTTCCCTTTCTATACTCAATAAATACACCAAATCAGTCTAAACAAGCGAATAAGACACACAGCTTGTTGATTAACTTTTAAGCAACATTTATATGCACTACAGATGCAAAACACAAGGTTGATGATTTAGTTTCCCAGAAGACACTGAAAAGAAAGTATGAATATTTGAAATTTTTATTTCACCTACAGATGTGAAAGAGAGTAAAAAGCTTCATAAATTTAGCTTAGGATCATTCAAAGATACTAATTTTTGGGTTTTAATAGCATCCCTCTAATTCACTGGGATCTCACATTTTAAGTATATCTAATTAAGTTTGTGAGAGGAAAGAGAGACGGAGAGTTAGATATGTGAGTGTGTTAAATATATGTACTTACTGTTATTTTTGTCCGGGGGGTTTGACAGCCTTGATCTAAAAAGTACAAGGAAACACTTTTAGAATTTTTTTTTCCCTTTTTCAAAATCAAAGCAAATTTCAGTAAGCAACTCAAGGTAACATCAATATAACATTAGATCAAGAGAACTCATTAGTACCATACTGCAGGTGAGAACTGCACACAAGACTTCTCCTTCATGGACACCTCCCTACTGCTCTCCCTCAATACTCCAGTATTGAGTCTTACATGCAAGCTAATGATAAATCAATGCTTTAGCCAGATGTGAATAAAGCCTCTTTCAGAAAAGTAAACACCAAAATGTTCAAGTATGAAAACAGCTATACAAAGAAGCTGAGCTGCCATACTTGCATTAATTTAAAAGATGGTTTATTTGAACTTTGCCTGACATGCCATTTAAACCACATAAATATGTATTCAGTGCCCATCTGCAAATTTACACAGTACCTATTGCCAACA
This sequence comes from Pycnonotus jocosus, assembly GCA_013400435.1. Classification (NCBI taxonomy): domain Eukaryota; kingdom Metazoa; phylum Chordata; class Aves; order Passeriformes; family Pycnonotidae; genus Pycnonotus; species Pycnonotus jocosus. The sequence continues at coordinate 86,119 of VWYP01022469.1, forward strand.
GAAAGGAAAAAAAAAAGCAATGTCTTCCTCTTATCTAGATGCTTTCATTATATTCTCATTTCCATTTCATTTATTTCCTTTAATTCCATTTAATGTTTTTTTTTTTTTCATTCCTAGTGCATCTGTTCTCTGTGACCAAAAGGCATTTTGAGAAGTGTTTCCACAGAGCAAGTAATGACAAACTGGAGCACAACAAAAGAGGAAAACATTTTCTGTTCCCACGATGATACAGCACTAAAATTGCTCTTAACCAGAACAGCTCAATGCTGCCACTGATGATAACACAGAAAACTGTAATCTCTAATGCGGTTTATTACGACAAATAAATAATTCACGCAGCTTTCAATTTTTCATTTAAAGGAAGCATCTGGCTTGACACTTCCCAGCCCTGGAGCAGCACATACCATAGTGCAGGTTCTCAGGTCCTTTCTGGGTGGCCAGGTTGGGCTCGTTCTGTTGACAGTAGAAGCGGAGCAAACAGTGCTGATCGCAGAAATGCTTCATCTCGCCGCGCCACTGCACCTTCTCTTTCAGGGCTCCTTGAGACTTACAACAGTCACACCGTACAGCCTTAATGCAAAGGAAGATTTGCATGTTTTTAAGCAAGCCTTGGGAAAAAATTCTTTCTGTATTTTAAAATGCTACACTTTTAAGACTACTGAGGATTAAGTGTCACTATACAGTTAAGTCTTGCTCATGTACAATAGTTAAGCTACCTTCTTTTTCAACTGTTTGCTGAGGGTTAGCGTTCAGACTAAATCTGCTTTGTTTTATTAATTTGTCACTATGGAAATAAAAAAAATTGCTCACTTCCAAACAGTCATTAAAAAAAAAAAAAAAAAAGAATTTTGTGCATCAATTTTAATTAATTTCATTGAAGCATTCTGCAAAACAACAGCAGAAAATGACAGACTTTTTAATGATATTGTTGAACTGAGGACAACACAAGTCACTTTTTTTCACTCCAAACTCTGGAAGGTTTTTTTGTTTTAAAAAAGAATCAAAAGTTAAAAAAATTTTAAAAAGTCACCAAAAGAATCACTTCTCTAGGTATCAAATCAGCATTTTTTTGTATTTCAATTATTTTAGTAGTTTGGCAACAATTTTAGATTCCAACTCTTTACTTCATCCAAGTTTCTCTGCAATTCATAAACAACAATTTCTCTCCAAAACAGAGGACTCCTTCAAAATTTAGTTAGCACGTAACTTGGAAACTCAAACATTTAAGTAACATATCTCTCGTGAACTTGCATGTTATTTTCATGAGGCATCACTAAGACAGGCAATGTTTTTCTCCAAAATACATTCTACTGCATTGTTATCTGCCATGCTATAAATTATTATCTGAACAGTGACAGCCTCAATTTCACATCTTCAAGTAACCAAATAATTGTTTGCACTACAGCTCGCCTTGATATTGTTAGCAACCTCCATCCTAAAGCAGACCTTAAAAATGAAAAACTTTAAAGATGCTCAGGAATCCAAAGTAAGTCAACCTAATAATAATATAGCCAGGAGAGGAAGAGGGAAGTTATAATATATGCAACATAAAACATTAATACATAAAACCATACACAACATTGCAGTTATGCACAAGGCTCTGATGGCTTAAAAAACCAAGACAAAACAAAACAAAGTCCAATTGTAGTTTTTGTGACCCCAAAAAAGTATCAATAGGCCAATTAATTCAAATTTCAAAAAATAATTAAATGTTTATTTGCTTCCCTGTATTTGAACAGTGTGGCACCATTCTCTGGCAGTGTAAGAACTCAAGCTCTCAGCTGTAATTTTCAAGTATTTCAAAATGATACATAGAAAGATTTGTTTCTAACAGTATAACCAGCTTTAAACTGGGAGCAATTGAAGCTGCAGCTTCAAGATCACCTCACAATGAGCACCAGGTGGCCCTGGAAGAGCAGGTATTTCTCTTCCCTCCTCTCTGTGCAGGTAGCAGCAGCAGTGCTTATGCACCTGTAGGACACACAAGGTCAGAGACCTTACAGCACTGCATTATCCCCATCCTCCCTCAATTTTTGTTATATTTGTCACTTGGATGTTCCACTGATGCTGATCCACAGTTCCTTTTGCAGATCACCTCAGTGGGACAAAAGAGCAAGTAAGCTGTATTCTTAGAAGGGAGTGGGGAAGAAGAAAAAATGTAGAGTGTTGCCAAAATAGTGTAGATTTAATCAGTTCAGGAAAACTGTGAATTCACACCTTTAATTCAAATGCAACTTCCAAAGCCACCAAAAGACTGAAATACCAGCAGGAAAAAAAATAAAGTGTAATTCACTCTAAATTTAAATCTCAAACCCACCTAACACTGATTAAGAATGACAGCTGACTCACGTACAGAAAAGCCCATCTATTCTGACCTGCTGCACGCTGCTTGACTATCAAAGCACCACTTTCTGCTCATTTTTCTCTCCTTCAAAGAAAGAAAAAGGGGTCAAATCTTGTCAAATCCAGCAACTACAGCCTTCCTACAGCAGGGCCTGTTGTGATAGGACAAGGAGAAATGGTTTTAAATTGGAGGGTCAACTTAGATTAGATAGAACAAAGGTCAACTTAGATTAGATAGAAGAAAAGTTTTTTAGAATGACGGTGAAACACTGGAACATGTTGCCCAAAGAGGTTATAGATAGGGAAACTTCTAGGGTCAGGTTGGATGGGACTCCAAGCAACCTGATCTCATTGAAGAAGTCCCTGCTCATTGCAGAGGTGTTGGGACTAGGCAGCCTTTTAAAGGTTCCTTCCAACCCAGCTATTCTGTGACTCTCTCATTCCTGCATTCTCAACCCTCTCTTGGTTTCCTTTTTCATTTAGGCTTTTGAATAAGTATATTACTGTCTCTCCTGAGTGTTTACTAAATTATTTAGGTAAAAAAAGAGAAAACTGGTTTACTTCTGCATGAAAATTATAATTCCTCAGGAAAGCTGGGATTCTTTTATAGTGACACTTCTCATCTCTACATTTACCACACTTTAATTCTGCTATTTCCATAATTCTGCTTCCAGTCAGTGTTATATATCAATCCATGTACTTAAGTTTCCTGCTAATTTCTTGCTCACTCACTTCCCTGACCATCAAATTTATTGAAAGTGAAAATTAGTTAATGATTTTTGTGACATCTTATGATCCATCCTTTCTTCCTTCCCTTCCTCCCCATTTTTACTTGTTTTCACCTGGGATACTGGCACTAAATGTTAACTGAATTTCCAAAATACTGGCTTCAAGTCTACTCATCTCTGTGTTCCAAAAAGCCCATCTCTGATTGCTGTGCTTGTACTACACAAGTCCTTTGCTACTCATGACTGCTTTTTGGTACATTTCTTTTCCCATTAATTCAACATGTTCAAATGGGCACGGTGATAAGTATAAATCACTAATATTTGCCCCAAATTTGGGTTAAGGAATACAATTTTCGTATGTGGGGCTTTTATTTACATTTTTGATCTCTCCATCACCTGTTCCTAATGTTCTCCAATGGTTTGAACTATTACTAACTTGGCCTAATCTTAGCCGTCTATTCCAGCTTCAATTGCAGTAAATAGGAAGCAAAAGATGTTCCCAGAGAGTGAGTGATTGTAAGAGAAAGGAGATCAACTGTTCTGAGAGAGTACTTACTGGAGTTTGAGATGTCTAACTAGAGAACAGCTGAATTCTGACAAGAGAAATTCCATAAGGCTGTCTTGCTGCCTTTATCATTTTGATTAATGCTGGCTCCACTGTCAAATTTTACCACTGCTGACAATCATTGCTGAGCTCACTAGCCACAGTAATTTTTCTTCGCCTTGGACTGTAGCTCCCTACCTCCTACTTACTCTTTGCTGCAGACACCTGACCCCCACTGAATAGTCAGTCATCACTGCACATGCTGAGTCTAATCAATTCTCCTCCGCAGCCTCGCATGACCTGTGTGCACTTCAGCTCTAGTGCTGTCATCAATGCTTCTCAGTGGGTATTTAAAGAAACAGATTTCTGTGCTGTTCTCAGAACTGTATGCTCTTTTTCAAGGTAATTTCAATGCTCTAATGTAACACCGAATGATTGAAACTGTCATCAAATATCAGGCTACTAAATTATTTATATTGACATTTCCAGGCATTTTCTGGATTAACAGCCAAACCACTGTAAGCAAGTTTACAGAAGGAGCTCTAAAAACATAGGGAGCTAACCTTAAGACACCCAAATTTTGCCTCTTGTCTCAGAGGTGCATAGAACCCATAGAGTAGAAATTTCCTCAAAACTTGGCACCAACTGGTAACTACAGCTGTTGCCCAACAGATGATCAGGACTAAAACTATTCTTTTACATTTCACTGCCTCACATTAGGTTTAAAGGACTCTTATCTAGGTAAGTCTAATGAACTGTTAATACTTCTGTTGTGCTTCTACCATTGCTAACTTCTTTTGGCTTTCTGAGAAGAAAATTTTGGCATTCAGGGAAGTGCTTCCATAATACTTGATTATTTTAAAAGGTTACAATGTTTTCCAGATAATAGTACATGAGAAAGATGTGTCCATAAAAAAAAGTAGACAAAGAAGATGGAGACAAACACTTGTTTAATGAACACAATGATGGTGTTAAAACATTACTAGGTTACTACTACTTATTTCTCTTAATGTATACATTCACTGAAACTCCAAAATAACACTGAACATTGCATAAATGAGACAAAGCTCATACATATGTAACTATTCTTTTAAGAAGCAAACAGACAAAACAGCTAATGAAGTACAAATTCAGAGAACAGTCCTTATCTATTCTGCCTTCCTATGTTTTGATCATTGTCGATTTTGGCTAGGTAAGAATACGAGCTACGAAATCTAAGGTATCTGGAGGGACTTCCATAAAGTGGGAGAAGTTACCAGCAAGGATGTAAAGAAATAAAAAGAGAATTTTAGCAACTGACGCAACTTCCCAAAACCTATTATATGTCTTCCCCATGTAATAAATCTCAAGCTTATTAAACCAAAACTCAATTGTATTAAGGCTTTAAGAAGCACTTGAAAAAAAATTACAATCAACAGTTCTTCATAATGGAACCCTAATTCCACTAACAAGTGTAAGATTCAAAAAGTAGAAATATCTAACACTTCAACATGATCAAAAGTCACTAATTACTACAGCAAATCTGTTTAAATTACATCAGATCTAACATTCCTGTAACACAGTAACAACAGCATTTAAGCAGACTTCATGGGCCAGTTACTACCTTATCCCATGAATCAGGATAATCTTAAATCTGAGTATTCAAGTGATTCTCAAAGCTGAATCACAGAACAAGCTTCCCCAGAAGCTAAGGTACATGAAAGTACTTTGGTATGCACACCTCCAGACTAGATGCTTTGCTGAATCACCAAAAGATTTCTAAAGCACACCAAAGATTTAAGTTTTCTACCAGAAGGCACTTTTTTCACAGGGATAAATTTCATCCCACGCCCCAAATTTTAAGGCATATAGACAGATTAAATATTATTGTATGAAGTTACTATTTCAGTGAAGAACTTTGCAGTCAAGCTTTGTCACCTTATTTTCATATGAGACAAAAGAAACACATTGTGGTCTTCAGTAGTTTTTTTTTAGGAATGACTAACAGGACCCTACATACATTATTCAAAATAAAAAAATTACAATCTTTGGCTGTAACATTTCTGGAATCAGACATTCCAAAATATCAGATATGTCTTCATATTCAGTTCTTTTATGGTAGGTAGATCATCTTGAATTACAGGACTTGTATCTAGCCCTCTAACATTTCAAGTTTTTTACTGCCTTCCAGGCTGTGTGCAGAGTTTTGGTACAGTGATGAATTTTGTACTGTCATTTTTGCAACTGCATCCACAGTGTAGTTCTTGTTTGGAAACGATCAGTGTAGCTTTCCAGGACGTTCACACCAGAGATCAAATACTTTATCCATGGCACTAATCGCAGGTTAAACCCAGTCCAATTTCATCTTTTCCTTTCAAAAAATGTAAACAAAAAACCTCTTATTGTGAAATCTTTGCTGGTTGTGCTTCACAAGGCAGTTAAGCTTCCAGAGACTTAGAAATAGATGCCATCTGTTTGATTTAAACTTTTATTAGAAATCCATTTGGTCTTGCTTTTTCCTTTGGCATCCTTTCCACTGGGAAATACTGAACAATCAAAGTCTCTGCAGTTCAAACTGTGGGAGAAGGGAAAAGGCAAAAAAGGAGGCAAACACAGGAACAAGAAAAACTCTGCTAATGTCAGTGAACTCAATGTATCCAGCTACTACTAACAGTGTTTTCAACTTTCTGAATACACATTTAAGAAGTTTTGACAAGAAAAATGTGGTATTAACTGAGAAAAAACTGGAATTGTAAAGTAACAAATATACATAGTAATTTTTTGTTTTTCTGTAACTCAAGACTTCCTTGCCAAATGAATTAATAAGATCAGATGATAGAAATTCTGCTCTAAGTTCTAAGAAAACTCAAATGATGAAATTAAATAAATACATTTGCATATTCTATAGCAAATGCTTTGCTGAAGTAAGCCATATTTGCTGCAGTCCTTGAGATATCCTCACATGTGCGTTTTTGGTTTTTTTAACTGTGGAGCTCTCATCAAAAATTCTGAATTACTTGCCTTGTAGTACCAGTCCTGAAATTTTTTACAGCACTCTTCACTGCAGAAATCTCTCACTACACCATCAAGTTCCTTAGTGGCTCCCTTTTTGCACAGCTGTGAGCAGTAATTACAAGTAACACATCTCAGTCCTAACCGTCTTGCAAAGTCTTGTTTATATAGCAGCTTGCAGCCTGGAAACAGATTTTAAACATTAGGAACAAAGTAATTTTTACAAAGAGATATCACAGTTAAGAGTTAAATATTGAAAACTAAGTGAATACAACAACAGCTAACAACTGGGGTTTCAGACAAATTCAGGTTGTGCAGTAAGGCTATTATTTCAAGACATTCCCACACAACTCTATGGTTTCCTGTGATGCCCTCATCTTTTTCAAAACCATATGCTGAATCTTTGTTTATCAAATCCCTGAATAAACAGTCAGGAAAAGACCCCATAATTTTCTTTTAATATAGACCCATTCAAAAGCATTGAATTGGAGTTACAATGCTCAGTTACGCATCCTCAAAATACTAGAGATCCAGACAACACTATCTACTACAGAAATACCTATCTTTATGGATCAACTTAGTTTTATTACTACCTTTATTTATATTATTACACAAACCACTTAAGATAATTCATTCATATTTAAGAACACTAACATGTACAAGATGACCTAAGAACTGAGGGATTTCTTTAAAAATGTAACTGTAAAGCAAGCAATGGTTAGTAGCGAGAATTATGCAATGACAGGAAATTACACATGAAATTTATGAAGCGTTTGTATGTAATTAATATTTTAATTTTTTTCACATTGGAGTGGAGGTGTTGGTGGTTGTTTTGTGTTGGTTTGGTTTTTGATGGGTTGTGGGGTTTTCTGGTTGGTTTTTTTTCCCATTTTGTTTTGCTTTGAGGTGAGGGATTTTTGTTTTTGTTTTCATTCACTATGCAGTCGTAATTTCAAGGTTGCCATAATGACAGCCATATTCTTCCATAATCTGATCCTGCCTCAAGCAAACTAGAAAAAACATTCTAATATATTAAATGCATTAGAAGATGAATACTGTAGCTATTATATAGGCTATTTTCAGAATATATTGTATTTAAATGACCTCAAATCCTGTGTCTATGCAGCTGAAGCCTAAATCAAATACTGTATACCTCTGTAATTGTCCTTATTTTATGGGAGAGAACAGAATGAGAAGATGAAGTAATTGTCTATATCGAACACTGGAGGGACAAGATAACATTTACAAAGACCTTTAATCTAAGGTTTTTATGATCTACCAAATATCACAGTACCACCAAAGACCAGAACTCAAGTCTTATAAGTGTCCACTCCGCTAGGACATAGATATAATCTAACAGATGCAAACTTCTGTAGTTCTGATAAATTATGAAACTCAGTATATAACATACATGCTGTACTTCCTCTGTCATACAGAATATAAAAATACTATAATGTATTCAGTAATTTCTATTATGTGATTTCTGCTGTTGTTTATTAGGATAGAATTCAAATGTGTGAAACTGAGATACTATTTTTAAATCACTAAAAGCACAAGAATGCAAATGGAAGTTGCAGCAGACTGAATCTTCCAAAAGCAAAAGGTTACTGAGGAACTTTAACTATCAATGCAACAAGCTTTGCTAACAAATTAAATTTGCTGGTAATGTCAAAACAAGACATTTATAGAATATTGTACAAATAAGACACTGTAGGTTTAAAGTGGTTTTTTGGGGTGGTTTTTTTGTTTGTTCTTTGTTTTTTGTCTTTCAAGTTCTTTAACAAGAGTATAAAGAAAACTACTTGCACAGATGGAAAGTGCCATATCCAGCAACCATCCTTACAGTGCAACTGATTTGGACTTTAAATACATTGCTTTGAAGGAAATAACAATCCTAAAGATAACAGTGTATGTAAGCTATTAGTAAAAATACCAATTAAAAGCAAATTTTCTTGCCAGTATTTTTTCCTCCTGGCTGCATGTCTCATTATTGCATGCAGCATCACAGTCTTTCCCTCCTTTAAAATTCCAGAGATACCTTAGCACCACAACATATCCTCCTCTTCAGCTATCTCTTCGAAAAGCCACCCAATGCTGCATAACCCTTTCAAAACCACAGTAGTACTCCTCTACTACCAACCAAGGAACCTATGCCCACCTGGCTAAATAGTTTACAAAAAGGAATGGACCAAATTGACATTTTTCTTGGCTGCTGAACTACAGGAAGTAAAGTTGAAGACCATGCTGCTGTTTGCTTTTAAAAAGTAATCAGGTAAAAAATTTTCCACTCTACAGTCAAACATCTCCCACATCTCTGTGACTCATGAAAAATAATGATCAGTGAACATTAAGTAAGGGGAAACAAAAAAATCAAAAATTCCAGCCCTTAAGACCTAATTGCCTGGAACACACAAGTTTTTTTTATAGATCACTGACTGCAGGGCTTCTTGCTGAAGGAGGTCTCTAAGAAGATAAAATCCCCACTTTTATAAAACTTTTGATATTGACAGTAGATTGTTACAACCCTGAAGACTGCTAAAGCAGAATCTTTACAAAGCCTTTCTTTTGCAACATCATGAGCAAAAGTCCACAGATTTGTCTGAAACTCTTTATGTGTTTGTAATAGGTGACTTAGTCTACAAGGCCAGGGAAAATTTGGTTTAGCCTCAAGACCTTGTGACTTCAAACAAAGAGAAAACTGAAATGCCTTTCTCAGGTCCTCAGTAGTCTGTAATCCAGGATATACATTCTTATTACAATGCTATGGTTTCCACCAAAAGAGTGAGACTTGCTTTGCATGGGAAAAGGTATTTGCCTTTGGCAAAACACAACTGGGTCTTCTCTTGCACAAGAGAAATCCTGAATGAGCTTAACAGTAACACCCATGTAGATGTGACCATGAAGTGGGCTTTGATTTACAGCACATCGTGGACAAGTAATACAAAAAGCACTGAATGTCTGACCTTTGTAATATCAACACTAAAATCCTGAGGGATTGTTCAGCCTAACTCTCCTGGGGACTTCGTGTTCTTGAGTATAAGCACTGCCTAAAACAGACAGCTGACAGTTCCAATATTGTGAACAAAAAAAATATCTGAGAAAAATCTAAATTCCTCAGGATTTCTACTACAACATCAGACCCACAAGTTACAGTGTGATCAGATGGAAACCTCTATTGCTTTGAAGTGCCTCTGAGAGAAAACAGCTCTTCCTCAGAAAGAAATTATAAGCACAGCTTATTTGGCTCCAGCTACACCAGTCATTAATTATGGTCTTTAATAAAGTTCTAACACCATCTCACAAGCTGTCTGTCTCAGAAAGACCACTAAGGACCATTTTCAGAAGTATCTCCAATTCAAAATCTGAAGCAAACAAAAACCAAGCAGGTGAGTATCTGCTAACTTAACATAACATATCTTTAATTATGCTATTAGTACTCTGGCTTCCAAGCAAAACCCAACACAAAACCTATTTATTAAGAGCCCTGAATTTGGTTCCCCACATAAATGGTAGAAGAAAACGATCTGAGCGCATACAAGACAAGACTGCTGACAAAACAACACCCAGGCAGTTCTCAAAGCCTTTACCTTAGGAAGTTCCAAGTTAAGAGAGATTCCTTTCTCTTTACAGATCCAAGAATTGCCAGGTTCAGCCCTGCAGAGTTGCCCACGGCAGAAAACCTGCTTCACTTGACTGACTGCAGACTCAGTGCAAATAAACTACTAAGAACATGATCTGACTCTACCAGCAGCACCTATCTGGAATAATCCTGAGTCCTCAACACCAGTCCCTTTCTACCACAGGCACTCATATCTTTTATAGAAAGTAACTGTTCCACCCAAAAAGAGTTGCTTTTTTACCTCTGAAAGGCTGTCCTTACTAAACTACCTTTGTCCTTCAAGCAACATGCAAGATGTGCTGTTCTCTCATCTTGTAATAACTTCAACTGTTACCTGTTCTAGAGAAGAATAACAACAGGCCTGTAGCATCACAAGCTACATCTTGGAAGCTTTCTGGAGCTATGTTCCATCCAGATCTTTCTGCTCTATCTCCCTCTGTACTGATTTGCATGCACAACTTCTTCCATACCCACACTGCTATCACCCTCTGCCTCCGGATTCATAATAAACATTATTATTTTTAGGAAAACAGATGCAATGTATCCAAATTCTGGGTCCTGCTTGGATTACTGTCAAAAGTAGACCCCATGCTCTTCTGTGTGAGGAGAAGCCGTGTACACCCCTTCCTTCCTTGTCTTCACCTTAAGAACCTTTTATTATTATTCAATCCAACTTTCATACACCCTCAGTTTATCCTATTATTTCATCATATTAGATACTATTTCCTTCCATTCTCCTCCCTCCTACTCCAAACCAGTTACTCATGTTTTACTTATTCTTAAATCTTTTCAGGTTGATAATTCTTTCACATTAATAAGAAGCATCTTTGTAAGCTTTCTTCTTCTTGTGCTCAAAATCTCAGCACATCAAATTCTATCACCCCTTATCTGCAACAGTCAGTGCTGTCTTTGCTCAAAGAACTATCTCAAACCTCTTTAAAAGACACAACAGTGGAATTAACAGGGAAGAATGAAAATCTAACAAGGACCACTGGTGTTGAACAATGCACAGGATTTCACTTGGTATTCTTTGCCATATTACAAATTATCTCTCCACAAAGAAAAACAAAAATTTCAAGACTCAATACTTGTAAAGAAAATTTATATTGTATTACTTGAACACTATCAATGTTCTCCATCTAAAAAGGGAAGATAATCTCTTCCACAGCATAGTCTATCTTTCCATTTCTCAAATACAAGAACACTGTCAGAAATATCAAAATCCAGGTTAACAAGTTAAAACTGTCAAGTAATTTCAAAAGACATGCATCCAAGAAGCACCAACTGCAAACTACATCACCAATGAGACTGTTCCAAAAGTGGAATACCAAAGGAAGCAGCTGTCCAGCTCTTCCATGTGCATTTGTCTAGGAAGTGCAGAACTATGTTTTCCTTCAGTATAGCCAAGAGCCTTCTCCTGGTGCTTGTACAGCAAGAGAGCCTGTTAAATACCTCCTGAAGTGACTTGTCAGAATTGAATATGCTGTCCCTTTTACCTTAACCCATTATTATAAGCAAAAAGTATTATTGTAGCTTTTACAGTAACAAAATTTGTTTGGAATAGTCAACTGCAGCTCAAAGATTTTAAATCAGACTACTTAATCAGATTACATGGCCTGAACAGCCATGTCCCTCTGTGCCATCAGAGTTCCCTAAAGAAAACTGCCATGGCTCAAAGAGATGCCAGGAATGTCTCATTCTAAGTTCTGTCTATAGCAGTCAAAGGAGGTCATAGTGTCTGAGAACAGCCCAGGCACCTCTAAACACCTCCAACATTCACTTCTACTTTTCTACTAACCCAGTTTGTAGGAAAGGAGTATCTTCCTGCAGGAACAACAACTCCTGCAATTGTAAAAAAGTATTTTTACGGATCATGCATTTTGCCATATTTAAGACATGTTCTGCTTTTCACTTGTTCCCTTTTGCCAAGATATCCCACCTTGATACCAAATAAAGCTTCAAATGCAAGTGACAAGGAGACTGACATTTCAGGTTAGAATTCATCTCAAGAGGGACACTGACAAAAGAAGTGGTCATGAGCAAAACCAAACTAGGCATCACAGCAAGATCACAGTATTTCAATACGGCAGGCCTCCATCAAGAGCTGTAGAAATGTAGAATAGCTCTGTGAATCACAAATCCAAAAGTGTGTTAAAGGGTGATTTCTTACTGTCTTCAAAAATTTCTGTATGCTAGCCCAAATTCTGTACATTTTATTTTCAAAAGCAGTATCAATGCCTCTAAAAAAGATAGTTGCTAATGTAAACTATTAAAAAAGCTGTGTTTGAACAGTTTCTGTAGCTCTCACTTCAAAAATAATGAGACCAAACAACAGGAGCTAAGAGATTCACACAGGATTGATGGCAACTCTCCTTGTCTAGGGGGACACAGCAGCTCAGCACGGCAGAGCCAGTTCACCAACTCTTCCTTCATCCATCCACCACAGAAGCCCAGCAGCTCTAAATAAGTCTTAGCAACACTTCCTATCACACATCAGGTTTCTTTTTTTTTTTTCTGTTTCTAATAACAACAGGAATTGCTATAAATATCAGGAACTATCCTAATTGATTGTGAAACACTGGTGTGTAAGCACGTGTGTAAAACTTAACACCTGTGTTTAGGCTATCTCAGTATCTGTAGTATTTTCATATAAATCTAAAAATTAATCAACTATTCATTTAATAGTACACTTTACCAAACAATCCACTGTGCACTACTGGCGGGGAAAACCCCACTCTAAAATCTACAATGCTTTAACTGAATATACACCTTTCCTAGAGGAAGGTACAATTACTTAAATTTATTTTTCCACTTGTCAATGCTACAGTATTTTAAGAGGTTATCTCTACTCAAATGAAACATCAGAGCCTTTTTCAGAGAAAACTCAATGTCTGCATTGAGTTTCATTTGCAGAAACCGTAATTCCCAGAAATTTATTAGTAGACTGTAAGGGTGACAGCTGTCTTTTATCTGTATTATCCATTTGAAAAGAATTCCCAAACATCAGACAACTGAGTTACTCCAACAGCTTAATGATCGTCTCCTTCCTAGAAGAAGACTACCAGATATGAATCAGTATTATTAAAATTTGCATTACAAAATTATTAAGCCTATGTTGTTTAAGTCATAGCATTTAGCTCTCCTGGAAAGATGAATTAAATAATTCTACAAATAAAATAAAATTATGGTGATACACATCATAAAATAATTTAATTGCTGGATTGCCAAAGACTGATTTCTTCTCCCAGAATCTCAGAAGGAATATATATTAACAAAAAACAACAAAAAACACCCACTCCCAAAATATCCCAAATCCAGTAGCTTCAAGATTTCCTCAGGATTAAAAACTTGTACATCCTATCCTCAATTGTCACTCATGCAACTATACATACACAAAAATCCACAGGCTACTTCTTACTTTAGCATACATAATATGGATCTTATTTAATTTAGATACAGATATTTTGGAATGCAGCATTCTAGTGGCAAAACACCAGGACAGCCTCAACACCAGTGGAACAGATTTAACTCTTTCATCTACTCCCTTTAGGTTGTGTATCCTCCACACAGCATCTCATTTTTGGACAAAACCAGAAAAAGCATTCTATACTCCACGAAAGAATTAATAACCATCTTTAGCACAAAATCTGTGTCAGTTCTAATTACACCTTATTGTAATGGAGGTTTCAGCTGCACATTTTCAAGTGTCTCAAGAGAAACACTTGAAAAAACAGAGCTGGAATAAAACTGCACAGAAATACTGTGAAATACCCAAGAGACTTTAATGTGGGTGCGGGTGTTTGTGTGTAAATATATATGTGTGAAAAAAACCCTCAGGTATGAAGAAAGGGAGCAATGACAACATCTTTCAGTACTCCAGCTGATCTTATATCTGCTTTACCATCAGTCTGCATGAAGATGAATGAGTAAGTACACTTGCAGAAATCTCAACACGTGTTTAAGTTCTGATTTTATCTAGGAGCCTTTTAGAAACACTCCCCTGAAAATTCCTCACATCTTCCCTTGTGAGTTCAATTTCTTCCAAAAATGCCAGCAGCTTTTGTGACTGAGTACCGCTGGCTATTACGTCTCAAACTACAATATATTGTCTTCTGCTGAAGAATAACGCATGCTCAAAAAAATAATCTGTGTTGGTCAGGTTCCTTGAACAATCTGCAATATCAAAACCTGGATGGCCTCCACATCCAGCAAGTATTTGGTACTTGTACTGGTTTTGTTATTTCACAAACAGTTGGACATATAATCGGAAAAAGGCTTTGAAATTAAGGTAAACCAGTGATGTTTAGGTGCCTGGAAAAGTGGGAAGAAAAATCTACCACGTCTGATGATGGAGCTTCTATTTGTTAACCTTCAAAAGTCCACCGAAAGTCCTGGCCCTGTCCTTCCCACATCAGATCTAAACTCTATTAATTCTTGCATTGCACTATTTCTGCAGCCATTGCTGACAATTGATGGTTTTCCTTCAAAACGAATGGTCTAAGGTTTCTTCAGAATTTCTGTCCAGGTCTCTGGTTTATTTGCAACAGGAACACATACAGCTCTTTGTCATATGTATCACAAAGTAGACCTCAGCTACAGCTGACAGGGATGCGCTGTTCTTATTCAAGTTACGATCTACTTAATGGTGCTTTTGACTATCCTCTCTCTACTACTCAGTGGTTCAGATCATCACAGTAAGCTGACAAACTTTGTCTTTACAGTAATATTTTGCACATTCACCTTCATGAACATAGTATTTGCTCTTGAGCTGGCAGTCCAGCACCTGCAAACTCAAGACCCACACTAAGACATCTGGCAACAGATTCCCCACACTTAGCATTTATATTTACACAGGAGAGACTGGTTTTATTTCTTTTCTTCCTCAAATTTTCCAATTAGGAAGCAAAAGTCCTCACTTACTTCAAGCCTCCTCATACAGAAGTAGTAATGGCATAGCTGGCATTATGAATCCAACTCATTTCATTGCAACAGCCACCCGGCTTTAAAATGAGAGAGTCATAAATATGCACAGTAAGAGAAGTAAATACTTTAGTCTTCAGAAAAGTATCCTGCTCTTGTTTGAATGTATTCTATGGAATTGTTTAATTCACAGACATAATTTCTAGCTAGAGGTTGCTGAGCAATGCAATGATACACTGTAAAGCTGTGCCTTAATTTGTCTGTTTTTCACTCTCCAGCTATTACTTTGCAGTCCAAAACACCACACTCCACTCTTCAGAAACAAAAGACTGCAGAGTCCTGAGCTGTAAGGGAATAGCATGGAGGGAAGACTGCCTTAAGCCCTGCATTCCAACCCTCTCCAGCTTAACAGGATCCTCCTACAAGTAACTCCCATATCTACTATTTAATCTGCTGGAAAGCAGAGATCTTCCTCACGTCTTATCAAATGACATTGGAAGTGTTATTATAATTAAAGAAAAAAATATTCACCATATTTGTGAATGACAAGTCATCCAAACTTGTAGTTAAACTTCTAAGATCATGATTAAATACCAGTATCAAAAGAGAGCTCACCAGAAGTGGAAAGGATAGGCCCTTGTTAAAAATCCATTTTTGTTTTTATTAAAAACCATTATTTCTATACTCTATCACACGAAAATCATGCTTTAATGCAACTTAAAAGAATCCTAGGCCCACAGAGTTCCCTTTGTTTTCTTTTTGAAAATTCCAGTAACTAGTCAAGCAAATTGTAGTGACAGTAATCAACACACAGCAACAGGCATCATTCAAGTTATTGCTTAAGTAACCAATCTAAACCAACACAGAACTTCTACTGTTGTACTTAATTTAGAAAAATGCTAATCAAAGAAAAACTGATGGTGTTCATCAGTGCAGTTAATGTTGTACATGCACTACGGCATACATTTTTTTTAAAGAATGTATAATTTTTTGTGCATATGTATATATGCAGTGTGCATATATGTGTATGTATTTACATACACACACACTGAAAAGTGTTAACCTTAACTCGGACTAAGTGGTGAAAAGCTCTAGAGGCAGCTCAGATAAATTTAAAAGCACCTGCACTAATAATAACAGGCACACTCACATCAATAATAGTAACGAAAGACTTCTTGTTTAGCCTCAAGTACAACAGAATGAGTTGTTACCTTACATTTTAACATTATATATAAACAAAGTAAGTCAACAATGCAGTAGAACAATGACCAGTACCACAGGGAAAAAACCCAAATACATACATACCTTCACTGCAAAAGGGTCTTTTGATACCAGAGAAATTCACTGTTTCATGGAGCGTTTTCTCTTCCTGACAGTATTCACAGTATGTAACTATGCAGTGCAGTTTCTTATAATCATCAGAACATGCTCTGCTGCAGAACTGATACACTTTGTTCTAAATGCAAAGTTGCAAAGCATCATGAATAAGGTTAATGGATAAAATCTTAAGGTCTAACTAGTGCAACTTGAAATAATAGTTGCCATTAAAACAACTTACAAAGTAAACTGAAGTGCAAACACATAATTAGAATATGACTTCTAATGCTAAAAGTTTACAAATCCCAATTAAGCTGATAGTGCTACAAATACTCATAATTTCACATGAAAACACTGAACAGAAAATACGCCAGTCAAGCTCAGCATATCCTCATTAGATACTTTTCTCAATTCATAAAGAAGTGTATCTACAATTCAGTTATCTACAATAACTGAAGATGAAAGCAGATTTCAGATATAGCTACAGCTGATCTGAGAAAAACACATTTTTAAAAATTCCACAGATACTATTTATGAATAAAGACTTCCGCTTTTATTAAATTATATTCTATAGAACCAGGTAGATTTAAATTGAACTTTTAAAAAGCAACTTCAATACCTTATAAAATAGTTAGAAAAACTGTATTAAAGTTCTAAGTTTAAACTTTTAAACGCATCATCATTTAAGAATAACACCAACATCTCCCCTTACCTCCCATTCCAGTACTTCAGGTTTTGAACAGAAAGAACTTTTGCAATAATTACATTTCAACTGAATATCACTGGGAGAGATGAACTGACCATTTGTTGAAGACTGAACACTGAGAGTCTGAAAAACATAAATATATATACATACATCACTAAAAAACAAAGTTACTTTTAAAACATGGGGTTTTTCAATTAAGCTTATAGTGTTTGACAATTTAGGAGTTTATTTAGACTCAAGAGCATTTCTGGCAAAAGCACAGCAGAGTGGTTCTTCACCTTAATTCCTTTTCCCTTGTCATCTCAGTTTTTTCAATTTTGACTCTTTACCCTTACTTCCACCATAATTACTTTAAGTCACGTTTTTTTACCTTACCTTTCTTATGCCTTTTATTTAAGGGTAAACACATTTTTTATAAAAATGAACAAAAAGTATCTCCAAACTGAATGCTTTTGTTAATCACAAGACATTTATTTTCACATAAATACATTTCACAGCCTGTATTATTTTGGTGACAGAGAGATAAATACCAACAAACAAGTACTTTCAAGGCCAAATCTCACCAAGGCAGATTATCAACACGTTATGTAAGCATATCACTTAGAAATACAACTACCAAAGTAAAAGGCTTTTTTAATGAGAAACCTCACATCTACTCAGATGAAAAAAAAAAAAACCTAGCTAACAGTCCTAAGCAGCCTCAACCCCACGGCAGGAAGATGCAATTATTCACATAGCCAGCCCTAAACAATCCAGAGGTTTAAAACTAAGAAAAACACTATAGATTGCATGTGTAGGTATGATAATTTAATTCTGTAACTGAGTAATTTCTTTAATGCATTTCTGAGGCAATCAGTAGATAAGAGAACTCAACTATACAATACCTGTATCTTTCAGTATGTCTTATATGTGCCAACAGAATAAAGTGTTTTTGTATATTCCCTGATTAAGCAAGAACTATTGGTTTACTACAGATGTGATGTTCAAGATAAAAATCTGAATAAGCAGTAATCACACACTTAAAGAATCCAGGACAAAATTCTTACATCTGTCTTCTCAACAAAACACTATTTGCAACAAAACAAATACATTTAAAGACAAATTCTCTTCAGACAGATTTGTTACTACCTCTCCACTGTGTAACACTGAAAATCCAGAACATTTCTGTTACAGGATACTTTTCTTCAAACTCTTACATTAGTAAGGGTTCACCTACACTAAAACATAAATAAAAAACTATGTTGAGACTTACTGCTGATATAAACCCTGATCTATGTGGGCTGGTAGTGCTGAGTGCTAGCTGGCAGTGCAGACAGTATTATTTTATGCAGCTGCATTATTTCTGTATCAAGAGTTTGCAGACATTAAGTAGTCAGGCATATTTCCCAATCACAGGCAGGACCTGAGAACAAAATGCCAGGCAGCAGAAAGATGACACCTGTACCTCAATGGCCCACTGGCCTATAACAACTTGTACAACTTCTACAAGAATTTTTTCTGATTTTTTTTTCCTTTTTTCCTACACACAATATTATATTCCTCTCATTATATCCAGCAAATGTCTCTGTGGCTGAGCAAGGCTTGCTTCAATTTGGCTGCTCTAAATAGCTGAAGACTTGCACAAACATGAGACCCACAAAGGCACTTTAAACTGCAAGGTCCAACCTGTGCACTTCTGCACTTGCAGGTGTCTTCACAGAGCAAACACCATGCTCAACACATGCTGCTGTGTGACTTATGGAAGCCCTAGAAGCTCTCCTTGAAAATGAAAAGCAACCAAGAATATCCCAGCATCTGCAGTTCAGGAATGAAGGAAAGGCAAAGAACTAGCCGATGTGGCAACTTGTAAAGAAACACTGAAGACACAGGGAGGAATGAAGATTAAAATACTAAGTGGTCATCAAATGAAAAACAACTATTATCTTTCACATTTGTAGTTACCTTTAAATATGGGGCCCAAACACCCTATTGTGAGGGCTGTAAGTTAAAAGGAAAACATAACTTTTAGTCATTTTCTGAAGTATGCCAGAGTTACCTTCTTTTATTTCTTTCCATTACTGTTTACTGAGGTAGAAATTCAGACTCACAAAGTCTAGGGGGCTGGTAATTGAAAAATAACAAAAAGCTAGGGAAGTGAGAAGAGCAAAGTTTGAGACTATTTAAAATTAGACTTTGTTTTAAAGGAAATTTACACATAACTATAGATTAAACAGATCTAAGTGTTATTGTTTCCAAAAAAAACCACCAAAGCAATGTTTTCTATCATGAGCACCTGCGGTTAATTTAATATTTTTCCAGAGAAATCTGTAAGGAGCTGAATTCATATTACTGAAAGTTCTAAACCAAGATGATGTTTTCCAAATCAAGCTAATCACAACATTATTTCGCATGCCTCTTAAAAGTTTCAATTATCCTGCTTACAATTAAGGACTGCTTCTGCATAATATTTTGAGCCAAGATGACATGCATGTAGCATTTTCACCACCTTGCTTTGCTTCTAACTTAAAAGGTACTTAAAATACCTTTAGGAATTCTTTGGGAGCATAATTACACACAAAGAATAATAATAAAAAAAAAATCCTAAGTTCATTAAAATCTTTCACCAGTCACCCTGAACACAAAGTTTTATCTATGCTATGTTGTATCAAAGATATCTTTGAAGTCATGTACCTATGTTTGCTCCTCTGAGAGCCTGCCTTGAATAACAAGAATATGGGAAATGTAAGCAAAGCAAAAAAAAAAAAAAAAAAAACCCACTGTAAAGCCCTTTTCAGCCTTCAATGCAACCAGCTCAAACTGCTCTAAGTTCCCAGTTTAATAATGAACACTAGGCAAGCACAGCCCAGGATCTTCTGAGAAGACCACCACAGTAGCACAGCTTCTGGGCTGCCCCTGCCATGGCAGTGTTTGTGACAGAGGGTGACCCTTGCTCAAAGCAACATAAAGTCAAATTGTGGAAACATTTCTGTACATAAGTGTACATGTGGAAGAGCTAGTAGGCAGCCAGACTAAGGATAGCTGTTTTTTCCAGCTGAGAAAAAACCTCCCCACCTCTGAAATAATCAAGCTGTTCTTAATGTGCACGAGAGAAGCACCTACAAGGAATCTTCTACATGCTCGCATTCACTAGGACTGTTCCACAAGCAAATTCAAGGGCATCAAATTAAATAGGGAAGGAAACAAACATTTTTCTTGCACTCATGCACACACAGACCTTCCAGCCTGGGCATGGAAGCCTCAAATATTTTTATTATTATCAAATTTAGAAGAGTATTTGTCCGTGTGCACATGTGTGTACAAGAAAGAGATGTAATGTATATAGCCAAGAACACTCCCAGGCACCATCACAATGGTGAAAGAGAACAGCATTAGTGAACAACCAGAGAGAGTATCCTGCTAAAAACTATTGTACTTTTAATTCTTACCCATACTGGTCCTACAATTCTCCAGATACATCCATAAATTGGACGCAAAACCCCAAGCAATTAAACCTTTATCACAAATTTTTGCACAGACTTGTGTTTTGCCAGATAGCTTGTGCTGTCCGACACTTACACAGCTGCTAACTTTGGGAAGACACTTTTATTACAGCCTCCATATTCACAATAAATAATCAGTAGTTTATCCTTCCTTTAACAGTTCTTCAAGTGACCCAGTAAAAGTACCAGTATCAATAGTGATTTAAAACAGTACACCTTGGGAACAGCTCCATCTTCAACTTTGCAATAACATCCTCCAAGACAGAGTGTGGAGGACAAGATTCAGTCCCACCGTTCTACCAACTACCAAACAAAAACCACATAAAGCAGGGTGTTCTCTCCCTTTCACTCTCTTTCTTACAAGATCAAATGCTCTTACAGGCTGGCTGTTGAAAGGAGAATGTAGATATGACACAAACTTTACAACATGTGGCTCAGCTGAATCTTTCCAATATTTCAATACATTTGAAGAACAACTAGATAGAAACTAAAGGTTATTTGGAAGACACAATTATAATCAATCCTGAAGTTCTGTAAAACAAATGTACCCAGTTGCAAACCTAAAGGACTAAAATACTTGCAGAAGGGAGGAAACATAGCAATTATTCTGTTCTGAGAAGGATAACCCTTAAAGAAAGAAGTCTAGGAAGAACAGGCACAGCAGGAAAAACAGAGAAATATGAAGCCAGAAAATTAAAACAAGAGTTATCTCCATTAGTAAACACTGAAAAATATGCAGCACCATAGTAAATCAACCATTTTTTCAATTTAGGTTCAATACCTGATGTGTCACTTAGGTACAGGAGAAGCCTCAGGGGAACACTTACAGTCCAGTGCTCACATTGTGGTATATCATCCTTTCCACCTAAATACTAAATTAACAGAACAAAGAAGCTGTTCTCATACATTCAACTCTAGCCCTACGGTGAATGTATTTTGTTCTTCCACAAAGTGACTATACAAAAGCTATCAAAAGTTAAAATCTAACAGTGCTGGCTGAGCAAACTACCTGTAAGTGAGTGACAATCTACTCATTCTTGGTCTTTACTGAGGACTCACAGACTGCAAGGCCGCTTCAATTAAACGCCACTACAACACTGACAAGAGATCTACAAGCAGCACTGAGACTGTGATAGAAGTGTGAGCACAAGGACTCAGCAAGACCACAAACCCACAACCAGCATTAAATGATCTGGCAGTTCTATTCAATAATGTTGCTTCATGTTGACTTATGTGCAAATCCAAGAAGGGCAAGGTTAAATTCATAATTCCCTGGCTGTATTTGTTCTGAGAGCTCTTGGGGATGCAATTAATTGTAAAACCACGTACAATAAAATAGATGTTAAATGAGTTTGCAAGAAGTATTACAGGTCTGGCGTTACATACTAACAATACACAGGTATTCTGTTAATCAGTTCCACTGACAGACACCTACCAAATTGCTTATGATGGAAACACAGAACATGGCTGCATGACAGAGGTCCTACCCAGGGTGTATTAAAGAAGCAATTAGAAGACCAATTTGCTGTCCAGTTGACAGAAAACAGCAAAGTTCAATGACAAATGGGAAAACCTGTGTGGGTGTAACTCTTCAACAACACGAGGAAGCAATTACCAATTATCCAGCATAAATCTGGGAAAAATGTTTGTACACACAAAAATGGAAACATTCTTTAAAAATATCCTTTGATCACCAAGAAATTAATGGCTATAACACACTTTCATGCTTTAACCTTAATTTATACTGAAAATATGACACTTTCAACAAGCAAAGCAGTCTCACCCAGAGTTACATGTCATTAGCCTCGCAACCCTCAGTTTCTGGCCACAATTGAAACAGCTAGTTTTGTCCATAAATTAAATGGCTGAGGTTCTAACCTTTCATTTCAGAAGGAATCACTTTTCTCCATGGCAGACCTTTGTTAGTTCTACATTCAATATGAAAATTTTGTTATTGTGTTTAGTACAAAAGAGGCTAAATTTGTTGATCTTCAATGCAAAACAGCAAGGCTCACATCCATGAAGAGGCTAAGGTCATAAAAATAAGATAAGCAGTGATATAGCTTTGCATTTTCTAACAATATAAGGCAGAAATTGGTTGTTATTATCCAATTTCATAAGTTTAAGACAGCAGATAGTGTTATCATTATGAAACAGCACTTTGATCAAAGAAATTGTTATGAGCCAGGAGCACCTGCTACATAAATTGTAACTCTCAAGCATGTATATAAGCAAGTTAGTTTAATATTCAAATACATAACACAAACACAGGCACACAAATATTTAGGGAGAAAAAGATTTAACACAACAGCTAACCTGAAATTTAGCTACACAACTGGAACTGCAAAAGTTGTATAGTTTTCCATCAGGCATTGTGGCTTGATATTGAGGTAAAGAGTTTCGCTTACAAAAGTGGCAAATAATTTCCACACCTAAAAGAAAAATGTAGTTTACAAACAAAATAAACAGAAAATATCAGGGGGGAAAAAAGGAGTATTATAGGTGAGCCCTTTTTAGTTTTCCAATGTAGAAAACTAAGATTAGTCTGTTTTCCAGTCAGCTTCTACATGTCACACAAAACAAAAGAAATTCCAGAAGTTTGGATACTTTCACTAAACATCAGTACTAAATATGAAAACACCTTCCATAAAATTCACTGGAGCATTTTCAACTTCAAGTTGAGATCTGCTTTGCACACTGAAGAACACGCGTTCTGAGTTATTTACTGGATCAAAAACTTTACCTAGAAAATATCTATATGCATTATAACTGCCTCCCCTCTTATCCATCTCCTGCCTGACTTAAAAAAAAACACCAACAAAAAACAACAAAACTCCAGGGTGGGATTCATACAAGAATTCAGAGGATATTAATTTATATGCAAAAAACCTGCACTATCATCCTGTGACACATTGAAGCACATTACACTTCAGCATTTTTTTCACAGGAAGCTTTAAGACAGTTAAAAATTCTTTCCAACATCACAAAAAAAGGCCAGTGGATTTGGAAAGGACAGGAAAATTAATCCTCATGGGTCCATTTATGGGTGTGCAACAGAAGACGCTTTTTGGGGGTTTTTTTAAATGAAGTTAAAAAACTATAAAGTCACATCTCCATAGACTAACTGTAAGACAAACACACCCACCCCCAGTGTTCAAACTTCAAAAAAGTCTACTCTTAGCAGTGATGAAAACGCATCATCCTTTTCACTTACTTTGTGATTTTGCATATTTTGATTTGTGTGTGTTCATGCATACAGCTGAGCAGTATGGCTCCATATATCCATTAGGTCCTATGCACTGAGTCATGTCAAAAAACCTGCACTGAGCTCTGCAGCCAGTACAAGATGTTAATTGGTCACATTTCTAAAACATAAAACAAAGCAAAACAATGAGTTAGTTAAAACTATGCTTGGCTTTTGACTTAAATTATGGTCAAAAAAAAAAAAACCAAAAAACCCACAGAGAAGTTTTATTTCTATCATCTGCTTCCTCATCTGATCCTTCCTATATTATCTCTCCTGATCATCCTCTCAAGTGCATTCAGCACTACGGTTGGGTCTTTTACTCCTGGGGAAAAGCCAGCTAAAAGTAACCTTCTGGGTAAAGACACACATATACACACACACCCTGCAAAAAACGCAAACCAACCAAAGCATCCCAAACCCCACCATCTGCAAACTGAACTGTGGTAAGAGTATGCAACAAGTTGTGCTGAGTTGAAGAGTTTGAAAGAACTCTTTTCCTCCCTCCTTGTTGATGGGACAATGGTTGTAAGGAAAGCAACAGGAATCTGGCATGGCTAATATGATTCACAGAATGGGTAAGCTTAGAGAAGACCTTTGGTCCAACCTCCCTGTTCAAGTAGGATCTTCCTAGAGTACACTGCACAGGATTGCATCGCAGATGGTTCATGAATATCTCCAGTGATGGAGACTCCATAACTTCTCTGGGCAATCTGTTCCATTGTGCAGTCACCTGCACAGCAAAGAAGTTATGAATACGAAGAATAAACAAACTCTGGGGAGAAAAAAAATGTATCTTCAATCCTCCAGGCAGGAGGAACACACTGCTGAGTTTCTATGTTGAACTGTGACTCCATGAACCTGGTAACAGACTCGATTTTGACATCTCTCAACATAGCAGTCAGTCCATCAACAGTTTTCCACAGAATGGAACAAATGTTCTATTAAAAGCACAGAAAAAACTGCACAGAGCAGAGCTATCAATGACAGACTCAGCACCCAAAATCAATAATTCTGATGTGCGACATGTATCATATATGCCAGTGTCAGGCAAGTATCCCAAGCATGATAAAACAAGTTTCAGAAATGAATATCTAGACACCTTCTCTGCCCATAGAAATTGTATCATGGTCTTGACAGTGATAGAGCAAATTCCTAACCAAAACTGATGAGCGTCCTACTAGACAGACTCTTGCCTTATTAAGTATTAGAAAATCATCACTTAGGCACTTAAGATCTATTCCTTTCTAAAGAAATTATTTTGGCACTATCTCCCTCTTTCCCTATTCTCAAGGATGGAAATGGGAAGAAAAGGCAAAGCACGTTTCATAGGGGCTTCACTTCATTCACAGTGAGAGAACCTCCAGAGGATCTCTTTGCTCTTCCTATTTTTCAGTACCCAAATTTGAAAACTAGTTAAATCCAGTCTTACAGACAGCTAGAGATGAAATTTACGCATTTATAATGTCATCTTTCCTATACTAAGAGCATCCACATAAAACCATACAAATCCACGTGCCTGTGACACAAATCAAATGTAGCACCTTGCAGAGACCAGCGAAATTGCCACACAGCTTCACCATTTCCACATGCTATTTTGAAGAATCCTTTGCTGAGGATTTCCTCCAAAAAGGAGTACCTGTC
This sequence comes from Pycnonotus jocosus, assembly GCA_013400435.1. NCBI lineage: Eukaryota > Metazoa > Chordata > Aves > Passeriformes > Pycnonotidae > Pycnonotus > Pycnonotus jocosus. The sequence goes on from VWYP01022469.1 coordinate 111,654, forward strand.
AAGACATCAAACTCCTACCCAGAGTGGGTATAAAATGGGACTCTAGGATTATTTCCTTCCTAATATTAATTTTTTTCCATTTACTTTCAAACATGTTACTCAGGACATCATGATCTTCCTAATCAGCCACAATATTGACAAAAGTCACCAAGATCAAAGTGTAGCAGTTACATTGTTCTGTGAGTTGGAGCTATTCTGCTGCTATACATTCATCTCCTCTGGCAGGCTAAGAAACAAAAGCAGGGGATCCAGGAAACTCTTGAGTTTTATTACTAATAATACAGGAGGCTACAATTTTAAAAGTACTTAATTTCTTGGAATGTGCTTAATGGACAACCACCCTAAAAAAATCTGCTTCCACAAATAGCCTTGGTAGCTCCGGAATAAACCAAAATGTAAATCTAGAAGCATTGATACAAATATGCTGGCAAACAACTTTACTAAGAGCATTCAGCAATAAAACCAGCAAACAATGCACATGCAAATGAAACTTTCGCAAGTTCCACACCCGAAAGAGAAATCCAACAGAAGCTACAGCAACTTTAAGAGATGGCAAGACAAAAGTGTAAGTTTTAGTAAATGAATTCATAGTAAACTGATCAGAGCATAAAAAAAATTCATTGTGTCAGCAAACTACACGTCTTGACAAAAATTTTTTGAACTATATTCAAAAACTCAAATGGATGTGGTTGTGGAGGACCTGCTCCAGGGGACCCTGTTTGGGCTGGGGGTGCACAAGATGACCTCCAGAGGTCAGGCATTTTGTGAGACAACGCAGGACTCAGCTGGCCATCTTTGCTGCAAGGACACACTCCTAACCCCAGTTCAGCTTCTCCACTGGGACCCTCAAGTCTTTTTCTCCAAAACTGATTCTTGGCAATTATCTTCCATTTCAGATCCAGTGTTAGCTTTATCTTGTGTTCCCCATGGTATTTCAACAGTTGAAAAAAATGCCTCTTGACAAAACCTGCACCATCAAACTAGCTTCAGCTTCAAGCTTCCTTCAAAAACAAAATTAAGACAAAACCAATCTGCAAGAGAAAGCATCAAGCATTTTCTTCCCATGTGCAAATTCACATCTACAGCATCCTATGAAAACATGCATATTTGAGGACTGTAACTTCAAGTAAAATTGAAGTTAAAACACAATCAAATTAGTAAGAAAACTGTATGAATTACTAAGTACAAATAAACTAAGCTAACCCAGAAGCAAAATTCCAAGAGAATAAAGGCCCAGCGCCCTCTGAGGGGAAGCTTGATGCACAGTAGTCTGACTGAAACTCCCCTTCACTACTTAATCTAGATTCTGCATTGAGATGACCTAATTTTGGCTAGATTCTATTGCATATCTGACCTCTTCCAAAGCATTAAGTTTATGGTAGATGAAGAATCCTGAATATTCTTCTCATATTTAATTCAAACTCACTCATTCTTTCATGACTTGTCTGTATATCCTTAGAGACTTAATTCTAGAAGGTCTATTTCATGATAGGTATCTCATGACAGGAAACAGACATTAAACAATGTGGTATGAAATCTCTTGCAACTCACTAGTTCTAGATATATTTCAAATATTCCTTCTGTTCCCTAGGACAGTGTTCACCTCAAAAGGCTAACTACAAAAGCAGCTATCAAAATGCAAGACAAAGCAGATGCATGTGACATATTCCAGAACTGAAGGAACTGTTTCAACAAAAATACTAATTCCTGGAAATAAAATTCACTTAGAGGGTTTTTGAGGAATTTTTATTCTTGCCACTACAAGCAAGCATGAGTTTAGAAGGAATCTTGACCTTCCTTTACATCTTACTGAAAGGATCACGTAAGCTGAAGTCTAGAGCTCTTGCTGCATGTACCCTACAAATAATAAAGTTCAAACTCCAAAGTAATTTTCAGAGCAATACAGTAACTTTATGGGATATTAGAAGCCTCGTTTCTGTTTGCAACTGAAACTAATGAAAGCCTCTGTTCTTCAACCTCCTGGCTGTATCAGTACTTCAATAAAGTTATTACTGCCTTGAATCTATACATCTGTGCTAGACACTTTTCTTCTTAAGTGAAAAGAAAGGATTATCATCTGCTTCATAGGCCTCAACAAGGCTAAGAGAGCACAATGAAGGAAATGCCAGCAGTGTAAGAGAGCATTCTTGCTACAACTTCTCCCATGCAAGGGCCAGTCAGCAGAAAATACCAGAACAGCAGCTGATTGCTATTATGCAATGTAGCAGCCCAAAGATTTCCTTCCAGTTAAAAGGAAATGCTTTGTAGTTAAAACTCCATGGTAAAACAGATTGTTAAATATTTCTCAATCCAGGCAAACCTCACTGGTAGCTTTACAGACTAAGAGGTTTGGATTAGAATTAAGAAAAACACCAGGAAATTCCAGGACAGAAACATAGTATGCCTGTGTTCAAATAGAAAAGAAGACAACATTTTCTGTAAGTAGAAATGGAGATACATTTGCTACATGGAATTCTATGAAAACAGAGATCTCTCAAAAAGGTAATCAACAAAATAGCAGCTAAACTACTTCAGATTAATTTAAAAGGATGATCTGATGGATCCAGAGGCAACATGCATATCTAAGAAAAGAATGAGGTATCAGCAGAATTTGTAACACCAAAGAAGAACCTGTATAATTTATTTCTTCTTAAAATACTGCATCCAAACCATCCCTCCCCCAAGAATAACAACCGTAACCTTCCTCAAAAGCATTTGCCCATGTATAAGAGCAAAAGATGAAGCATTTGCTTTTGTGGGCCTTGAACACCAAGTGATTTACGTTTACATTTCATCAGCTGAACTCTGCAAACAGCTAGATCAATAACTTGTCCAGTACTTTTCCTTGGCATCTCCAACTGCCAGTGTTCTTTTCGCTTGTTTTGTTCCCACTCTCTAGACACTTGTCTTCCTGTCTCTGAGAAAAGCAGAGCTGAAAACACCTGCCTCAAAAAGCAAGTTACTTCTGCATTAACTGAACGTTTCAGCTGTTTCTGTTCTGCCTTTTCTCTCTTTCCCTCAACTCCACCCAGGCAATTACTCCAGGTACAGCACTGTATGGATATGGTTATATCCATTATAACTGACACCTAATCATGCCACCTTCCTTGCTTCCTCTTTTCAAGAAGCTCCTGTGCTCCCACACAAATCACACCTCATACTTGGCTGCTCTATGTAGTTTTCTTCAGAACTACAAAGCCATTTTTACATTTCTGATGGATCCATCTAATTTGATCTTCTAAAATATCTATATAATAGTATTCTGAACAGTTATGATGAACCATAATCAGATATCTAAGGAATCTGGTAACACCGTTTTTATTGAAGAGCAGTGAATCCTACAGTTGGAAGACAGACATTTGAAGAAGAAATGGCAAAATAAATGGTTCCAGAAAGCAGGACAGTAAATAAACAGTAAAAGAAAAGGTAGAACAGGATAGTTTCTAGGATTTAATTTGCATCAGAGATGCAAGAAACATGGGGTCATAAATACCAAGAGGTCTCAAAAAAACCTCCCAAATCACTAAGCAGGAAGAAAGAGGAATCGATTATTCCTTGGTTAATAAAGTTAATAAAGATTTCTGTCTTTTAATCATGTTAGATGGGATAAAAACCCTCTAGCTATCTCCATTTGTAGAAGTGTGTGTAGTATGAGACAACAGTATTAACAGAGATTACTTAATACCAAACTGAGTATTACCTGAACTAAACAGAAGTGGTTTACTATATGAGGAAGAAACTCCACTACCAAACTACAGTTTGATCTGGCTGAAACCATGGAACTTCTCTGTATAACTGAGCAGAGAGGGGAAAAAAAAAATCATTACTTTTTACATTTCAATGTAAGTGGGCTGTTCAACTCTAGCAATTACTGACTTTGTCAAAAGTACTTGCTCTTGAAACTTGGAAATAAAGAGTTTATAAAACAGTAACAGCAGGAAGTGGTAGATTTTGCAGTTCGTTGTCCTATCAAGATAAAAAGGAAGACAGGAAGTACATTCTATCTTAATAGCAAAGAAGCAAAGAAAAAATCTAGACACTGCATGGAGCAAGACACAAGACAAAGTCAAAAACCCTAGATGCTTCCACTGAAGTGCCAAGTGACAGGACATTATATGACAGCATTTGGTGATATTTAAACCAGTAAGTAACAATACACTTTATGAGGCTAAGTACAAACTCTATGCAAGCAATTAATTGTTAGCCACAGAACTGATATGTGTATTATTGTATACAGTGAAGGCTCTTAAAACCCCTGACCAGGATAAAATAGACAAGTGAGTTTTAAGAGTTTCACAAGAGCAGTTCCTTGGCAAGGAGCAGAAACTGAACAAGGAAGCACAACTGCCTAGGGTGATTTTTTTCTACTGCTTGTAAGTGAACAGCTATGGGGCATGGCATAGCCTTGTTAGTCTTGAAACATGGTCAGTAGTAAGTCTTCTGACCTACTAATCAAGAAGTAACAAAATGCACTTTTATTCAGTATTGAAAATTTTTTCATTATATGAAAAGACACTGCAAGCATCCTCTCCAACCAGAAAAACTCATTTTGCTTCCATTCATTCAGTATCACATCTGTCCAGAGCTGTCAAAAAGGCTATGAAGAAATAGCTAGAGCTTCTCTCCCACCCATTCCCCCTCCATCTTCTTTTTGGCAGTAGATGAAGACCATCACTTTAAGAAGCCCCCAAAGCAAGCAAACCCCAGGTCATATTCTAAGAAGAATTTTAGTTACAGAAGCAAAGTAAAAAAAGGAACATTTTTAACTAGCAAGGCATTAAATACTTTCTTAGTAGAATCATGAGCACCATGGACTGATCAAGCAAGAAAGCAAAATATTTTTAAAAGCAGACACAGATGCTGCTTTAGCTTAGTTGGAAAAGCTCAAAATTAAAGGCATGGTTGGTTGTACAAGCTAAGTCATGAAGTCACAGGATATTCCACTTGCTTCTTAAACAAGGTTGTCAAGCCTGTATCCAAAATCCAGCAAACCAAAAAACAAACATAGGAAGCACTTTGAAAAGGAAAGTTCACTAATTTTGTGGAGACAGAAAACATGCAACAGTAGCAGAAACAAAAATACTGAAACAACCTAGGTATGTGCTGCATGTGGTTAACATTCTTATGGCAAGCACATTTGAGGTCACTTCCAATTTACCACACAGGTAATTTTCAACTGAATAACTAAAATAATTTTTTAAAGGCTTACATTTTCAATGTAACCACACAAAATATCTGCTCAAAGAAATAAGGTATTTCAGTATTTGTACAATAACAGACAATTTTAGTCAGCTCCCATTAATATATAATTTCATTTTCTTCTAGTGTGGTTTTATTGGTTTTTTTTTTTTTTTTCCTATTTCTATTATGTTTAGGGTAATTCTTAAAGTTCCTCTTGACCCCCACATGTGAAGAGTTTGAACCTCAGTGCAACACTTGGGAGTGTATAATCTTCAGGTTTTAAAAAATTTAAGCCCTTCCAATGAGAGTTTTGTTCTCACATTTTATCTAAATTGACACACTTATTTTTCGAGGTATTATTTTATCATTGTTTTGTCTTTTCTAAAAAGCTTGACTTGCACTTAGCTGTTTCACAAACGGCTGTTGTGTCATAGGGAAATTAACTTGCTCTTGCATATAAATAGTGAGCATTAGTTAAGTTATGCCTATTCATTATTTTTAATTACTTCAGAAATAATTATTTATATTGCATGTTTTAATACTAAAAGACACCTAAGCTCGGCAATTACTTTAAGTTTTAACAAAGAAAGAACAACAATGACCTCTAAGAAAATCAAGACACATAATGCAATATTAAAGATTATGTATGTCTAATTTTGAAAGCAGGTTCTGAAACTGGTACCTAGAAAGCTAAGTGCATCCATCACCTTGAAAGGTGACTTATGACATTTGAGGAAAAAAAATTACTCTCCATCCCAGGAATAACACCACTTCTTATTCCCAGGAACAGTCCAAAGCAGAAAAAAGGAATACTTTGCAGCAGATTGATTTCTTGCAGTAATCCAATTACTTGTCATTCTGAGAGCCACTGTAATTTTTATTACAAGTTTAATTTTTTCATTCCAAGAAAATAAGAAAAAAAGTCCATGCTGAGTTATTGAAAAATTGTGTTCAAAACAGTGTAATATTTATTTTTAAAAATTGTGATTAAGTATATAAATAGGTACAAGTAATAAGGAGTTTTCATTTATTACTACCACAAATGTATAGCAATGTTGATAGGTGTATGACATTTACAATATAAACTGCTTAATACAAAGCTCATACCAGTACGACCTATTTATTTTACAACTGTTCGTAAGAAAACATTTGCTAAAACTCTTAGATGACACACAATACTTAGTTGTACAACACAATGCTGGAATCAAATGACATTAACTTTTTCTGTATTATTTCTTTTATTAAGTTTATTTCAGTATGCAATAATGACTCTCCCCAAATTCTCTCCTTCAGCAGTTCTCCTTTAAAGCAAGATCCAGTAATTTTCAAGGAAACACTGTTACAACTGAACAAAACAACCCATAACTTACCATTTGTGGCCCAGTGGGCTGTCAGTGACATTTTCTAGTCTAAACCTCTTCTCTAAAAAAACACTACTCCTTGAACATTATCAGCTCAAAAAACCCAAATAAACTTCAAACCTAAATATTGTATCAACTAAATATTCTCAAGCATTTGTGTCCTGAGCAACTTTGGACACCTACAGCATATGCTAGAAGAACTTCCACTTTTATACTTTGACTTTCATATACTCATCACAGAATGGTCTAGGCTGGAAGATCATCTAGTTGCAATGCCCTCTGCCACGGTCAGAGACACCTTCCATGAGACCAGGCTGCTCAGGGCCCCATTCAATCTGGCCTTGAACACTCCCAAGGACAGGGCATCCACAACTTCCTTGGGCAATCTATTCCAGTCCCTCACTGCCTTGTACAGTAAAGATTTTTTCCCTAGTATCTAAACTGAATCTACTCTCTTTAAAATGTAAACCCGTTTCCCCTTGTCCCATCTCTACATGCTCTCGTAAATAGTCTTGTCCCGTCATTCCTGTAAGTTCCTTCCTTTCAGTTACTGGAAGCTCACAATTAGGTCACCCTGAAGCCTTCTTTTTTCCAGACTGAACAAACCCAACTCTCTCAGTCTTCCTCACAGGAGAGGTTCTCCCTCCCTTTGATCATCTCAGTGTCCCTCCTCTGGACTCGCTCCAGCAGGTCCCTGATCTCCCTGTGCTGGGAGCCCAGAGCTGGATGCAGCCCTGCAGGTGCGGTCTGAGCAGAGCAGAGGGGCAGAATCCCCTCCCTGGCCCTGCTGCCCACGCTGCTTTGGATGCAGCTCAGGACATGTTTGGCTCTCTGGGCTGTAACACACTGATAGCTCACGGCCAGCCTCTCACCCACCAGCACCACCAAGTCCTTACCAGCAGAGCTGCCCCCTATCTGTTCATTCCCCAGCCTGTACAGACACTGAGGGATGCCCCAAGCCAGGTGCAGCACCTTGCACTTGGTCTTTATCCTTCATCTGGACTTCTGTGAAGCCTCTGACATGGCTGAGATTCCCATGCACTCCCATCAGGCTTGTCCGGTCCCTCTGGATGGCATCCCATTGTTCAGGTGTGGCACTGCACCCTCAGCTTGGTGTCATTTGCAAACTTGCTTTGGATACACTTGGTGCCTTGGTCTACTAATTAATGAAGATGAAGTAACACCTGTCCAAATATGGACCGCTGAGGGACACCACTTGTCACCAACATTTATCAGGACTCTGAATCATTGACCACTACCCTCTGGATGCAACCATCCAACCAATTCCTAATCCACCTAAGAGTCCACCTGTTGAATCCCTCAATTTCCAATGTGGAGAGAAGAACATTATGGGAGACCATGTCAAAGGCTTTACAAAAGTCCAGATAAACAACATCTATAGTTCTTCCCTTATCCACTGGTGTAGTTACTCCGTAACAGAAAGCCACTTGTTTGCTCATGCAGATCTTCCCTTAAGAGCTCCTCTTAATAATACCCCAAACTCCTCACACTCCATGAATATCTGAAACCTACCAGTTAAGAATTACACTTAATCACAATTCCAAAACAGATGCACACAAGCACTCAAATTAAGCTTCTGACAGCCTATTATAGTGCCACAGTACCATATATTTTGAAAAAGGAATTAAGAACTTCTTGCATAAAATCTGCTGTTAGAAGTGAATGAACCAAAACAACACGTCTCAATTTTAAAGGTTCTCCCAATAATGCACCATGTGAAGATTCTTGGTACCGCAAACTGCTTCTCCTCCCCGAACTAAACCAGAACATACAACTTGCTACCCATGTTCTTCTCATTCTCAAATATGTATCTAAACAAAAAAAAATATAACAATACGTGAACAAATACAGTGCATTCTGTCATTAAAGTACAAATTTTATCAAAAAATTTCAACCTTAAAATTCCATGTTCATTTCATAATTCCATGTGCAGTGTAAGTTATACTGGTTGTGTGGGAATGTCTCATTTCAAAGTTAATCTCCTGTACTTTTGCTTCTTCAAGAGACAGCATTCAACGTTTCTTCAAGTCTTTCCACGGCTTCTGGGCATGCCTACATTTTTAGTAGCTTGAAAACCTATCCTGCCCCTTTTGGTAAAGCTGTGGCAAAAAAATAATGCTTACGTTACGTTTCCAGTTAGGCTGTTTACATACGCACGTTTCCAGCTTTGCTCTTCACACACAGGAACAGCCACCCCAAAAGCATCAGAGCTCAATAACCAGTGAGAAAATACAAGCACACATGATGTACAATAAACAACTTTACAACACAGCTCTGCAATGCCTCTTCTCTTGGACTACTGGTTTCTTAAAAATGGGAAGAGATGATGAATGAGCCCCGAGCGATGTGCAGCACTGAGTCCACTCACATATTGAAATGTGCATCTCAAAATCAGAAACATAAATTTCTTGCTAGTAAAACAGCACTATCAGAACACTACCCCTATAAACTAAGAGCAGAACATATCAAGCAAAAAACCCCCAAAAATAAAACCCCCCAAATCCCCATATTCTATATCCTCCCCTGAAATATTTAATATTTCAGAGCTATCCTATTACACTATAAATACTGTGATTAACATTTAAACCTTCTAGCCAGCATTAGCAGCAGTTCAGAGCTAAGCTGGCTCTGCAAAATGTAAAAGGCATCAGCATCAGGTTGTTTGATTTGGAATTATTTCGAAACACAATTACTAGTATCTTAACAGTCTTGAAAAAAATGAAAAACAAACCAAGTAAATAAAACGAAAGCATAAACTTTAACACATGGAAGGATGAAAGTAAAACTTTTTTGAATACTATGCTGTACAATGGAGATGAGACATAGTGCAAGTACAGAGCCAAACTGTCACCAGTGAGAGCCTTCTGACAGTAATGTCCAACCTGTATGCTCTGCATATTTTTTTAATGTTTCAACTGCATACAGGTGAGCTTTTATACAAACAACACCATAACTTCAGAACCAGTAAAGTCTGTGTGGTGTGCTTGCTATTAATACACTTCAGATACAACCAATAGAAAAAACAGAAATTATTAACAAAATTTAATTTCAATTATACCTTCATTAGTAACAAACAGCTATCGCTATTACAGCAACATCAAAAATGACAATAGTAAAAGGTCCATTGCAGACAGGTTTTTCTCACTGGCATTAATTTCCTTTTTATAAGCCTTTGTTACTTATGTGTTCTTAGCAGAAGTAAACTCATGCCATTAGTAACAGGATAAACTTAGGAACTATTAACGTTTATTTTAAAATTAAATTTTAATTTATAGGTAAAGAAGTCATTACCTGCTTGTATTCACCAAGGCAGTTCTGACAGCAGAATCTTTTCTGCTGACCATCAATAGTAAGGACATTGTTTCCAGCTCCTTTACTGGGCAAATATTCCCCACAATGCTCACAGCAATTCATTATTAAACCATTTGCCATCCTGTATCTATTGAAGCAATGGTCACTGCACAGCTTATGAGTCATATTTTTAAAGCTAACTTCGTGACGAATCTAAAAAATAAAAAAGTATTCTATCATTAGACAAGCACAAAGTTGCCTGAAACTAATAGATCAACCAGAAATCTTACGAACAACTAACTATCTCACTATTTAAAAACCTGAAACGACCATGAAATATACAAGCAGAAATGGATGTTTCTTTTCTCGCCAAAGTTCTAGAAAAACAGGACTAGGTAGGAGTTCTTAGACTCATCTATCCTTTAGCCTAGAATGAAAGATCAGAGGGAAGGATGTGGTAATTGCATAAGAGAATAGAATGCCAATTTATGCAATTTTATAAAATATCCAATTTACAGGTGAAGAACCTGGAATATGAAGACTGGCCAGACTATAAGCTGTGTAAAGCAGTAGCCTGAACTATGCTGGGCTCAGTAATCAAGAAGGCATCAAGAATAAATATATACATTCATGAGAATTTAAAATTACATATATTCTACAGATCTCTAAAACCATCTGCATTACCTTTAAAACATTCAGTTAAAAAAAGGTAATACAGTGGATCTTGACTTTTTTTCATCAGCAATTCTTTTATGTGAGAGATCTGGGTTGTAATTACAAGATTCTATGATTAATAGAACACATTATCAGCAAAAGACACTTCAAGTTTCTGAAACAAATATCAAACTCTTGGAATAACTTTCTTCCTTCAGCTGCTCTTTGTGAATATTAAGCCTGCATTATTTTAATATCTCAAAATACTAAAGATTTTACATTTTCTTCTTTTCAGTTCTCTTATTTCAGTATATAAGGTATTAATATGCCATTACTGAAGAAGACAAAAAACAGTCAACCAGACCTCAGTTAGTTTACCACAGATTGTGCATCTTGATTTATTCAAGGCTCCTTTTGAGGGATTCTGTTTATCTTCATAGAAGGATAAACATGATGTACTGCAAAACTCCTGGAAAGACTCACTTGAATCTACTTGAGCAACAATGGTACCTTTCATTGTTGTTATATCTCTGAAACAGAAAAAAAAGGCTTATGTATAAATACATATATAAACAGGAACATTTCACATGTTTTAAGATTCATTCTTCCTCTCAAGGCTTAAATTTCAAAACAGATTTTGAGTGTACAGTAGTTAATCACAGCATGAATACTAAGTTTGGTAATGTTCTTACAATTACTCTAAGTCTTTACTGTGTAAATCCCGATTTTTTTTTTCTTTAGCTTTGAGTTATTTTTTCACAATAAATTTTTCTAGAACTAAGCAGTACTAATCTACATCAGAGGTAGTTATGGCAAATTCAATTTTATACAAAAAACTAACACAGCAAATTTGAACTAGCAATTATTATAATGGCTTTTCCTTTTACACAAAAGCTATATGTAAGTTTCATACAAAAAATTCAGATTTATAACATAAAGCACTAAATGGGCTTGTCTGTAGGTACCTCCACCATTTCCAGTATTAATCTCAGGACAGCATGAGAGGAAGAGAGAAAGTTGTTTCCTCATTACTCAAACTTATGAGCAACCAAAAATCTTAGAACTCTACCACAAATGTGCCTTGAAGTTCTATCATTCAAAATTTACATGTTAATTCCATCATTCCTTTAAAAAGTTCCAAAGCATCTGAGCAGTTCATGCAGTTGCCCATGGAATTGGGCCAAATTAACACCTTAAACCAGAAAACCAAATATCAATAAAGGTAATTTGAAATCAAATAAACCTTGTTCTAACCAAACAGACTTACACTGTCCCAAACCAAATATGAGAAATAAGGAGAAGAAATAAAAGCCTCCTCCTTTGCCTTCTAAGCAAAAAAACCCCACAAAAATCTAAAACCTATTAATAACATACAGGAAATGCTACTGGGGAGAATATATTTAAAAATTCATTGGGCACATCTGGATCACCAGTTGGAAAACACATGCCTCACACGCTTATATCTGTAAGTTTTAAAACTAAGATGGGCAAAAAACACTGGGAAAACAGGCAAAATGCACGTTTCCCTAGACACACTTCTTTGAAAATAAACTTATACAGCCTTGATACAAACACTTGCAAGTTTGCCTTCTTCCATCAAGGGTTTGGTTTACCCTTTGGAGAACTACTAAGATTTGTGTCAGGTAGTGCTATCATTTCTGCTCTGCAAAACAACGGCAGAGCTCCTGCCCTGAGGAGCTTGCTATTTATGTTGTTACAGAAGAGTTCAGAGGAATGCAAGAAAAGGGATTTATAATAAAATGCCTAAGAATTTTGAGTTTTCCTGTTGGGTTATACAGTGGAACAGTGCCACAGAGAAACAATGTAGTGTATATACTATCTTCTATTTAACTGTGATTGAGTAAAAACATCATAGTGGTGGAAAAGCAAAGACTAACAGCACCCCAGAAACTGTCAAAGATGGCTTCACAAAGATTCTCTTTAACCTTAAAAGCTACAAATACAGTGTTTTCCGCATCATGTTTTCCTCTTTTTCACTAAAGAAAGTCTCTTCATTTAGGGCAGTTTTGTACGTAGCCTCTTGCAATACGCAGCTAAAGTATCTCCAAAGTGGCAAGGGAGCATGCATTTAGCCACGATTTCAGTCAGGAAAGATTTGCCTAATCTTCATCTTTATAGATCATGCAAGCTAGCTGCATAGGGCAGTCACCAGATTATGTCTAAAAAAAATAATAGCGTATGAACACATAACAAGCCAACAGAAAGAGCAAGGATTACTTTTAACTTGCCCTGTAGAGGGAAGGGTTCAGAGAATTTGACCTTTACACCTATTTTAAAAAGCTAGAATATTTTACTATTTCTAGGTTTCTAGGGTACCAAAGTATGAATTTGCAGGGTATCAATGTTATCGATAGCTTATTTTATTGAGTGCCAAGGAAATAAAAAGACCAATAGCTTGCATCTGAATACTAGCTATTAATCCAGCACACTGGACAGTTTTTTCACTAAAGGTTTTTTCACTAGTTTAGATCTGTGATTGAACAAAGACCACGCTCTCTGGAGCACACACTAACAAAGGCAGTCTTTTCTGCAAGCCTTCTTTAGTTCAGCAAAAATTCATCCTTTACCCAGTGTCACTGCAGCATATACCAGGCTGAGAATATGAAAAAGTGCAAAAAGCTCAGTAAACAGTATACTGAAAGAAAAAGATAGTAAAGCCAGTCTGTACACTTAACATTACAAGAACACAATTACAGAAGACTTCTCTTTGGCAATTTCAAGTTTGGCAAACCATGAAAAACTACAATTTAGTTAGAATAAGCCACTTCTAGCTATGCTTGTTACTCCCTCTGTACTGCCCACTTAAAGTATTTTCAGCTACGAAACTGCCAGTTTCCCCACTTATTGGGGAAAACTCAAGGCTAGTCCTATCTTTGTATGACCAAAACTGCAAGAACTCGTAAGTTTCTTCCAGCTTCTTCCAAGTATGACTTTCTCATCCTTTTAAAGCCTCTTGATTTTACATCTTCATCTACCAAAATGAGTGCTTTCTCACACAATGAGTGCTTTCTCTCCTTTGCGTAAAAGACTTCATATATGACGTATATCTTGTCACAACTTGGACACCTTGTCTTTAAAAAAATCAGTTATTTTTAGTGTCCTGGCCTTCAATAAAACTATATCCCCTACTCTGAACTCAAAAGCTAGTATCATTTTGTTAGACACAGTGAATTCAATATTTCCAAACACTAAAGCAACACTATAAAAACACTTCTATAATTAGATGTTATATCACTAATGGAGCAACTCTCATGCATGCATAAGAATCTAAAGTAGTACCAGATTTAGGTGCTAGAGTAAAACAAAATACAAAACTCACTTTCTGCACATGACACAAAGTTTCTTTGGAGTGGGTTTGTGTGAAAATGATGAGAGGCAGGTGGTGGAACAGAAAAGGTGAGCAGATCCTTTCCGCTGATATGCAGTCTGTCCCTTTTGTAAAGGCTTTTTGCAGTTTGCACATGTGACTTTAACCTGCTTAGAAGGCTGTTGCTGGGCAGAGGGCTGGAAAATTTGCTTAGGAAGTGATGCTACAGGTGACAAGGAATCCACACCTGGTTGCTTCTGATTCCTAGGAAAGGAAGCTGACTGGGATATCCAAGAATCTTCAAGACAAAAAAACCCAAACATAGAAGTAAATCAAGAGACAGATATGTACATACAGAACAGTATTCACAGGTGTATGATCATAAAACCATTTTTTCTGTGGGAATGACCACAGAAGAAAGATATTTTAAATTCAGGTTTAACGTAAAAAATCTTGTTTGATGGTACCACTCTCCATTGCTACAAAGCTTCAGAATATGAATAAATTTCTTGATGGTCCCATCCTACATCTAGTGACAGGTTTTGCAGACTTCACTTGCACTGAGTTTGCAAGCTGGCAATCTTACCTTCAGACAAACAAAACTGCAATTAAAAGAAGAGACCAACAGACAACATCTAAACCAATGTCTGAGACAAATTCTGCAAATTTAGATTGGAAATTTTCATCAGTTATTTTGTTCTAAAGCTTTAACAAGCATCATGAGTCCAGTCTTGGTGATAAATGCTAGAACTGGCTCCTAGTCCAGCCTGCAGCTAGACAGCTGTATTGTATAGCAGTGAACTTGCAAAGTCATGAGAGATATGTCTTCCTCAGTAGAAATCAATGAACCTAGAAAACAATATTTTGTTACGTTATGGCAGTACACAGATCCATGTCCCCATGTTTCAGACTCCACTAGTTTTCTATCTGCATTTTTGGAAAATAAACTTCCATGGAACAAAGTCATCTTTGCCCTTTTGTAGCATAAGCTGGTATATGAGTAACTCACATAACAAGAATGTAAGGAAAACATTTTTTCGGGAAGAAATAAATCTATAAAGATCATATGTTAAAATACATCCTCCACATCTTGGTCTGGAACAGAAGATACAGGTCTGGAGGGGGAAAGAAATCCCCCAACAAAATGTAATTTCTAGGCTTTTCTCTGGAACTTAAGCTTTCCTTTAAAGTGACTATCATCAGGATTTAGGAATGTTTACCTTCTGAAGGCTGCCATAATTAGTAATACATTACTTAAGCATGAATTCTAACTGAATAGAACCAGTTTTGCTTTATAAAACACATTTGCACAAATTTTCAATAGTGTGCCAGTTATACCAAATACTGTGACACCACTTGGGACTTACCTAGCCTTGAATGTCTTACTGCAGTGATTCTGAGTATTTCTGGAGTGTTATTACAACTAATACCCAAATATAAGAAAGGTTATTTTAAATTCTTTGACTTCAGATAACAAAAACATTAACCTACAGACAAGAGCAACTGCCCATACCTCATTATTAAGGGACATTATTTTGGTCCGTAATCGTTCATTAAATAGAAGGAACCCTTTCCTCCTATTTTCTGCATTCATTTCTTTCCCTAAAGGATTTATTAACAACATATTCTAATGCATAGCTTTAAAACACATTTAGGGACAAAGTTCCAAGAACACCTGTCAGTGCAAGAAACAACACACATTCCTTATCCTTAGCAGGTAAAAGATAATTTTCTGGTGTGACTTTTTAGCTGTCAAGGATATCCTACTACTCAAGACAAGCTAGAAATTTACCTGTTGTAGTGCTTGAAAGTAAACAGAAGACCTGGAATGAAGAGGTGAAGGGAAAAGGACACAAAACAAAACACATTTTTCTTTAAGGCACTGAAGATGTTTACCTTTGAAGGCATGAATATCCTTACTGACAAACTAAGAAGCTACCAGAGCGCTTTTCAAACTTTTCTACACTTCTACTACTTCAAATATACTAATATCCTGGTAACACCTTTACACCTCAAAACACTTTGAGATACTCCTCTTTTCTCTTAGATTTCAGTGAAAGCACACTGCCTCTCTTATCAGGAGTGCACAGCATGTGCAACAGAGCTGCATCTGCTTGTAGTTCCAGTAACACTCAACTGCCACTCAGGAAAACTTGCGTTTGCTACTCATTTAGGTGTGAAACTTCAGCATGACTAATACCCAATTAAGGTAGGTAATAATACCTCATTAAGGTTATTTCAACTACTCCTTATTTTCTTATGGCCTCAGATAGCCTCCCTCGATATTTTGTTGCATTTCTCCAGCCACAAACATACCAGAAGACACAAAGATTGTGACTTTTTTTTACTTTTTCTATATCCCAGCCTCACAGATACCTATTTTTGTATTATGCCTTTTCCTCACATCTCACTTCTCAGTCATGTTACCTCCTTTAAGTTCTCTACAAAGGATCCCTAAAATCCAGTTTTCATGTCCTTGAACTGATGTGTATCACACTTCCTTAGTTAATTCCTGGTCACTTTTCATATCTCATTACCTTGTCTTCATCCTTCAGGTTCCTATCTGCAATTCTGTAATGGCCAAGTTTATGAGTCTATACAGTTTTATGCTGAACTACTTCTTACTGTTATGGCTTTTCAAGTTGCTCCCCTTCTTTCTTGCTCATTCCTGTTCCAAAGTTATATAAATTATCCTTTCCTGTCATTTATACCATTTAATTGCAGAGTCATCTTGCAAAAATCAGCTTTTTAAAAAAATTCAGCTTTTTTTAAAAGCTGAAAAAAAATGTGTCAGTACAACTTGGGGCAGAGGTGGGGAAGAATACAGTACTGAAGTTTTACAGAGGTATGTCGCCCTTGGGTTTACATGTTTTACTTTCCTTCTGATGTTTTCATATGCCTTCTGATGTTTATAGAACTTGGAGCTGAGTTCTCACACCTTCTCTTGTAAACAAACAGATGTTTACATATTTGTCCTCTAGGAGGAGTTTCTTGAGTGATGGTGATGTTCACCAATGAGACTGAAAAGGTGGCGACACCTTGGACCAATCTTTGGTCCTTCTGTACAGTTGTATATATTGGAGTTAGAATTTGAAATAAAGAGGACAGAGAACATTCCTGCTGACCTCGGACCTCATCCCTGCCTCGTCCTTTCGTGTCCTATTGCGACAGAGGTATGCAGCTCTTGAAACACCCTGAGCTACATTTGTTTGCATTAATAACCTGGTTCAGATCACGGCAATTGTAAACTGCATCTTCAATTTACTACGTGTTGGCTCTTTCTCTGAAGCATTTTCAAAATACAAAAACTAGATTCCATTGAGAGAAACAAAACCTAAGTTCCACTCCAAAGCACATCTACACAGACTTCACCTACCTGGACCTTTCCTAAGACCTTTGATATTCTCCCCTACAATGCTCTTGCTGCTGAATTGGAGACATCTATTTGATGGATAAGGGATTGGCTGGATGATGACCGCATCCCAAGAATTACAGTTCATGGCTCAATGTCCAAGTGGAAACCAGTAGCAAACTGTGTCCCTCAAGGGCCTGTGCTGGGGCTGACATTATTTAGTATTTTTTTCAACAACACAGAATGAGACTAAGCAGAGCCTCAGCAAGTTTACTGGTAACACCAAGCTGAGTGGTGCAGTTGATAAGCCAAAGGGGATAGTATGCCATCCTGAGGGACCTTGACAGCCTGGATGAATGAGCCCACGGAAAACTCAGAGCTCAACAAGGCCAAGTGCACAGTCATGCAGGGCAATCCTCAGTATTGATACAAAGTGGGGGCTGAATGGATTGAGGGCAGCCCTGTGGAGAAGGACTGTGGAGGATTGATAGATGGAAAATTGGACACGAGCCAGCAACCTGTGCTTACAGACCAAAAAGTCACTCATATCCTGGTCTGTGGTGATTCTGTCACTCTACTCTGCTGAGACCCCATCTGGAATAATCCATCTAGCTCTGAGGTCCCCTCTACAAGACAGAAATGGGCCCATTTAAAGCAGGCACAGAAGAGGGTTACAAAAAGTGACAGAAGGCTTCAACACCTCTCTCCTGTGAAGAAAAGCAAAGAATTGGGAGTTGCTGTCTGGAGAAGAGAAGGCTGGGGAGACCATATTGCAGTCTTTCAGAATATGAAAGGGGGTTTACAGAAAAAGATGCACCGAGATTTGTTAACAAGAAGACCTGTAGTAACAGGACAAGAGGCAGTACCTTTAAATTGAAAGAGGTTTACAGTGGACATAAGGCATAATTTTCTTACAGTGCAAGTGGCAAGACGCAGGAACAGGTTATCCAAAGAAGCTAGGAGTGCCCCATCCCTGAGTGTTCCAGGTCAGGTTGGATGGGGCTTTGAGCAACCTCATTCAGTGGAAGATTGTCCCTGCCATGTAGGGTGGTTGGATGAGGTGATCTTTAAATGTCCTTTCTAATCCAAACCATTCTATCATAGGCACTCCAGTGCTTACTGGGGACATCAGACTCTAAATTAATGTGTTGGACAGAAGTTTCTCTGTTACACACCTACTACTTCATATAGAGAAGAGGTACTTACTCAAGGAGATTGGACTAACACTGATCCAAAAGAAATCTTCCAAAGCACATATATAATCACAGAATCATCAAGGTTGAAAAGATGCTTAAGATCATCAAATACAGCCATTAACCCAGTATTCCCACTAAACCATGCCCCGAGTGCCACATCTACACCCCTTTTAAGTATCTCCAGGGTTGGAGACCACTTTCTTGGCCAGCCTGTTCCAATAGTTACTAATCCTTTTGGTGGACATGTTTCCTAATGTATTATGCTACTGAGCATATTTTATTCTAGTCACAGATAAGGCAGTGATGAACATGAAGGGAATCAAGATCTTTCATACATATTAAGCTAAAAGACTAAGCAGTGCCACTGGCAAAAATACTTCAATCAAAAATTCTGTAATCAATTTATTTCACGATTTACTTTCGGTGTTTAAGGAAACATTCAAAATTGCAACTTACCCGGATTATGATGGGTCACAGATTCTCCATTTTGAAATACATCTCCAGCCGCATTCATTCTACCAGGATTGAAAGGTCCTACACCAGTCTTGGTCTGTGAAGTCAAAGATGGGGTGTATGTTTGCAAATTAACACCAAAATGATCTGACTGCAGTCCGTTAGATACATCTCCCAAGCTGGCATTCTGCAGTGACGTTACATGTGTAATCATTAGGTTCATGTCACGCCCATCAGCATCATTTTCTAAATGACCATCACTGACAGAGCTCATAGCAGCTCTTTCTAATGTAGTAACATTAGCAATCTGAATTTCAGAGTCTGGTTCTGTGGTTATACCACTATTACCTACTCCTGAATTTACCTTACTTCTTGAAAAACTGGAAGGTGAGAATTCCATCTCGTTGGTTCTGGTTTTACACTCTGGAAGTCTTCGTTCATTAAAACTGGAAGCATTCTTCTCCTGTCCTTGATTTGTTTCAATGTCTTCTTCATCGTCAATAATAATAGTTTCACTTATACTTCCCTTTCGAGAATTTAAGTCTTTTGGAGAAGGAAGCATTTTGCAATCGTTTCCTTTAAGTTCTTCATTTTTAGATGACGTAAATGCAGTGTTCCTTTGGTCTGCTACCAGTGACGTAGAATTTTGCGGAGGTTGTATAGGTTCAATAAAAACTACATCATCATCATCTTCTATAGGCAAGTTTTGGAATTTATTAGGCCTAGAAACTAAAGAACTTGGTGGCCCTCCAAATGTATTTCCTACATTTGCAAGACCTGCTGCCATGGTGGTATTCCCTAGCAGACTAGGAGTATGTCCAGACAAGTCTAATCCTCCCAGAGGACTCGTGTCCATTCCAAACCTGCTGTTCGAAGAAAAACAAAGAAAAAAATACATCCAACTTCAGAGTAAGACACAATTTTTCAGTAACAGTTCTTAAAAATAACTAATAGTTCCAGCTTTTACTTTATTTTCTTCCTGAGATAACACAAAAGAAAATTTTTCTATGCTCTTCTTTGAATGTCTTAACATCCATTTACTGTCTAATCCTATACTAGAAAAAATAGACAGTCACTACACATCACAATGTTTTATCAATACATACACATAGAGGAAACTGAATTTTCAGTGCTATTTATTACATGATCCTGATCTCGCAGTCCCCGTCCCACCCCACAAATGCAAGCAATGATCTTCTAACACTGCTTTTGTTAGACTGCAAAGCAAGATCAAGAGTTAGATGCACAGAAAGAAAAGCTGAATTCCTATTAAATTTTGGCCCTATTAGGAATGTAAACAACTTTGAAATGCAACTGATTTTCCCCCAATCCCACACTGCCAAAGATCCTTAGGTAGCCACAAGACGACTGGAACAAAATAAGCAAGAGATATATAGGAAACCCTTGGACATGACAGGAATAGATACGTTATTGAGCAGCAAAAAGCGGACAGCAGTCTCTCATTTGTAGCAACTACAGACTGGCAGCTCATCTGACACCCTGACTTATTACCTCATGCTCTTACAACTTTCAGTGACTTTATTTCTTTTAAGAGCAAGCAGTGTTTATTCAGGCTACTTCCCAACGGCTACTTTGCCTGGGGAGATCTGTTTGCTTTTAGTAATTGTTCAGTTTGGGGAATCTGTTCTTCATAACTGCCAATTCAACCATGAATTAAAAATTATAAAAGTCAACCTGGATATAATCAAAGCTAAAAGACTTAAGATGGCTCTAAAAAACATCTGTACTAAAGATCAGTAAGTTAAACCTATCTTAATGTAATATTACAAGAAAAATACAGACATGATTATAATTTGGGTATGTCTTGGAATATACGCTCATACGTGACATTAATGAGTTTGTGTGGAAGGCTGAAAGTAGTTATCTGTGCTTTTTTATAAAATCTTCATTTAGGAAGGTAAATACAAGTAGTAGAAATATCCTCCTCATCTATACTTACCCATCCAGAAATCCACTGCAATCTGTTTACCTTAATAAGTTGCTCCAAGCACCTTTATTTTCTTTCCTGTGGGGAAACTGCTTGTGTACCAACTTGCTGCCTTGCACAGAAGTACTGTAGTCTGAAACAGGGTTAAAACAAACATTAGCTACCAAAAATGATTTCCTCATCTCAAGCATCATCTGCCAATTATGTTCCTTAAACCAACTTTATTTTAAATTTACAGTTGAAGTTCAAACCTAACTTTCAGCACTATGATCATACAGTAAGAGAGAATGTGAGTCTATTCAATCCCTGCAGCGAATAAAGCAGCAACAGTATTGTTTGAGATCTTTTACTCTGTCACACCACATTTCCAGAAGGCTTTATAGAGGAGGAAAAATATGCCACATTTGGTAAGAAACAGACATACATAATTACAATTGAGTAATCAAACAGTAGAATTAAGAAGTATATCTGTAATAGCATATTAAGGAAATAAATGATTCAAGTAAAGTGAGTAATTGAGAAAAAAAAATCTTAGCAGCTACATATTCTTCTTTTTTATCAAGTCAACCTCCTTGTTGCCTGTAGCAGAATACACTATGCTAAAATTAAAATATAAAAGGAAAACTACAGGACAAAATCAGACCTACACAATGCAATATAAACCTTACACTGCTAATATTTTTCCAATTGTATATATGCACTGCTGCAGTGATACTTAGCAGATTCAGGCATCCATAGCCTGTATTAACACATGTGATCACTCACAAGAGACTGAAAATGTTCAGAGTTCAAGTATCTATTTATTCTTCAGGTTTTATAACAGCCATTAGGTTTTCCAGACTTGGCAGCATTTTTAAGAGAGAGCATCAACTTGTGTAGTTATCTACTGTTTGAGGACAGCCCTTAAATCCCCAGACAGAAAAGATGCCCAGAGGAATAAAGCTTAAATATTCTACACATTTACACTACTCAAGCCCTGCTGTCCATTAACTGAGCAGGAGCAGGGAGGGCAGGACAAGAACCAAACAGTAAAGCTGTGAACCAGACTAATGCTAGAAGAGAGGCGACCACCTCTCAATTCCTTCTTATGTTCGCCTTACTGTCAAACGCCATTATGTAATAGCATTTGAACCACAACAAAGGTAACACTGAATTGGAATGAAAGAAGGTTTCTTACAAAAAAATATTCTATTATCAATGTAGTTGGCTTGTATCTCCCTGGAAATCATTCAGTTACACTGAATATTAATTTAATCCAATATTCTCTTTTACTTTTTCCTCTAAGGCTGAAAAAGTTAAGATTTTTCTGCATCTCAGATTTTGCTGAAAAAAATTAATTAAATTTTTAAAGTTTTACAGGTTTATTCTATGTATTCTCTTTCTCTACAAGGACAAAAGCATCACAAGCACATAAAGCTTTTAATGAACTTTTAAATATACTTGAACAGATGTGAGTGGAGAAAAAATGAGACTAGGCCAAGACTACACCCCAGGCCTGACTCAAAACCTTTATGATTCCTATTTTCACAAATTCTTAGTAGAAAGAGAGACTTGGGTTGTATTACAGTACGTGCACATGTAGCAAAGTTAAGACTCAAAACACATATCTTTTTGCCTAAATCTATTTACTTTTTCCACAAAGGTCTTAGGTTTTAATGAGCTGTACCATTAAGTATTAAAAAAATAAGAAAAATTCATGTTTAACTATGAGTGCAAAGTCATAAGCATAACCTGCATATATATTTCTCTGCAAATAGCTCCTACCTCTCGACAACAAACTTACCCATAAAATTTGCAAAATTAGTTAGCTTGTTTTCTAAAAGTAGGAACAGGAAGGAGAAACAAAAGCCATGTAGGCAACATCACAGTCAATATTTCTAAATTAAAAACGACCAAAAAAAGTGACAGTGAAAAAAAAAGGGTTTAGAATGAAAAACTAGGAAAAAACTCACACCTCAAAACTGGCAACAGCAAAAGGTGCTTTACAGTAGAATTACAATTGGTAGAAACTCATGAGATTGATTACACTGATCACTGGATGAACTGCTGAGATTTGGGTGGAAAACTAAACTGAAACAGAAAAAACCTCAACCAACTAACAAAAAAAAATCCAACTCAACAACAACAAAACAAAATAATAATGAAAAGCCCCACCTTAAACAAAAAATCCCAACCAACAACAACAAAAAACAAACCACAAACTGGTGGGACCTAGTGTGCAGAAAATGTGATGTTCAGTACGGCTGAAGAACAAGCTCAAGGCTTTCTGTGGTGGTACACAGACACCAAAATCCCAGTGGGATGGAAACAGAAGCACTACCAATATTCAACAGCCCTTCCTGAATCAGGTCTTGTGTG
>VWYP01022469.1:134868-170593 GCA_013400435.1 Pycnonotus jocosus
TCTTAACTTGAGCTGCACCACTCACCTATTAAAAGTCTTCACACTGAAATAAATTATGATCCCATTGCTTTGTTCAAAGCTTAATTCCTGGAAGAAGGAAGAGACAAAATGCAGGCACTTTTTTAGAATGATGACAACTACTACAGCTCTTAACACAGCTAAGTAATACTTGTAGGATCAACTTCAGTGATGAATGATAAGAGAGTTAAATTTATCGTAAGTTCAGAAACCCAGGTGAGGTGTATGACTACCTCAAAAAACAAAAAAAAATCAACCCTGCTTTAACAAAAGCAGAAACTGAAATTTAAATGCCTTTACCAGGTGCCATTAATAACACGTGGAATGAAGGTGAGACAAGATCAAAGTTATGTAAACTTGGAGCAAAACCACAAAAATCAAAAGAAGTCACAGAAATCCAGCTAAAACTACAGTTTCACCAAAACAAAGCATTGGAAACAGACATCCAAAGCAGGACCAGCATGCTTCTATACAAGCTGTAAGTCCAACAACAAAAGTGAAAAACTTGAAAGGTTGCTTTGGAAATAATGCATAACTGAGATAACTTCAAATGTGAACAGATAAACAAAATTTAGGAGACCGTATCCTAAGACACAAACACAGGAACGAAGAGAAAGGGGCTTTTTTGCCTCTGTAAAAGAATACTACTTTCTGCTAGAAAAGCACAGTAACATAACTAAATTATTTACCTCAAGAGGTACTGGGCTACATTTAAATTCCACATCCCAAGCAGAAGTAACAGCCCATTAATGGGATACTATCAATCACTTCCACTCAACAGTGACACCATAGGTGAGATAATGGCAATGAGACTGCAGTGTAGTAACTGAAGATTTTAACTACTGTTGTGCAAACTAGGCGGGGAAAGCAAAATCAGCCCACCACCATATGATGAGAAAAAATTTTACAACAAAATTTTCTCTACCTTGAGAACTCTCTGAAGAAAAAGCAAATCCTAGTCTAACTCTGAGCCACACAACACAGTTCAAGATGTAATTATCCAGATAGCACTCCAGAAAAGCATATTTAAATTCCCAAGGGAATAAAATAGTAAAAATATGAAAAACCTAATTACTTCAACATCTGTCTTCAGAAAGAACAACCCTGGTGGGAAGAAAAGAAATGGAGCAGCTAGAACAAAAAGCTTGGAAGCATGAAGGCCATTTAAAAAACTCACTGTATCACACATAGAACTGGCCCAAAGTAACTCCAAAAACCCCATAAACACTACTATCAGGAAGTCTCTGACTTCCACAGAGATGCTGGATTTGTACTGGGGGGATGTTTTATATACATTTCATATACCATTTGCTTAGAAACAGGCTACTGACCTATGTCACAGCAACAGTTTGTCTAAAATCCCAATTCTTGTCAATTTTACCATCAGTAAAATTTTCCTGAAGTAAGAGTATCCAACAAGCCTGAACCAGAAAACACAGAATAAGTTCTTTGCACTGATGTTCAGTAAGGAAAAGATCAGGGAAGATTACATCTAAGCTCTCTTTCTACAGGTCAGGTCAGAGGAAAAATGTTCGATCAAAGTGCTAACACAAGAGGATCTTAGAACAAATCACTAGGGCCATGTGGCAGTCACTTAAGATTTCTAAAGCAGTCAGCAATTTTTTATCTCACTATCTGCAACCAATTACTTAAGCACAAGGCAGGAGCGATTACTCAGACTACAGTCCTACCTCTATCACTAAATAAATTGATGGAAACTACAGCCAAATAAATAGACAAAAAAAAAAGTGGGGGAGGGGAATAACACAAATCTTGCAATGAAAAGTTAAAGTCTCACAAGATTACTCCCAAGATGTTTTGAAGGGTTCACATACTTTTTACCCAAACCTGATTAAATTGGTATAATCCCACTAAACTCTTCCAAAAGACATTCAAAGACTGTACTCAGTGAAGACTGCTGTGGAAATTATCTAGAATAAAGATTTTGAGAAGAGGTTCTCTGGGGGATTCATAATTATTTGAAGAGAAAAATAACAGGTAATGTTTATTGTTATCACAACAAAGACAAGTTACCACAGGGGTTCCAAAATAAAATGACACAGATAATATATGTAAGTCAGCCAAAAAGATGGTGACTCCCAAAATGAGTGCTTCCTAATCACACAAACTTATTCACAGCAGCTGAAAACACAAACTGATTGTAAATCAGTGTAGTAGGCAAAATCACTAGTGATAAATGCACGGTAGTGAACCGGGGGCAAGAACACACATAATTTAAGATCCAAGTTGCAACTCCTCCAAATCAAAGCTACTCAATCATCACCAACCAAAGAGGGAAAAAAAATCAAATAAAACAGAGCACATTTGTTCCTACAAAAAAAAACCCCCATACTTCACCACCACCTTGCTTAATCATGAGATGTTCAGATCACTCACTTTTAGAGAAAGGGGAAAAATGGATGAGTTACATGAACAATTTATACTCATGAAAAACACTTCTCATTGAAAGGAAAACAACTCAAGGAAGATGCCAAATCTGAAAGAATAAAAAAAACATACATGGATGATAAGGGTTGCCCAGTGTCTTACAAGAACAAGAAGGACAAATTAAATTATTCAGAAGCTTTCATAATCTATTGTGCATGAAAATATTTTCTTCTTAATTGGGAGAGTCACTGCTGTAGAAGGCTACAGAGGTTAGAAACACAGTCAGTTCAAACAGGGATTGAGCAAACATGAAATAAATGCATCGATGACTTAAACACAGTGGTTCAAAGGAAACTCTACAAAATTCTTTGCCAGCCAGCTGAAAACCAGAATACACCTGCAGAAAAATCAACTATAACTGAAAAGCTTCTATTCCTAGACATCCCTGTTGCAAACAAGTTACCCAATTATTTATTTGCCTAGTACAGCAATTACCCTAATCTAGGAGAGTAATAATAATCTTCTCACATACAAAAGAAATATCACTAGCCTCATGGAGGCTCTACCCATTCACCCCCCAAAAATCTATATTTCAGCCTATGGCTCCTCAAGCTGATTTCAGCTGAGGGATGGGTGCCAACATTTTGGCAAAAGGTTGGAGACTATCTGAACATGTCCCAGTGTTCTGTGAGGCTATTCAGTTCCAATTATCACCTCCCGACCCTGACATTCATTTGACCATAACATCACTTAACTTCTTAATTCAGCTACTTTCTAAAGTTCCTACCCTTTTTACAGAAAATCACTTGTTATCACTTGACCTTCCTTATGTCTGACGATCACAAGCTCAGTAAAGACTATCTGCAAAGCAGCCATCAAGAAGCTCTCTACCTCAATGTCTTGCTACAGCTCAGGAACACTCATTCCCTACACGAACAGGTGCAACTCACATACCACAGCCTTCTTGGGGTATGAACCATCAACCCAGTGGCAGGCTGAATGTATGCCACAGTTCACCCCAAAAACAAAGTAAACTACTCCAATTAAAATCACCTAAAAGTAGCACTTTCTAACTGCAATTGAAACAAACTAGTAACCCAACTATACCCATATGCAAGAAGTGAAAGGTGCTAGAAAAACAGAAGCAGCCCAACATTTTTCAAGGGTTGTAACTTAAGCCAGCTTTAAGCTAAATCTGCATGCTACTACTGCAGTCTCAATTTGGGCATAGTGAACGATATACAGTGGGTATGGAGACACTCCTACCTATGTCAACAGAACTCCAAGTTAGAGGCAAAGCAGTTGCAGGGCCCTTCTGACTCACCAGACATAAAACTCTTACCACCAGCAACCACATAAGCTGTTTTGGTTTGTGGGTTTTTTTTCCTCTTTATGTCCTTCCTGAGGGGTATTCAGTCATCAGCCTTAGCTTTTTTATGTTCAGATCTGCCTTAGATACATGGTAGCTCTGATTTAGTGTAAAATTTTACATCCCTAACAAAAGTTTTAACACTTCTGAAGTTCTGCCTAGTTACCGGGTCCACAGCATCACTGTTATGCTATCATGTGGCACAGCTGTTTCTGCAACCACACACATGACCAGACAAAAGAGACCTTCCTGCTGGAATCCCTTCCAGCCACATCAGTTCTCCAAATGAAAAATTTCTGTGCAAAACCACTACAGCTGTGCCTGAACATATCAAGATTGGTGCCACAGCTTTGAACTTGAGCAGAGAGATCAGTTCAGCAGACAGGACAGCCATGACAAGGTGACGGAAATGCTCTACTCTGACAGCAGCTACCACACAAAACACTCCAACACGCACGTGCCCACTGACAACACAGCAAGCAGTGACAGGCTGAACATTAAAATGGGTCAGACAACTTTACAACATGTATACCCACTGGCCACACTGAGTAGTGTAACTGAAGCAAGCAAGGCTTTAAGCAAGCCTCAGATATTACATTAACGCCACAATGACTCAACTATTTCATGTGCCAGTTTCACACACAAATCATGCTAATGAGTTCAACTCATTACTCAGGACTACTTGCATATTTTGGGCTAACCTCAAGTGCAAGTACTCACAACACGAAAGTAAAACAAAGGTCTTACTATACAAGCTAATTAAAGAATCTGAATAATACTTAACACAAACCCAACAATGTCTTTATATTGCTGGTGCTTCAGAACATGGGTAAAAGCTTTCAGGAACAGGATACTAAGTTTAGGTTCACAAATTTAACTTATCTGAATACTATCATTACAAAAGCCTGGTATAACTCATTACTTCAGTTTTAAGACACTACTTCAGAATTTATTTTCCAGTAGGTTTAGAGCTGCTTCAAATTTAATTCTTTCCTCTGATTTTGAAAGAAGTTGTATGGATTGAAGAAATTAGCTTACTGAAAGTCATTATGCAAGACTCAAAATGTGTTTGTCACGCAGATTTCAGGGAATTCAACAAGAAAGCATAGGAAAAGACCTGTAATCCAGCAGAGACAGCAACTAAGAACAGTAAAAGGGCAAGATCTAATTAGCGAAATATTTTGAAGCAAGTCAGTAAATTTTGGTTTTATTCACAAGAGAAACTACATACAGCTAAAGCTTACAAAAAACATGCAAACTTTGATATCTTCTGAGCATCTTAGTTGAACTGCAGCCACCACTGTTACATGTGAATGCTGACATCTGTTTTCCAATTGATGCTTCCAGGAATATTTGAATAATCTTATTTAACACTGTCTCTTCCTTGAATCTTCCTACTCAATGAATGTGAAGAAATGCTTCCTTGCATGCACAAACAGAATCAAAATACAGAGTCAACCTCAAACTTAAATTATATGAAGGGTTATCCAAAACAAGCACCAGTAACTCTCAAGACTACTCATCAAAGAATGAGCAGCACTTGGCATAGGAATTCATAGCAAATCAAAATCATGTTGACCAACACTCTTTTAGGGCAGCCATACTGACATGTCTCTTCTTATCCACACACTTCCTATGTATTTCATGGCTGTTTAATCTTGGAAAGATGCTGATCAGCAACAACACAGCACCATTTCTAGCCTTAAAAGCCATTATGTGTAATGCTGTAGACAGTAAATTTTATCTACTACTCAAGCAGCAAGATGATGCTTAAGGATGTTCTTTATTATAAACAGAAAAGTGAAACAAGACAGAGAAACAAAGGACCTGCAATAAATGCTTATCTATTACTTATATCCAAATGTGTATCTATTTCCAGAAAACAGGCAACATTAGACCACAGCAACAGACTTGAAAGATGGCTAAGTGGAAAGGGAATATAGAAACAGTAGAGAAATACTATGCTAAAGATATGAAAACAGGAAAAGGACATGTAAAATTGTGAAAAATAAACAGGAAGTGGCATTAATACAACATGAAAAGAGGCCAAGTTGTCATTTTATGGATCTCAACTTTAAAAAATGTAACACTTAATAGGAAAAGCAAATACTGAATGGCTAGATCAGAAACAGAACTGGGAACAGTACATTTATTTACATGTCAGGTCTGGGCAATAGAACAGAGGCCATTGGTGTCAGTGGGTCACAGCACACATTTCAAAGACATGCCTTACTCTTGCTCCACAGGGAGCAATGAAGATTAACAGAGAATTCAAATCTATGAAGTCCCTAGCTTTTGCTGGCATTTCAAAAAAAACTGATATACACAAATAGCACACAATCTTTCAAAACTGTCAAGTTACAAGAAATTATCAAGTTGTAAGCCAATCATATATAAACCAAGCAAAGGGAAGAAACAACTAGAAACAGGAAAGAACAGAAGTCTCATGAGCAAGAACTTCCCAGTTTTTGATTATCTGAGCTATCCACAATCGTTTCCCCTGATGCTACTTATGTCTATTACCTGCCATTCTACCAATAGGTATCCTGGAAAAGAGACTGGCTTTGTCTTCTTTGTGTCCTCCCATTAAGTAGTTGAAGACTGCAGTAACCTGTCCCTTTAGCCTTCTCTTTAGACTAAACACACCCCTCTTTCTCAGCTTTTCCTTCCTTCTTAAAGTGTTCAAATGCTCTGGTCTTACAACGGGCTTACTCCAGAATATCTCTATTTTCGTTGGGATGGAATCTAACACTAAACACTGCAGATGTGCTCTCTCGTATCAGACAGTGTGGAACAATCACCTTCCAGTTTATTACCTTACCACCTTGCTTATTTCAATCCAGTATGCTGTTTACATTCATCCTGCTAGGATGCACTATTCAGGTTCTACTTGCTGTACACCAGAACTAGCCAAAGCTGTCTTCTATCCTATTAGTGCCCAGACCGTACTATTCCCAAACATTCTGGAAATGAAGACACTTTGTAACTAACAATATGGATTTTTAACATGATTAATTAGTGCTTCTTCTGAATTGGTTGTTATTTTTTAGTTTTTATTTTAAACTACCATTCAGTCTACACTCATATATGTACAACCCAGGACCAAGCAGCTCTGCATGGGTAACTGGTATCCAGCATGCCAAAGGGCACACACCACTTCTCACTGCCTGATTGCACAAATCTTTTTGACTAATGCTTCTAAAATACTTTATTTTTGCATATCCCCTAGAATGAGGAAAAAACTGTCATGCCAAAGTCTATAAATGAACAGGTTTGTAGACAGACCATTTTCTCTGCCTTTAGCATAACTAACATCAGCTAATAGCCTCAACCAGATTTTTCATCTCTGAGAAATAATCAAGTATTGGCTAACAACCTAGTATTCTGGACCTGGCATGGACAAGCTTCTTCAACACAATTCACTTGCGGTGATTAGTATTCAGTGCATCAAGTAATTCAGAACAAAGAAAACTGAATTTAAAAGAGTTAATATTATGCTGTATGTAGGACAGAAACCCATGTAAGCTTAGACCAAGTAAACAGACAGTGAAGCTACAGTACAACCAAGGAAAGAAAACCTTATCACCACAAACAAAATGAGATAGAAAAGGAAAGTGGGAGAAAATAAAAAAGAAAAGCCACAAAATAGTTGAAGTTCTATATGAGGCAAGGCTGATGGGAAATGGGATCCAAGGCAAGAATAGATCTGGTCAGCAAGGCAAGTATGATGGGTTTTCACAGCTGCACTGGCTGGCTGCAACTTACATTATGCAATCACGACTCCAGGTTATCCAACTGTTTTTAAAATGTAAAAGGTGGTCTTATTTTTAAGATGCATCCTGTATTTGTTAAGGCAACAGTTCCACAGCTACAAACCACATCCAGTCCTGGACAGGACTGTTGTGGTTTTGAATTCCTACTCCTTTCCCCTTTCTCCCTAGCTGTTTAAGGATCCTAACAGCCAGTCCATCATGGGAGCTAAGATGGTAGAAAGCTGAAACACAACAAACCAAGAGCAAATACTCTACACCTACATAGCCCCTCATCCCTAAATTTCATTGTGATGATTCATGGACCTAAACTGACTCCCAAAATTAAAAATGTAGAACAGTCAAAAAAGCCTTAGAAAAGGCTGATGTTGGTACAAACAGGAAAGGACAATGACAAACCTAATTTAGTCTGGTTTAAATACAGCCATTATATACATTAATATATACATTAAATACATATACATTAAATTTAAACCCATGAAAAATATACAAGATAGTATTTGTTTTAAGCCAATATTTTGTCTTTTGAGTACCTGTATGTAACTGGAAGTATATCCTGAGCCTTCAATTAAAAAAAAAAATCTATAAACTTTCCTAGCAGGGAGCTTTTCAAACTCTCCATAAACTTTTGCCTAAAAAGAAGAAAGTGATGCCTCAATACGGTATTCCAACTCCTAGTTATTGTACCCGCTGAAAGGTTACACACTGTTCCCTGTCTGATTTTTGTACTGCTTAGGCAATGACTAACACTCAGAAATCCAGCCTTTAACATTGGGGATGGAAAGGGAGATGGAGGAAGCACATTCTATTACCTAACATGTTACTGAGTGCACAGGCTCTCCTAGATCAGGATTAAGTCACACCCTAATCTATTCTCTTTTAATTGAGGAATAGACAGAGTTTCTGAAGTCTGTTAATAGAAAGCATGTTTTCTACTCCTTAAGTAATTGTTGTGTATCTTCTCCAAATTTCAAAGTTCTTTTAAATTACTAAAAAAGAGCTGAATTTAGTTCAGGTCATTACTGTACTATACACAATATTAGTCAGACCATCTCAGTATTTCTGTTTGTTAATTCTTTGGATAGAAGCATACGTAATGATGGTCAAACACAGTGATGATGGCAAATATCCAACTTTTGCTTCTGGTGAAAACCAAATCACCTTTGTTGTGGTCTCCATTTTCCTTAATTTCTAAACTGTGAAGTTTTTTGGGTTTGTTTTTTTTTTATTATTATTATTACATGGATTACAAAGGACTTCTTACCTGGCCTCTCTAGATAATACTTGGCTTCCTTAACAAGGCATCACCTAGCAGAACAACACATTTCCTGAATGAACGCTTTCTTCAAAAAACATAACTACTTTACAAGCAAAACTACTACTACTACTAATTACTATTATAATAAACAAAATCCCAAATATGCACATGTGCAAACACTATTTATAAATTCAAAACGTGTACATTCTGACAGCTTAACAAAAATTCTTGAACATTTATATATTGTTAATATAACAATCAATTGTTGCTCAAAAAAAATTATGACACTGTTTCAGGTATAACAGAACACTAGGTCTTCTTCCCCTTTCCACACACACAAAAAAGGAAAAAAGACACCAATACCACACCCATAGATCACAACTGTTATCACAGACTCCCAGGAGCCAAAGCTGTAGACCACATCATGCTAGCCACTGTGCAAACACAGAGTACAACTGCTCAAAGAGCATCTAAACATAAGGGGCAGCAGATGGAGAGAGACAAAAATGAGAATATGAGGAAACAGCACCACCATAAACAATGGTTACAATTAGTTCTTGTTCTAAGGATGGTGAGTTTGAGTCCCAGGGTAACAGGAAAGGTAGGGGCTTGGGTTTGTTTTCAGTAGGCTTTATTTCTTAAAGCCAGCTTCTTTTGCATTAACAGGTTGCAACTGGCTTGCTTGCAAGGGTGCACATGCAGAACTTCTCCAAGCATGAGGAGCATCACAGGAGAATGAACGAAATCGTTTAGCTGCCCATGATGTCACTTCCTAAACAGTATTCACAATCTCATTAACAACAAAAAAACAGACAGTACCTTTCACAGTTAAATCCCAACATTAGATTAAAGGTAAGTAAAACTTGTTGGGTTTACCACCATAAAATGCAACATGTAGTAAGACTGGACAATCAAAAGAGAAGTCCAAGAAAGCACTCTGGTATAGGATTCTGAATCCATATCAAGAGAGCAGGATCATTCTTACCACAGCTGTTAATAAAAATTGTTACCACACGATACAGAGATCAAAGGCACAGTGTGAGATGCCCTCATGTGATTTATTAACACAACTAACACTTAACTGCTGATTGACAGTTAAGACACCACTTACTATGCAGGAGAAATCTACAGTCTCTGTTAGAAGAGTGTGTGCTATGTCTAAAACCAGGGCTAGATTATGGGCTTGAACCAAAGATCTCGTGACATTGCTGTCTACAAGCAACAGCACAGAGAGTTTTCCTTTGCAGTAGTAGCCTCAGCTAAAGGTCAGACATTCACAAAGAGAAGTCAAAAGCACACACAGATTTAGCTAGTTTAGAGGGCAGCAAGTCTGGAAGATAGAGAGACTTGAAGGTCATCCATACAGGCAAGACAGCTGAGTTTATGAATGAGATGAACAAAATGACTTTCAGAAAAATTCAATGTAGTACTAGGAGTAAATACCAAGCTGGAAAGATCTTACACAGATCTAAGAAAAAGGAACTCCAAAAAAAAGTAAGGTTTACACCAAGGTTACTTTCAAGGAGAAGCGAAAACAAAAAGCAAAAGCAAAAAAAAAAAAAAAAAGCACAGTTGCACTATGAGTTAACTCAAATGAATTACCTTCTTTTAACATTCAGTATGGTTGCACTGCACAGAAGCGCCTAAAGAAAGGTAAGATACCAATACACTTCCAAAAAAAGCCTGCAGGAGGAAAACAAAGACATCCACGTTTCTTGGACTGACTGCGAGCTGTAAGCCGCCCTCAATTAGTAAAATTTGGCATAACCCATACAATTCTATGTGCATGATTTTCTGTCTTCCTCAATGCCACCTTTCACAACAAAAGAGTAGAGGAAACTAAACACAGAAACCAACACAAACACAACACAAACTCTTCCATAATGCCACTGATCTCTCCTAATGATCTGGCCCAGCAGAAGTTACATCAGTAGCTCTGGTTCAAATATCTAAGCAGCAAGTGTCTTAAGCTGGCCATCAGTGCCCAACTGGCAGCATGTGCCCAAGCACATATGGCTACTTTGTACAAACTATTCCATGGGGGAAAGGTGGAACTGAGGGGATATCCTGCTTATTAGCATGTGTTGGGGGTAAAACTGATGAGAAGGGATTAGGCCTGAACAGATTTCTGTACAGCATCAGGCATATAAATGTCGGTATTACAGCCTTTGGAAGCTACAGTGATGCTAACTGAAGGATTCTGGGAGTCCTGCAAGGGTTAAAGAAGCTGTACAATAAAGTTCATAAACCTTTTAAATAAAGAAGTAACATATCACACTTTCTATTTTTTACAGACCCAAACATATAGTTTTGCACAATGCAAACACCATTAAGTAGTCTCAGCTCAGACAAATTAAAAAAAAACAAACAAAGCCACCCAAATCCTCCTGTGCTAGTACCACTCAGTACGGCTGGCAGGAGCGCTGACAACGCCTGAGTGTTTCAAACCCGTATTGCAGCTACTCTGTTCAGATCACTGAACACTTGCTTCTGCACCCCACCGCTGTGATGAGTCCCTGCTACCCCTGTAAGATTAATAGCTGATGGTGAGAAAGAGGCAGAGCAAGAAGTTACGGTAAAGCTAATCCCCCCAAAAATAAGAAACATGGACAAAAATCAAGCATTTAAGCATGAACACAAACTTACTAAGTGCAAATGCCCTCTGAATCAAGAGTAATTTGAAAAATATGTTGGTGGCAATCTTATCACTGGAAACTGTTACTTGAACACAAAAATTAACAATCTCTGTAGATTTTACTTATATTGGATTAATAAAATCTGCATTATAACTATTGATTAAATAATTTTGTTCTGACAGCAAACTGGAGCAAGAAAACAAACTTTCATCACTGATATATCCAATCCATGAGATACTTCAGGTAAAGGTGTGAGAAACCCTCTGTAGACCCTGTCCATAAAGGACAGTCACTGATCTCATCTATTGCAGCTGTTGATGTTCTCATACATATAATCCAACTCTTTGTGTGTGCATATGTCCTGTTGAACTCTAGTGGCACTGAGTTTCACAGAATACATATAATATTGATAATTTCTGGAAGTTCATGGAGAACAAAAGCTTTAAATTGTCAAAATCATTTAAGTATAAGTAAGCGGCATTGAAATCATAGAATCATTTAGGTTGGAAAAGACACTTAAGATATTTAAGATCAAGTCCAACCATTAAACCTTCATCACCACATTCACTACTAAACGATGTCCCTAAATTTCACACCTACACATCTTTTAATTACTTCCAGGGATGACAAGTCAACCACTTTCCTAGGCAGCATGGTTCTATGCTTGACAACCCTTCCAGTGAAAAAAATTTCCCAAATACATAATCTAAACCTCCACTGGTGCAACTTGAGGCTACCTTGTTCTGCCACTTGTTACCTGGCAGAGGAGGCTGACTCCCACCTGGATACACTCTCAGGAAATTGTAAAGAGTGATGAGGTCCCCCCGGGCCCCCGTTTCTCCAGGCTAAATACCCCCAGCTCCTCCTCACAGCCCTTGTGCTCCAGACCCTTCCCCAGCTCCGTTGCCCTTCTCTGGACACGCTCCAGCCCCTCAATGTCTTTCTTGCACTGAGGGGCCCAGAACTGAACACAGGATTTGAGGAGTGGCCTCAGCAGTGCCCAGCACAGGGGGACGGTCACTGCCCTGCTCCTGCTGGCCACACCATGGCTGATCCAGGCCAGGATGCCATCGGCTTTCTTGGATTGTATACATTGGATTGTATTCAACCAAGCCAATCACAGCAGCAAAGAACGCTGCTTAACCATCTGAGTAGGGTGTAAGAGATTCATGTGACAGCAAAGACATAAAGCTTGCTCATGCATCAGAAACCACAGACACACCTGAGAACAGTCACACATGAATCAGCATTTCTCTCCCAAAATCAGTTCAGGATGAATAGTTCCAATTAAGTGCATTTACACCAGCACACACAGCATGGGCAACAAAGAGGAGGAGCTGGAATCCACTG
This sequence comes from Pycnonotus jocosus, assembly GCA_013400435.1. Classification (NCBI taxonomy): domain Eukaryota; kingdom Metazoa; phylum Chordata; class Aves; order Passeriformes; family Pycnonotidae; genus Pycnonotus; species Pycnonotus jocosus. Next base: position 147,658 of record VWYP01022469.1, read on the forward strand.
TGCAGCTGGAAAACTATGATATAAAAATCAATATAGTGAAAGTCCTAACTGAAGAGGCCATAACACACAACTGCATTCCAGAAGTCTCACACTTCCTCCTCCTACCGAAAATTTCTCTTAGAAGTACCCAACGCTATCTGACAAACTTACAAATTTTGGTCCAAAATGAAGAATGTAAGTAGTAGCATCTAAATTGAGTAAATTGTTCATACATCAAGTTGGCATCTACTGCCAGCCATCTCTGCCAGCAGCACACAGGGCAAGTTATAAATATGGAATACAAGCTAAGCTTGATCTGAACTCTAATGTGTAAGCAACCCAGTTAGCCACATAGAACATACAACTACTAAGATTAAATCACTGAAACAAAGTTAAGAAGTTGAAAAGAGCTGGTGAGTTAAACACAATTTCAGTGGACACAAAACTCTGCTGCAACATAGGGGGCTTTTAAGGCCTCATAAGGCAAATATAATTTCCAACATCTCAAATGGGACACATGAGTAGTCTTTTGAGCTCTAGTGAACTCAAATTTCAATCCCTTTCCACAAATTGGTTGAGTTCATTGTTAATTGTGATGGAAAAAATAAATAGTTCTCCATGAACAGTGAATTTTCCATTAGTAACAATTCTTGGTACATGTTCTTAACAGAACTCCCCACACTGCTTTTGTTGCAGGGTATATCAGTTGAGTGCAAAGTCAAACAGTATGACAGAACTTCAGTAATTCTGTACTTAGCCCTCAAAACCAAAATGAAAACTTCTCAAACACAACAAGACGATTCATAATGCTGCAGGACCAAAAAAACCAAAACCTAAACAACCCCAGTAAAAATATGAAGGATGTATCAGTCTTGTACCAAATCCCCCTGTATACTTGAACAAGCTCTATAAAAGACAAAGAAACTTGCTTTCACTTTTTCACTGCCACTTTGACATTCTTGCTGATGCAAATCCCTCTTAGCATGTTATTACAGGGTAAGCAACAGTAGAATGCAATCATATATTTGAGGTCTAAGAGGATTAATAGCAATAATATAAAGCAAATTTAGTAGACAATAAAGTGAATTTATTGCTCTAATTAAGATAGTCTTCTATTAAAACAAGTTACTTAGTTTAACCACCTAATAACGTGGCTGATGAGTTTGGTTCCTAGAGATGACCTTGCAGCACTAAGCACCAAATATATTCCTCCCCAGAACAGCATGGTCCTATCACATGCCATAAGAAGGCTGTACCACCATCACCACAGCTGGAAGAGGACAATATGCCACCTACCAGGATGCTTTTGTGCAAGACCTTTACTGAGTCTTAGTAAGGTTTACTGAATTTAGCTATAAGGCTGTTCTTGGCAGTATTCTCATTTTATCATAAGCAACTACACAAAGCTGCAATAATTTTTGTCAAACCAACTCCAGTACACAACAGTTCTCTCCTTCCAAAGCATTATTTGCCTTGATTGCTTCTAGAATTAACTTTTTCTGACATGAAGGATCATCAGTAAAACCAGAACAGCTGTTAAGACTGGACTGCATAGATTCAGAAGTAAAATCAGATTGTAGCCATCCATCCAAGATATGTAAGAGTTTAAAAATTACTATTAAAAAATTTAAACTGCTGTAGCAAGTCAAGAGTTGGAACAGACCACTTTATTAACGATAACATGCTGTGTAAACTCTTACAAGTCTTTGATGTGGTTCATAATTTTGGATGCTCAGAAGAAATCCAGATCTGATGTCCTCATCCTAAAAAGTGAGGTTCTGCAGCGAACCACTCATTCTTTGTATACATATGCCACCAAAAAGTGACAAAGAAAGTTGCAAGCTTTGCGAATCTGGAAAATCTACCACGTAAAACGGCAAGAGACAGAAATGGAGGGGGGAAAAAATTCAAGACACGACTGCAACACCTGAAGCCGGGCCGTACCCAAGCGAAGGACCCAGAACGCAAGGCAGGCGCTGCCTTTTTGTTTTGTTCTCGGGCTGCACGTTCCCAGCGGAGCCGCCGCGCTGCCCGGCGGCGCCTCTGGCGGCGCAGCCCGCGCACCGCGCCCGGGCCCACCGCGGCAGCTCCCCAGCCTCTGCCCGGCGCTCGCAGCCTCACTCGCTCCTTCCCTGCACTACTTGGCGATTTCGGGAGCCACCATGCAGCTAAAAAAACAGCCCCGATATTAACAAGGGCAGAAACTAGAGTCAAGTTACATCCCAGCCCTACCCACAGGGATTGGCAACAAGCCTCTCCTTAGCCAACCTAACACCCAACAGAGATCAAAATCTGCTCTCAAAAATCCCACACAGACTAAACACCAAAAATGCTGTCTTTTGAGAACCTGTGGGTTTTTCCCCAGTGTCCTCCAGCTTTCTGGGGAAGGGGCAAAGCAGATGGCTCAGCAGCCCAGCCAAGGCACCCAACAAAACCACCCAAACAAATCTGTGGGTGTAGAGAACCAGTCTGAATGCAGAAAGAAATGATGGAGTGTGCTTCTCCATCGCAAACTGCTGGATGATTTTAAACCTCCCATGCCTCTTCTCAGCCTCGAGATAACCCGCGGGACACATGATTCGGGCAATGGGAGGAGAAAAAAAATTCAAGATGGCTGAAGGTATCTTGTCACGGATTTTCATGCACGCTCCAGAACTCTAGAGGGCACCCGAAATATGCCCTCCTCCTCCTCCCTCCCGAGCCGGGTAACGTGAGCAGCAGCAGCAGCCCGTCGTCTGCCTGCCGGAGTTGGTATTGCAGGAGCGATGTCTGCAGCAGCAGCGCCCACCCCGAGGAGGAGCCGCCTCACAGCCATTACTGGGGCTTCGCCCCAGGGCAGCAGCTGCTGGATCCAGGAATTTCCCCACCCAGCCCTAGAGGGACCTCATTCCACCCCTACCCCCAGAGAATACGGGGCGGGGGGAATGGTTCAAACCCGCTGTAAGCAGGTCTAGCGAAAGCAGAAAAAGATACACAAATAGCACTCACAATGGAGCTCCCTCTCCTTGTTGGTCGCTGCCAAGGCTGCACCAAACTGGGCTGGAGCCTAAGGGAAATACACGGGGTTAACAGGGGGCAGCGAGGATCAGGCAGCGCCCCCAAGAAGCATTTCCATCGTCTGGCCAGGGCAGGTACTGCCTGCATCACTCACCACTTCCCTTTAATCCCAATCTTTCAAATAAATAAATAAACAAACGAACAAATAAATTCACTGCTCACCCCGGGGGCGATGGGGTACTCCTCACGGCACACCCACGCCGCTTGTCCCCACTGAAGTAAGGGCGGACAAGGAGCCCTCCGCGGGCGCCGCCGCATCGGGGCTCCAACCGCGAGTGTGGGGGACAGAGACAGTGGTGGCACCCACGGCGGGGAGCAGCGAGTGTTACCTGCGAACTTGCCCTATCAGCCCTGAACCGGCGTCCAGGTGCCGCGAGGCCCTCAGCGGCAGCGCCCCGGCGCCGGGCGAGCGCCCGCGTCCCCCGCCCGGCAGTTGCCCCTGGTCTCGGGTTTGCCCCCCTGCAGTCGGCCAGCAGCACTACCGCCTCCTGTCCGCCATTAGAGGGACCCAGCCGAACAATACAGGAGGGGAGCAGCGGCGGCGGCAGAAGCGGCGGAGCGCCGGGCAGGGAAGGGGAGAGCAGGGGAGGGAGGCACCCGCGGCGGGGAGACGAGGGCGATGGGTGGGGGAGGCACCGGGGCAGAACAACAGCGGAGGGCCCGGCGGAGAAGGGAGGGAGAGAGTTAAAATAGGAGGCGCTAGAGAAGACCCGGCCCTTCCCCCAAATGCCCCAACCCCCCCGTTCGGGGCTNGGCACCGCGGGATACTTCGCCCGGGTAGCTGGGAGGCACGGCGGCTGCTCTCCCATCCCCGCCCTGGGGGCAGCTAAGCGCCGCCAGCCCCCCGCCAGCCCGCCCCGGTAAGGCGCAGCGCCCCGCGCCCCCGCCTTACCCGGCTCCCCACGGCCTGCGGGCACGGACCCCCCCCGCGGGGGACGCACGCACTCTGCGCTACTCCTCCGGCGCCTCAACTCTAACTCGGTCCAGTCCCGGGCGAAGCGCAGCTGCTGGCGAAGGGGAGGAGGAACCGGGCCAAGGGAGCTCAGGGAGATCCGCCTCCCTGCCCCGGCATTGGCTTTCCCAGAGGGCGGGCTCTGGCGCTGGGCTAGCCGAGTGGGTGCGCCGCCCATCCATCAGAGCCGCCCGCAGCCGGTTGACCCTATAAACTGCCAATCTTCCTCCTGGCCATGCTTGGGGTTCTTCCCACTTTGATCCATCAGGTTTGATAGAACCCGGATCGTTGCCCACCGACCGGCTTGTTACGTGTGCCCGAGGGTCGCACTGGTGTTCCCCGCGCCGCTCTTTGACAGCGGCAAGTTCCAGAAGTTCTCAGTGCCGCCAAGCCGGCTGCGCCCCGCCGGCCGCGGGTAGGGTGCGCTGGCCGTCCCGGCCGTGCGCTCGGTCCCTGCGGGCACTGCCGCTCCGACCGTGGGGCGCGGGCTCGCCTTTCCCGCTCCATCGCACGCCGCCGAGCCATAGGGGCTGGAAGTGCTTCTCTGAGGGGTCCCACTCCGCTCCTTCCCTCCCCTCACCAGGGCTTAGAACCTGGGGCCATTCCCATGATGGACAGAGCATGGATAATGGGAGCGTTCCCAGGGGGAAAATAGTTCACGTCTCCTAAGGAGGGCGCCTGGCTCGCGTCCCCGCAGCCTGCCCCGCCGAGCAGCGCCTCCTCAGCCAAGGACGCGTTGCTGCCTCCGCCCGCCGCGGGGGAGGGCGCCATATCAGCTGCCGACATGGCTCCTGGAGGAGGTGGTGGTGGTTGTGGTGGTGGTGGCAGTGGTGGTGGCGTCCTCCATTTTGTCGGAAGCCGCTGCGGAGAGCTTGGTACCAATTCGAACCAACGTGAGGCGCAGCGGGGCGTCCATTTGAAGAGCGTCCGTCCGGCTTCCCCGCGGGAAAAAGAGCCGGGTGCCCCGCAGGGTGGGGACTAGTGCTCCGGCCAGGCGCCGGGAGCCAACTCTCCGCCCGCCCTTCGCCAAAATGGAGGATGCGCGCTTCCCTTGCGCGGGTCCTTTCCCCGCGCTGGCCATGGCACCAGCGCCCGCTCCTTCGAGGACCTGGGGAGCGCAGCCGCCCGTCTGGCGCGCTGGTCCCGCTCTACCCCATTCACCCATCCTCCTCTGCCCAGAAGAGGGAGAGAGAGAGCGCAATACCCGCCCTGCCTCCTCTAGCCGGGATCAATCCGTGTCAACCACGCGGACCAGCGTCCCCCTGGCAGAGAGAGGCTCTTGTGTGCGCAAGGAGCTGGTTTCAGCGGCTGGCGCCATTTCCAATCGGGAGCTGGAGCCTCCCGCGGGATCCGCCTGAGGGACAGCCTTCCTCACGGCGGCGCAGGGGTCATTGAAGGGATGTCTGCTTTCTCCACCACCTTTGATGTGTTTGGCTAATAATTTTTCACGTGTGGGAGAGACGCGAAATTTTCTATCATCCATTGTCACAACAATATATCTAATTTCTTCCTGATGATAGCACCCGGCGACACATGCTTCAGTCAACAACTCAAGCCAAAAGCTTATCCGGCACTGTTACTGTATGCTGTTGAGTGGAATTAATGTGGGTTTGGTTTTGTTGGTTTTTAAGCCTTTTTTTTCAAGACATACTGCTCATCAGATGAAGCTTGGAAGGGCTACTTGGTGCGGAGGGACAGAATTCCCTCAGGGCTGGCAGCAGCTTGCTCATGCCTGCAAAAAAATATGCGAGCTGATGGCAAAACAGATCTAATACAATCACTGCTAAGGAGGAAAGTGGCATGAAGATGTATCATCACCCATTTTGAAGGTCTCAAAGTTGCCCTATAAATTGAATATATTTGATCTGCAGTATCACACTAATTATGTAACCAGAAAGCTGTTGAAATTTCAACATTGAATCCAATTCACTCCATGAAGTTAGCTGGCTCCCGACATCTTCATGATTAGCCTGGAATATCTTTTAGGTTGGTAAAACTCAAAGCCATTTTAAATTGTCCTCCATATTACATATTTGCCAGCATTCCTAGTCGTATGTCTCAGGAAGATGTCTTTTGTTCTACAACAGTGCTTATCCATAACCATTTAAGTTCTCATGGAGTTCAGAAAGAAATTCAAGAGGACTTAAGCACTATCAATGGATGGTAGAAAACAAGTGTTTTTTCTAATTAAGAACACATTAAGAGAAACCTATCACTCTTAGTAGTCATTAAAAAAGTCACTGAAGAATACTTTTCATCTTACTGCTGCCCTAGCAAGACACATTACCTAACAGTGTTATCTAGGACTACTATGTAGCAATAGAACATTTTCATTAATGTTTTAGATTATACAGATCAAACAAAATTTAATGGTTTTGCTTGCACTTTTGGAACAGTATGAAATGTGTTTATAACTCCATATATTAAAGTTTACAACTCCAGAGAACTGTTGTCCCCCTATAGACATATGACCAAAAATAATTAAATACACCGTGATTTTTCCTTTATTTTTTCAACCGATGTCAGAAAAAAAGGACAGAAAGTTCAGGCACCCATGTAAATTCCTCTAGAACCATGTATAATTCAGATTACTTTTAAGAATAATTCATATAGAGTAATTCTTTTTATGGTTTGAAAGAGTTAGCATTAGCTCAAATGCTAAGCAGCAAAATCTCTTAATGAACACCAGAGAACAGAAGCATATGTATTTATAGGCTCCACACCACTGCTTTCATGGACAGGCCTGATGTCAGTAACCTTAACAGAAAATGTCAAATGTCTACTGGGAGTAGATAAATTGAACAAAGCTGAGCCAACAGTTTGGTCATCAACTTACAAAAGAGTGACATCCTTCTCTGTCATGGTGGAATATTTTCTCAAAACGCAGTCAACTGTGTTTGATCTGAGAAGGAGTAATCTGATATATTTTTTAAAGTTTATGTTTGAGCAGAAATCTTAAAACCACTTACCAAGCCAACCTTCAAGTGATGCACATTGTATTGTAAGCACAGGATGAACATAGTTTAAAGATACCTCCTGCTGCCAGCATTATTTTTATCTGTAATAAAGAATAGTGGCATTTGTTCCAGACTTAGAACAACTTTTCTTTATTCCCCTACCATTTCCCCCCGTTTTTCTCTTTCTTTTCTGTCCTTAATCTCACTCCTTTATCTACTTATCCTCAGTCCCTCTTGGCCATCACAAAGGAGAAAGATGTGAACAAACTGTACAAGTTGATGGAACATGTGTTTTTATAGTCATGGCATAATGGAATTCTGGTCTATTAGTGTTTGCTCAACACAAATTCAAGAAATAGTAGTGGATGGAAAAGAAATTAATAACACAAACAAAACAAAGCAGAATCTTAAAACACTTATGCTCAGTAACAATTTCATCATTTTGATTTTATTATCTAAGACTTCTTCTGTTGGTGCTCTGCTTTTGGAGTTTCATCAGGCATAGAGCTATTCTTTGTAGACTGAAACTCTTAATGAAAAGATACTTAGTTGAAAAACTCTTCAGTAGGAGGGTGGTGAGGCTGTGGAACATGTTGCCCAGGGAAGCTGTGGCTACCCCATCTCTGGCCACATTCAAGGCCAGGTTCAATGGGGCTTTGAGCAACCTAGTCTAGTGGAAGGTGTCACTGCCCATGCTACAGGGGTTGGAACCAGATGGCCTTCAAGGTCCCCTTCCAACCCAAATCAATCTGATTCCATGCTACCATATCTGTGTGTTTGTACTCTACATAACAGAGCCCATAGAATATTTTTAAATTACAAAAAAATGCTTTGTACAAGACATTACCTGTGGATTTCGTTATGGTTGTTGAACTACAGATACATTTTATAAGATTTATAAATAAATCAGTATGTATGTATAAGCAGATTGCATTCAGCTGTTTAAGTTGCAGTTTATTTAACCAAAAGTGATCTATTAAAAGTTAAAAAAGGAGACAATATATCCTATCCTATAAGATTATCATTCATTGCATAATATAATATGCCTTCAAATGACCTGTATGTCACATGTCATATTGAAGTTTTGGAACAGTAAATAACAACTTATGTTTGATCTGGGCAACTTCCCCATAGAAGACATTCTCATACTGAAAGAATAAGAATTGTAGTACCTACCAATTGTTCTTCTGAAATAATTTTAAGAGGGTTTACAGTAATCAACATAATCTTTACTTGCAAAGCAATTTTTATTAATTTTTAAACATCTGAGGATTTTAGTTGGATAAATCTCTTGTCTTAATGGAGAAATGATATTATGAAACAGAAGATAGGATCTTAAAACTGAAAGAGATTTCCTAGGTCACTGAGTCCACTATCTTGCTATTAGAGGAAACTGTGTCATATAATCCCTTGCAGAAACTTTTCAAGCCCCATCTTAATGGTAGCCTGATATGTTTACCCCCTACTTCTCTGGCAAATCTGTTCCAGAACTTCATTGTTTCGGTGGTTAGAAACCTCCTTCTAATTTTCAGACTAAATTTATTCAAGAATCCATTTGTTTTTGTGCCATTATTCATCCTTTGGCTTAAATACTCTGCTCCCTCCCTGGTGTTTAGCCCTGATATATTTATAGACAGCCATCATATTCCCTGTCAGCCTTCCTTTTGCTAGACTAAATACAGATTTTTTTAGTCTCCTCTTGCTTAACACATCTTCAGTCCACTGGTCATTCTACTAGGCTTATTGCTACCCATCCCAATCTGAACTCCTCTATCTGAATGTGAGTTCAAATTCCCATAATAATCCATTTTAGGCTAAATTGCTACATTGTGTAATAGATCAATATTTCCATGAATATTACAGTCTTGGGTGTGTAGTTGCCTTTTTGCATAAGCACATTAGATAACCACCTTCTATTATACTGGTACCTATGTTCTTTTCTACCACTCAGTTACTGGGAAAGTTCTCCATTAACAGCAAATTTTTTGTTAGCCTCCAAGTGCATGACCTTGCATTTTGTATTACAGCAGTTTGTTTTGTTTCCATTAGTTCAATCATCAAGGTCATTCATTGTTTTTCCATATGACATCTCACTGCAGCTCTGTTGATGATGCTGCCTAGTTTTGTGAAAGCAGCCACTGCAATAATTTTATTTTCTCTTCTTTACCAAACAATAAGATCAACCCTAAGAACAACTCCCAAAGAAATCTACTAGAAGACACCATTCATTTTGGTACTCTCCTGTTTGATACCACCTGCTGCCATTTCCTTCATTCTGCTCTGGAAAATACCACTTTATCTCTGTGATTCTCAGTGTGTAGTAAAATGCTTCTGCTACTTTGTCCCTCTTTCCCCAATGGCACTGTACTTCATGATCCTTTTTATGAACTGTCTTAGCACCTGCTCCTTTAAGAAAGGGCAAATAATTTTAATTTCAAACTTCTGAGCTCCTCCATTCAGTTGACTTGATTAACTTGGTCTTAGTTTACCAAAATTTGCCTTATGAAATCAAGGGGTTTTAATACAGACCTGCTTTTGTCTTCTTTCCATACAACTTAAACAACATCAACTTTTAGGATCATTTTCTACAACCAGTTTTTTTATACTGTGCTGTCCTCAAACTGTAAGTCCATGTCTAAAATAGCATGATTTCATGTTGGTTTAGTGACATTTTGCTGAGGAAAGCTGTCAGCTATGACATTCAGCTATTTTGGGGGCCCTGCCACCATTAATAACATTTGTTCTCCAACCTACTAAATCAATTAAGAAAAAAAAAAAAAAGGCAAATAGCTTTTTGCCACCTTAGTGAGTTGAACTGACTTATGTGTCAGCCAGGTACCAAAGCCCCCACAGAGATAGCACAGAAGAGTGTGCAGCCTGAAGGAGGGGAGAATGACTCCATTTCAGCAGGAGGGAGTTGTTGCATGAACCTGGCGTCTCATCTTACCATAACCTATCTTTGGAGCAGCATCTGTGTGTGTATTCCTATATATATATTAAAAAAAAAATCCCTATTCTTTCTAAATCCTATTTCTTTCTAGATTTTCACTTGTGGATCTCAAAAACTATTTGATCACAAGTATTAGTCAAGTACTGGATTTGATAAGTTAAAACTTTTCTAGTTTCCTAAACAAGATCTTTCTACTTAAGAGGTTGAAAATCTCCTGTGGGGTGTATAACAATGGCACTGAAGGAAAGAACTTTTGTGTACCTTTGCCTTTGTTTCTTTCCATTAAATCTGGAAAATTCAATTTTTTTATCCTGATATTTCTCATGCTGAAGAACTTGAATAAGATCAGGCTCCATGGTTTCACCACAGACAAGTTGCTGCATGATAAGGCTGCTGCCAAAAGTAGCAGTCCTGTCCTCTTCTCAGTGACTAGCTATAAATTTATGTCACCTTTCTATGGTGACATGAGCATTCTTGCAGCTAAAAATTGGCCAATTTTCAGTTGGACCAACACTTCGATCTTTCTGCATGTGCAATCAGATGAGTGGTAGTGCCTGATAAGGGGTGCACTGGGAAGCACAGGGGAATAATGTATATCCCATTTTTGAAACAGCACTACTAGCCTGCAGAAATTGAAGTGGTGCTACATATATATAAAGGAATGAGTAGTTTTTGGCTGATGACCTGGCTTCTACTTTATCTCAGTAAGATCCAAATGTAGTTTTTAATTGGTTATTAGCATTGTTTAGAGCTGTCTGAGAGAAAAAAACAAATTTGCAAAATATGAAATTGTCAAATGAATTTTATTTCATAATGCTTAAATTTGGTCAGTTTCTAAAACATTCCTTAAGAAATTTCCTGTAATAAATTTAATTTAAAAATCAAATTAAAAATGATAATAAGATTTTACTGCAAATCACTGTGATGACAGTTTGGCAATATTTTGACATGTGCTTCATAGACAAAAAGTGGAAAACCAGTAATTTTTTAGTGAACATTTTCATTTTCAAACCAAAGCCATTTTTCTTCAGTTTCATTTAGTATGTGATCCTGTTCTAGCAATAAACAAAGTTGCTTTTTTAGGCAACTTGTCCTTTCCTGCTGGATGAGGACTGTGCCATAGTCAACATGACCATTAGGTTGGATTAATGCACTGTTCTTTTATATTCTAAAAGGCCATTTGGAAAACTTAGAGCAGTCAGGGCATTTACTTGAGCACCTTTCCATGATGGCTTTGTTAAACTGTAGGGTGGATGGGTGAGTATTCTAAACAGCAGAGTCCCTTCCTTGCCACAAGACTCAGAATATGTCAAGAATATGTCCTGCACAGAGCCTTGCAAATGGGACGACTCCAGCCCTACTTCTCACAGAGAGAAGATTTTGTGATGACACTCTCATAAGACTCCTGTCCGACCCAACCATTTCTTCCTTTAAAAAGACTACAGACTTGAACTTTGACTTGTGGTCCGAAAACCAAAATTTTTGCTCTTTAAACATCCGTCATCATGGTGCAGCCTCTTTTTCACATAAACAGTTAATTCATCCTTCTTTGTATTAACATAGAAGGATGTTATCCTCAATTTTAGACCCCTCACTAGTGCACTGTCACCCCCAGAGCTGAATCTGTTGTGGGCTTTTTATTTTTGTGATCTTTCAAGAGTCCATCACTTCCATTTAGCTTTCTAGCGTCTCTTAAGGTGCCTTCCCTTCAATCTCTTGCTCTTACTCTAAAAGTATAATTTCTCTCACAAATGTTTCTTCATTTAGTTTTAAATTGTTCTTGCTCATCATAAATAAGTATGTTATGCATGAAAAAGTGATTGAAGCAATAGAAACTTTGCAAAGTCTAATGCCTACTTGTTAGGAAGTGTAACATTCCCTGCATCCCCATGCAACTTCTAAAAGGCCAGCTGTGAAAATCACAACAAATTATGACATGGCTTTTAAGAACTGCCTTCCATACTCTCTGCTCTCTGGAGCTGCTGTCTCCTATACTTGTGTCCCACTGCCTATGTTCAGCTCAACAGGCAGCTCCTTGTCCCACTTTGTCTGTCAGCTTATGGTGATTCAGACTCAAAAATCCCTGCCCTGTGATCCCACCTTCAAGCTGCATTGGTATAAATTCAGATTGGATTTGTTCTTCACTGAGAGGGTGGGCAAGCACTGGAACAAGCTCTCCAGGGAAGCTCATGGCCCCAAGCCTGTAGGTGTTCAAGAACGGTTTGAACAATACTCATAGAGATATGATTTAACTTTTAAGTTGTCCTGTGTGCAGTCAGGAGTTGAACTTTATGGTCCTCATGGGCCCCTTCCAACTCAGGATATTTTATGATTCCATGGTTCCTTTGACATTTTTCACTAGCACATTACAGCTTCACAATCATTAATGCATTTATCCCCATGTTATACACAGACAGCATACAATTAGTGTCAAAAATATGTGTTATTTGGCTGCCTGTTTTGGGTGGCTGCATTTGTCAAGGATATAGCATTTATTTCTACACTTTATTTGGCAATCACATCTAACATCAACTTTGTTTGCTGTTGAGAAGCCTTCACTGCATGAGGCTGGCTGCCCAGAAAGTGAAAAATACCTTTTTCTCATCGCCTGTCCCAAAACTGAACTAAATGAGATTCAGCCTCACACAGGATTCATTGAAACAAGACAAGGAGATAATCCAGTTGTTCAGGAGATATTCTTCTGTCCAAAGAACACACTTTTTCTTCATGAAACCAGGTGCCTCTGTCAGTGTACTGTGTAGCTTTTGCACTAGAAAAGGTAAATACAAAGAGTCATACAATCAGCAGGCTACTTCAGGTCGTCGTCTTACTCTGAACAGTAGATATCTTGTGTACTGAGATAAGTAAGGAATGGCCTGTGGTTCAAACACAGATAAAACACTGTATCTTCCAGGAATTTGAATTAAGTTTTCACAAGTAACCTGAGTTTGAGTGCTCTCTATTTTTTTGAATGTTTTAATGTCTGTACTCTTTAAACTTCCCAAATTACTTTTAGAAGTTATCTAATCCAGAAAAGCAACCATCAGAAATTCTGTATTGTTAAAGCAAATTTATATCCCTGGGGCTCATCCAAAAAGTTCAAAACTCACAAGTTTATAGAACAAATTCTGGTGATATGAGCCAATAGCAAATGAAAGTGGGAGAAATCCATGAATTCTGCATACCTTGATCATTTGGGAGAGACAAGCTAAAATGTTAGGTTGTCTCTTTACCAGCTAACTCAGGAATTCTGGATCCTGAGCTGTGTTCAAAAGGACCATACATTCCCTTTTCTTCTGCATCACTGCCTGCCCTGCAGCCTTCCATTTTCTCATGTCTTAACTTCCAGTTTGAAGATGCACATCCTGGCACATTTGAGGCTTCTATCCTAGTCCCCTATTTCTTTGAAACATTGTTTCAGCTCCCATTCCTTCCTTATCTCAGTAATCATTCATTCCCTTTGAGCATATCTTTTCACATTTATGTATTCCAGCACTGTTTCCCCACTCTGAGTTCTTGGCATTGTAGCAAACTGTCCAGGAATAAAGACAGAGTTTGGACCTCAGACTGGAGCATGTCAGTATGTATGCAATCAAGAATTTATCAATCACAAGCTAACTTGTGCAAACAGAGAATTTTCAAACCTACAGGAACATAAAAACATAAAAGCAGTCAAACCAAAGGTTTGTTTAGCCCAAGATCCCATCTCTCACAGTGGCCAGTGGTAGACATCCTGAGAACAGCAGAAGACAGCAGTACAGTGATACATCCCAAATATTCTCTCAGCCTCCATCTTATCACTTTTGCAAATATAAGTCAGTGAATAGAAATCAAGAGGGAGAGAGGTGGGAAGTAACAGGTTGTATATATTGCCGTGGATCATAATTGTTAAACACATTGGTTTCAAGGTTTCTTTTGGAACAAACGGGACATTTTTGTGGATTTCAATGAGCTCTGCCTCATGGCTTTTTGTTAACATTATGTCACGTTTTAAAGATTTGGGATTTCAAGATGCCTAACCTTGACCATACTATCAAAACAACCCACCCAGCCCAAAGTCACTGTTCTGCTGGAGAACAGTTGATCTACTGAGGTAAATGGCTTGTTTTTCTACTCAATTAGATACTGATTATTTGCTAGACGAGGGACCATAGAATCATGGAATAGAATAATGGAATATCCTGAATTGGAAGGGACCCACAAGAATCATCTAGTCCAACTCCTGGCCATTGTGGAAAATGGACTGGCTGGTTATGTCAAAATAGAAAGATGCTGTGAGACAGTGGAGAATTGATGAGGCTGATTGAGCACAACCACAAGCTAGGCTACCTGCTCATCTTACACCTGGGCTTGAGCAAGACTCGGTACTGGATGGTGCCTGGGCTGAAGCAGAGGCCCCACAGCCCGATGCTGTCTCAGTGAAGAGCAGCAAAGCACCCACGTCTCTGTGCCAGCCCTCACTGCCCCTTCACTGTGCACAACAAGCCTTGGTTTGGATCTGTTCCTCTGAGGAGACAATGAGGGGAGTAAAGACCTGGAGAAGGTGTGATGGCCACCACTGCTGCCTCAGCGGTGTGGAGGAGCACTCTGAAGAACCACAGGTCTGTGCTGTCTTCTTTTAGCCACAAGATAGGTAGCTCAGTTTGATGAAGGTAACCAAAGGTTTACCTCATTTGAGGTAAACCTCATTAACCCCTTGTTTATATATTAAAAACCACATCCACCAATATGAAAATGAGAAAACAGATGTTTCCCCACTCTACATCTATGATGGCAGCAACAGGCAGCCAATGATTTTTAACTACAGTCATTCATCCATCTGTCCAAGAAGTATAAAATGATATTTGAAATCCTCCACTATGGAAGGACAAGAATACAATCCCACTCTGCAGACAAATCCATGGGCTTGCTCCTCTCCTCTCTCCAAGGCAGACACAACTCTGTGGTAAGATTTGTGTCTCTGGCTGCATTGGAATTTACCTGGGAACACCTGTACACAGAGTTATGCACTTATATTTTGTAAGTCTAGTGCAGTTATCAGCAATGTAACAAGAATCTATAACCTATTATTTCAGTAAACTGCACTGTGCATGAAGCTGTGATTGTGAAAGTTCTTATTTAACATGACCAGACTTACAGTGTTAAATTGGTAAACTACATTATTCTTGAATCTGTGATTTATGAATGTTCTTACTGAATACAACCGGTGCCTAATTGGTCATAAATCAGAAATTAAGCTCAGCGGCACCAAGCCTCTCTGATCTCTAAGGACTAGTTGGAATGCAAGGAGATTTATTTTCTGCCAAGTTTCAGATACTTACTGCAATAACTCTGCACAGGACAACCCCCAAAATCACACCACATGCCTGGGAGCATTGTTCAAACAATTCTTGACCTCTGTCAGGCTTGGTGCTGTGACCACTTCCCTGGGGAGCCTGTTCCAGTGCCCAACCACCCTCTGGGTGAAGAACCCTTTCCTAATGTCCAACTCAAACCTCCCCTGACACAGCTTCGTGCTGTTCCCTTCATTTCTATCACTGGTCACCAGAGAGAAGAGATTGGCACTGTGGGAAGGTCTCCCCTCAGTCTCAGGAAGAAGTAGAACTTTGATGTAGCACATAAAAGAGGAAGCTTAAAACCACGTAACCTAGAGGAGAAAGTTTCATCTAAACTTAAAATGTAATTTCTGATAAATTCCTTTATAATAATGCCTAATGCCACAGATTTTAACTCTGCAGTATAGAGATCTTTAATGTAATGGAAGAGTTTCAACAGATAGATTTTACTGATTTAAAAAATTGAGTATGAGAATTTCTCTCTAATTACGTAAAACAGAAGTGTGGAACAAGTAAAACTGTGAACACACCTATTATGAGAAAAGATCCTAGGCTGGAAATTGCTCTAGAAAGACACTCTTCAACACACACAACGTAAAATGGCTAGAGATAATTAGTGGAGAATCCCCATTATAAAGAGCTATTCATCAGGACATGACTAGGGAATCAGAGAGCAGAAATTGATGTAATCATGTGTTTCATACAATCCGGGAATGGGAAAGAAATTAGTTTCAGTTTTTTTCTTGTGTTATACCTGATCGGCTACAGATAATAGCAGCAAAATTTATGATGGCATAATTTACAGAAACTTGCTTTAACTTTTATGGGGACCCAGACATGAGATATGAGAAGTCATTTTCCACTGTATACAGGAGCAGCATGTGATCCAGTAAGACATTTATAAAATGCAATTGAAGGTCTTCCTTGGTTTTGACTGAAAGCCACATTGTTAATGCTGTTAATCTGTAGACATGTCAGTCTCGTAAAATGATACAATCACTTAGTAAGAGAGTGCAAGGAACAAATAGACATTTTAATATTTCTACATCCAAACTCATCAGCTGGCAAGAAATTTTACCATATTTAGAGTCCAGGTGCACTGTTCTGGCCAGTGCTAACTGGGTCAGAGTGAAATATGATTCTTCAGCACAGTCTTGTATGCAAGAGGACCATTACCAGAGCTACTTGCTTCTTGCCTAAATGTGAAGGTCAGATAGAAAAAAAAAAAAAAAAGAAGAAACAGGCTGCACTGAAACCACTTATCAAGCCTTAGTATGGATTCTTCATCATTACAAATGTTTTGATAATTTTTTTCCCTAAAAGTTGTACTATAACTCACATGGGAAATAATTCTGAGAAAGTCTTTCATTCTATGTTGTTCAGGCACCCAAAGGTCTATTATAGAACCAATCAGCAGAGGAGAGACAACAGCCTTTCCTGGCCTTCTGTCAGTAAAGCCATCTTGGATATATCCTTTTTTTTTCAATAATAGTGCTCAGGTAGATTAGCTAGAATTAAGAAGACAAATGGAAAAATGTCCTGTGACACTTAAAATACATGTGGTCTAATCAGTTCTTCAGAGGAAGACTGGTAAGTGTAATGTGAGTATTTAGTTGTGGTTATCATAAGTAGATGGCACATGAAGGAACAGTAGAAAAATACAGAATGTAGAACTGCTAAAGAAGACTTATGATCACTTTCTTGTTCTTCTGCTATAACAGAAAAATGAAGTTTTTTGTATATTCTTCAGGATATACAGTATATTTTTATTTCTTTGGAAATAAGTGGGTTTGTGTCAAGAAATAGCTGACTGTGTTACCAGTTTTTCTTCTGGAGGAAACAAATCAACACCCAAAGTTGTTGGGAAACCCACTGACTAAACAGAGGTATTGTATTTTCCTCTAAGCAGCTTTGTGTTGCTGGTTTTGTTGTTTGTAGTAATTACTAATTTTAGAAAGCTTTTCAAGCATGATTAAATTCTAAGAGAAAGATAGCAGGAAAAAAACTTGTTTTATTTACAGAGACCAGTTAATAACAGTTCACCAGTTATTTCTCCTGAACTGGGTTGCATTTCCTATTTCTAATTTTCCTCCAACAACAAACAGCAAGGGGCTTAATTTTCTTTACAGTTACCTAGAAGCAAGTTCAGACAGGTATTTTAAATAATTAATTACACTGTTGTCAATGTCTATATTTGCTAGACAAAAATAATCTGATTCAGACATTTTTGTGTGGTTTAATGGGTCCATTAAGAATTCACTGAAGTTCTGTATCAGGTCTGTCATTGCTGTTGTTATGAATGAATATGAATCAGATTAGTATAAAAAGACAATTTATTAAAAAAAAAACACAATTTTGGAAAAGCCACGAAAAAGGGGGTCAGCACAGCTAGCTATGGGTGGAGTGGCAAGCGACACAGAGTCGGTCTGCCAACCAAACCTCCACGTCCAAGCCTCGAAAACCCGGGGTTTTTAAGCCGTTTTTGTGCCCCGAGGGCCCAGTCCAAAGTCTAATGTGGATGCTGATGAGCTTTCCGCGTTGTGAATGGGTTTCTGAAAAGGGTAAATCGTCCTTCCTGAGTCCGGTTCTCGGAAAAGAATAGATTTCCTGTGCTGAGTTGAGTGGTCCATTGCAGGGGTATGTCGAGGCAGAAGATGATATCAGAATCCGGATAATCCAGTCAGTTGATATCGCAAGTCCATCATCCTGGAATGTTTGGACGCTGGCACGTATCCGCCCGGGATACTCTTTTCTGTTGCAAATGTCCATCTTTCCATTCAGACTTGAGCACCGGGTGCCTCGCCCTGGCCATGTCCCTTTATTTTGCAAATGGGTTTTCTGAAGCAAATGCAGAGTTACGGGAAAAGAGAAAAAAAAGAGAAAAAGCCTCTACTCGAGGCTTCGGAGTTTTAGGTCTGCCGTTTGGGTTTAACAAATATTTCATACACGAATTTATACCATATTCCCCACACTGTGAATATCATAATCACAGTAACCGTATCAATCCAATGTGATGCTTTCAGAATTAAAATGAAACTATTTTACTGGAACTAGAAGCAGAGCTGTTGACAAGCTTTATTCCAAGATGAGTCTAGCCAAAGTCAATGGATGCTGAAAGCAGAATTTTGAAATTAAAACACTGAAATCATATATATATTAATAGCTGAGAATATTTCCACCTACTATTTCTCAACAAGCAGTAGAACATGCAAACAGGCCGCAGCAAAACTCACAGGTTTTCATTTTAAGTAAAGAAGACACTGAACTCAGGAAGACAGAACTGTCAAAGGATTTATCACGTTAAGTAGTCAGTCCAGCGTCCACTGACAAAGCTAAAAAAGAACCAAAGAAAGTTCTAGTGCATGCAGAGGGCTGGTGTGAATTGGTCAAAACCAAGTGCCACTAACGGAGTGGCAGGGAAACAATACAGGAGCATAAAGCAGCTCTCAAGAGTATCAGTAAGTGCTCAAAAACAAAAGCCAGGAGCATGAGTACAACTTAAATGCAAAGAGCAGCAAAGAATTACAGTGCTCATTGAATGTATGGGGTGGATCTCCTGCAAAAGGAGAGACAAAGCTCTAGAATCAGCTTCCAACTTGCCAGGACTTGATGTTATCAGCTACGGAGCTGTTAGCCCAGAAAGTCACTCCCAGAGCAATCTGACTGGAGGGCACAACAGGATGTGAGCCTTAACACATCGATGCTACTTGGATTTCTCAGTGGCACAAGTGAGCAACAGCACCTCTCAGCTCCACAATGTAGTTTGCAGCTTAGCATGGCTTTAGAGGGAACAGAGTAAAGAGTCTGAAGCCAAACAAAGTAGAAATTCTACTGCGGACTTGTGGCAATATTTCCACTTGAATATGAGGAAGAACTTTTTTACTGTGCATCTGACCAAGCCGTGGAACAGATTGCCCAGAGTGGTTGTGGGGTCTCCCTCACTGCAGATGTTCTAGAACAGTGCTGTGCTATGTACTCTAGGATGACCTTGCTTGAGCACAGTGGTTGCACCAGATGACCCACTGTGGTCCCTTTCAACCTTACCTATTTTGTGATTCTGTGAATACCACTTAAAAAGTTAATTCCATGATTAAAGCTGGTTTTATACTTGGTTTTATAGTTTGACTATATATTATGATTTGCTAAAATTTGTTTCTGGGAATTATAGTCATTGGAGCAGCTCCATTACCTACCACTGGGTCAGAACAGCTACATTCAAGTGAAATGTTAAATAGTAGAGGTGAGTTGGTCTCAGCAGACCAAAGTTTTCAGTTGTCATTACATTTTTGTAATCTGAAATGATCCTTTAATATCATAGTACAATTTGCATACAACTTGTCATCCTCCTCTAGAGACAAGAAAAAAAATATTTTAAAATATCTTAGAATGATATTGAATACTTTTATATTTTTTAACTCTTACCTGTGTAGAACACAACCATGTTTACATTTATAAGATGTTCTGAGGACTGGAAAAGTGTCACCAGTTATGGGTATGGAAAGCAACTTACTTCACCAGAGGTAACATCTACAAATTTTAATTTTTAATATTGGAGACAGCTCATTTGTTGAGTGACAGCTGCATCCAGATGGGCTATTTTATCCAGCACTTAACAGAAAGAGTGCACCTCAGCAGGGCTGTGAGTGTGGGTGGGAAGATGGGAGGGGTTTAACACCGTTCTACCCTACTTTGTAATTGAAAAAAGAGATACCCCGAATGGCAAGTGTCCCATTAGAGAAACAAATGTTTTCGAAGACTTGATGATAAAGAGATAAAAAGTAATGACCAGCAGAGCAGTGGGTTCTCACATTTGTATCAGTGATAACAGGTGAGATTATCAAGATACACAGCTGAAGTGGCACATCTCTTGTGTATGGCACAAATGGAATCCTGTAGAAACAAAGAGATGCAACATGAAAGTTGCATCAAAAGTGTTGTAGTGCTGGGTGTGATGTTATTATATTAAGAAAAAGGATTTGCTTAAGTGAACAACTTACTCCATCTTTATTTGCTTAATATTACAGTTTAGAATGTACCAAAGATAGTGTGAAGTACCAGAACAGTTATTCCTGGCAAACTTACCACTGTGAGTAGTAAAAATGATAGTCATTATAGAGGTAGTGTAGTATCTTCTGCAAATAGAAATTATAAAGTCGAGGAGAATGACATCAGCAATAAGTGTAAAAGAAAATGTCTGACACCTTTGGGAATGGCTAATTACTCTGCAGCAGTCTGTGCAATTGAGTGATCAGAAGGGGTCAGCCTGTGACAGTGTGCCATACCAGCTCTGTTTAGAACATCAGACAAATATTCTGGCACTTTTCACATACTGATCAGAGAATGGATAATTAATTCCATTTCAACTACCATGCTCTATCTTTAGGTGCAAAAGGTCTAAAATAATCTTTAAGTGTTCTATGCAATGAACTGTAAATTGTGAAAGTAATAAAGCCCACAAAGAAGAATTCTCTGAAGAGACAATAAGTTACAATGGCTCAGTTCACATATGAATAGTTCCAGCTGCTTTTTGAGGAAATGGTATCAAAGTGACACATCAGCCTCTTACCCTCCTGCCATGAATGGATTAGTGAAATGATTAATTCAGCCATTTGAGAAAGCAATCTGTGCTCCTTTCCTGCACGTATTAAGCTAGCTAGCTCAAGCTAGTTACCAACACAATAATCGTCTGTCTGTGGAAAGACACTCTAGCACTACCCTTTGTAGAACTTAATTTAAGACCTCACCAGGATGTCCTAATCCTTAATGCACAGGATACTGAAAGTAAATATTATGATGGAATAGTTGCAGCTTAAATCATCAGAGCTTTCATGCAACAAAAAACCCAAACCAAAACAAAACTCCCACAACAACAACAAAAAACCCCACCACCCACAAAATTTTGGAAGCATTTGGAAAGGTGGAGTAATTAGGACAGAGAGTGATCCCATCCTCTGCTTCACTAAGCTGAAATCTCAAAGAACTAATTAGGTTGTGAAGAAGACATGGAATGTTAAGGCTGAAAGAGATCTCTCAAGGTCATGTAGCCCATTGCTTTAGCCCAATGCAAAATGAATTCTATCTTTTGTCATTCCCAACCTGGTCATTAAAACTTTAGTTACCTTGGTTTTAAACAACCTCTACAGCCCTGTTCTTTAAAACTTTAGTTAGCTTGGTTTTAAACAACCTCTACAGCCTCATGAGTTTTAATCTGACACTTCAACACCTTCAACGTTCAAAAATTTTCTCTAACATCCAATTTGAATATTTCTGGGGTTTTCAGAACAAATATAAACAGACTATATTCCTGATTTCTTTCAGGCCTTACTTTCTACAACTCTAGTTGTTCTTTTGGTTTTCTCCAGACTCTTGCTAATTGATACATGATCTTGGTCAGAGCCACAAATTGAACATGGCATTGCAATAGATGAGTATTCAGAGCCATATAATGTGTGTCTATTTCCTGTGTCAAGTAGACTGTATTACTGGTGCTGCTGTGCATCCACTCCACTATCGCTGGGGTGTTTATAACACCATGTATGTCAGCAATACACCGGGAGCCTCATATCCTTCTTTGCAGAACAGTTACCTGAGCACTTTATTATTCTCCATCCTATGTTTGATTATTTTTTCCTGAAGGCAGCATCTTTTCCCTGTTGAATTATATCTTCTTTTTTTTCTTCAGATGATTTCTCTGATTTTTGAATATTAATCCTGACTAAACACAGCTAAAATCTCTCCCATTTTTGTGCCAAGTTGGAATTTCTATTTAACTACTCAGATACCTTTTGAAAAAGGGAAGAATACTGAACCCTGCCCTTGCAGGACTCCAGTTAATATGCTGTGCAAACAGCCAATAAAAACTCTATTAGTACAGTTTTGCATTACAGTAGTTTCATCCAGGTCACCTTTCTCCAGGTTATTTATTAGGCTCTCACATACAGGAATATCAAACCCATTACTTAAGTCAGTATACAAAACATCAACCAGTTCTTCATCTGTAAAACCAATTAATCTGACACAGAAAACAATTGAACTAGCTTGCTATGATTTGTTTTATGCTAGCTATAACTTTTGTTGTTTCTGATTCTTACAGGTCATTTGTTCCAGCATTTTACAGGAAAAGACTGATTGGTTTATCATTTAATGATTTACCTTCCCCCATTTTAAATGTTTTCCCTTTTCTAATCTCTCAATACTTTTTAGAATTTTTCAAAGCTAGCTGCTAACTAATTCACCCATATCCTAGATGAAGTGAACAAAGGCTCCCAAATTATTTACTCAGTCCTTTGTTTCCTTGGCCATTTTTAGGCTTTTGCCTTCTCTGTCTTCCCACCATCATCTCTAAATGTCTTGAATCTTTGTGTTAGTCTGGATTGGGCTCTCCCTTTTTCAGATTCTCCTTTGTTTCCTGAGCTGGGTGTGCTGTGATGTGCTGGACTGGATGACTTGCTAATTGAGGTGCCATCAACACTTGCCATACTCAAAGTGAGTCCCTTATTCCTCACCTGCCAATTTAAAATCTCTTCTGCAATTGTCTACAAACTAAGTTTTACATACCACAGTGCTATGTTACACCACAGTCAGAGCAGCCCATCCATCCGGGAATCATCTTGTTTTGCAGTGATAGACACCAGATAATTTTGTGGGAAAAAGCCAAGTGGCTTCTTGGAGAGAAGAGCTTAGGAAAATGCCAGTCCCAGTAGCT
>VWYP01022470.1:0-199452 GCA_013400435.1 Pycnonotus jocosus
TTTTTTATTGAAAGTGTTTTGGAAGCTGGATTACTTTATTTGTGCTAATTATACAACTTTATAGGAGTGATGTGCTGTATGAGACAAGGACTGAGGCATAATATGATTTAAGTTTTGCTTCACACAGCTTTTGCTATTAATTTGATTATTTTCCATAACTGAACAATGTAGTTCACTCTACATTAAAATAAGACTAAATTTGCTTGGTAGGGGAATAAAAAGGAAATGGTACTTCAGACAGTGGCCCCGGGGTTATGCTAATTTCACTAGTTTATTTATGCCATTTTTTTTTTGGTAAAGTGTTTTGAAGAAGAAAATTTTTAATCTTTTGTCCAAAAAAACTTGATTTTCCCTTGTTTTTACACCTTTAGAGTGATTTCTAAAAAAAGAGGACTTCACCACATAAAATGTTTCACAGTTAGGAACAAGCAAACAGTGATAATACGGTTGGGTTGTGTAGACTTGCATCTGATAAATACAAATAACCCTCCTTTTGTAATTAACATGAGCCAAAAGTCAACTTAGTGATCTGATGAGGAACTGACAAATTCACATCCTAACCTAAATGACATTTGTCACACTGAAGTAGAAACAATTATTAATAATTTTCATTTCATTAGGAGCACTACAATGAAATGTCAACAACTTCCAAAGTGTAGCAGAAGTGTACAAATTAATTTTGATTTTCTGAAGTGTAATTATTTTTGTAAGTACCACACTGTGTAATCACTTTTGGCGCTATTACTTGTGCAATCAATAACACTTAAATGTACTTGGCTGTTTTCAAACATGGTTTCCTAAGGTCACCCTTACTGGTGTGGGTGTTTTGATGGAAGAGTGTAGAGTCGTTTTCCAAGTGGTCAAAGATGTAGTGAAAAAAAATATAAGTATATATATATAATTATTTATGGGGTTTTTTTGTTGTTGATTGCCCCAAATGAGTGCTTGATATCTGTGCAGTTTTGATGTGAAAAAAAGCCTGTCCTGCTTTGCTGGCGAGTCCATCTTTGTGCTCTGGGTGGCAGCATCAGCTCTTGCTCCTGTGCCTTCACCACCCGGGGCTCATCCTGCTTGGCAAATGCAACCTGGCTGCAGAGTTAATTACATTCCCCTGAGCCAGGCAGTCAGGCCAGATTCGGCCTCACATTAGCCAGATGAATGCTTGGTAATCATCTAGAGGAGTACATCGTTCCCACAAGCTCAGCCAGTCCTCAAGAGTCAGCGTTTGTAATAATTCACCAACCTGCAATGCTCCAGCAGAAAAAGAGCACAAGAACGCACATCTTGAAGGAAAGGTTTAACTCTTCTGTGATTTTAGCTGACGTTCTGATAGGTTTCCTCCAGGTTTGGACAAGAGCATTTTGCTCGTGTATTTGTTTGTTATTTTATCTGTTTTCTGGAGATCTCCAGGATCCTCTGGGAATCTTTGCCATCCCCTTTACAGCAAGGTGGGAGCAGAGATGGTTGGTTGCCAGTTCAGTGTTCAGGTTGGTTTCTGGAATTAACAGCAGTCCCTTAAAGCATCCACTTTATAATGTAGCTTGAATGGCTCCTGGAGTCTCTTCCTGTTACTCAGCTTTCAACCCTAATTTAACTTTATTTGTAGAATCGTATCAATGGCTTATCCATGCTGGAAGATAAAAGCAAAGCTGATGTTATCAGAGCAAGGAATGGAGGCTGTACTTAAATTATTAAAATTACAGATCCCCCCATTCAAAATGAAAACCCAATAAAAATAAATTGAAATTTCCTGTCAGATTAGTAAATAATCCATTAGTATAAAGAAGTAAAAACAGGAAAAGAGACTTTATGCCATGAGGTGAAGAAAGTTAGAAAATGTACAAAAAAGAAGTATCAGTCAGCAGTAATGTCTCTGGATATCTACTGCTAATAGTCATTAAAAACAGTGGTTTAGCCATTTATAGCAACAAAACAGGTTAAGAACACAACAGATAAGTCACTCCAAGCACTAACTTATTTAGAGACTGAATATCAATATCATTCTGAATCCAAAATGTTAAAAAATACACACTATTTTAACATTTCTAGCTTGCTTTCAGTAGTTATCTGCATTTGTAACCTACACAGAAAAATAACTCCAGTAAATTGCAGGCAAGTTTGTTCTGCTATTTAAAAGTGCATATATTATACAAGAAAATCCAGCCAGAGATGGAGGAACTGTGTGTGTGAATATAACTACTTAGTAATTGCACCTGAAAATTTGTGTTAGAATAATTCACTTCGTCTAAACATGTGTACTATACATCTTTGTCTCGGATTTCGGTATTCTGAGATTTTGTTTGATTTTTTGGGACAACTAAAACATTAAATTCTTTGCCAATACTCCAGAGCCCACAGTTCCTAGGCAGCTGTACTGGAACTGTGTTACTGGGCTGGCTGCCAGGAAGCCAGGTAGGGTTTGTTCTGCTTGAAACTCAGCTACTCTGCAAAAAAAGTTTGAATTTTGGTGACACAGCAAATGCAGTGTCAAAGCATTTTGCTGGAATTTTCAAACTACGTGCAAAGTCCATGTATGAGTTCGTTTGCACCTGAACTTGACACCATTGCTGCAGATACTAATGGATGAGTATGTTTTAAGCTCTCTATATCAGAATATGGTTTTTTATTGTTATTTAAGCTGTCAATATGTGTGTGTTATTCTACCATCACTGAAGTAATCCTCATTATATATTAGTGACTTTAATGTAAAAGAGGGAAAAAAGGGAAAAATCCCTACCAGGCTTTCTCAGCTGTGCTCCATAGCCTTTGTTCCTCATCCATCTCATTGGATCACAGCAGAACATCTCCACAGCTCTTCTCCTGGTTTGGGAAGAAAAGCTCCATCACAGGTTCAACTGTTCTGAAATATTCATACACCTAGAAAGTCTTTGGTTTATCTTGCTGAAGAAGTAAACACAGAATTAACTGCAAGTAGGCATTTTTCACCAGATAAAGCCAAAATCAGACTCCAAATCTAAACATCTTGCTGATTTGAAATTTCCTTATGTGAGTATATTCCAAGTCCTGTAGCAGATAACACTTTTGTGTTATTTCCATGTGCCAGAAATACTGTTCTAATGAATTACAGCTTCATTTTCATAGTTAATCAGGTTTGGTTAGTTTTTAAGAATATCTGGGATTGTGGGTGATTAGCCAGGTGGGATTAGGAAGTTACTTTATAATTCGGATTGAATTTTTAATTTTGTCTAGATTAAGATTTTTATTACTTGAGTTGAATCACTTGAGATTAATGAAAAATCTATGATAAATAACACATTTATTCTTTGAGGAAAAAGCAAGTTAATTGTGCCTGTCTTGCATGGATTGCATCTATTTTCTTACTTTACTTGTGACTGTGCTAACCAAGGAATGCTTCATGCACTGAAATTTGTCTCAGGGTAACAGTGAGGAAACCCAGGAAGAGTTCACACAGTTCTGCCTACAGCCCCCCAGACCACCCCCAAAAAGATGTCTGAGCCACAGTCAGTAGATGAAACAGAAATATTTTTTGTGTGATCTGATGGGATGCATTCTAAATCCTACCAAATGGTTACAGGATGTTTTTGTCACAGAGTTTTGGGTTTAAAAGGCAGCATCACTAAGTCAAAACTGGAAAAGAAGGGAAAAAATGAAGTAGACCTTGCCAGCTGCAATCACATCTTCTAGTCACTGAAATGTAATATAATTCAATGTCTGTATTAGCATTCAACATTGTTAATTCATGGGCAAGTAATTTAGTTGAATTCTCAATGAGAAATTGAATTTGAGGTGACTCAGCAGGAAAATCAGTGTGTTCTGTAATTGAATGGAAAATAGTTGAGTTATCACTGGCAGCAAGCTTGATGTAACAAGCCTTTGTATTACATGTGCCATGAATAGACTGAATGGTTTGACAAGGATTACATTTATTTCAGATAATGAAACACAATAAAATGTGGAGTAATTAAGTACTAAAGAAAAATACATGACCCAAATCCAAAGTGAAAGGTCCCAATTTAGGGAGAAGTTAGGGAGTACCCATAGAGGGAACATTTATGGTAGAGTGTTTCAATTTTGGCACAGTTGATTCTGCCTTGTTATGGGAGGTGGTTAGGCAGTGTTCCTAAGTCCTTATAAATTTCTTTTTTACATTTCTGTGGTTGTTTGATTGCAACGTTCACATCAACATCCAGCATGAATCTAAGTGGAGGAAGCAGCGTGATAAATGTCCTCTGAAAGAAAACTCACCTGGAAAAGGGCTGGTAAAGGGGCTGCTGTGCCATGGGGAGCTGCATCACAGCACCTCTGTTCTTACCTTCTGCAGGGTGTGATGAAATAATTTACAATGGGCTGCTCATTTCATTTCTACTGAGGGAAAGGCGAGGTTCAGCTTTGTCTCATCCAAGTACAGGGCAAGTGAACCATCCTTCCAAAGGAATAAGCTCTTAGGGACTTATTCAGGTTTTATAGTCAGTCTCAAAGCTTAAACATGAAGACTTTTGAGAAGGATTTAATTCAAGACTTGTTCATGTCAGTTCGCCTTGGAAAAGTTTTTTTTTTTTTACCCCAAATGCAATTTTTGTAATCTGACTTGTCAGGTGACTCACTAACCACAATGATTAAATTTGTGCTATTTTCCCATAGATTGTTTTTCTCTGATATCCCCATTTTCAGCCCATTATCCATTATCTACATCAGAGCTTGGAATGCCAGGCTCTCCTCTGTGAAATGTGCAATTGTGCAAAATATGCTGAACTCCAAACATCACAGCAAGCAGATCATGTGTGACAGCTCATCACAACTCCTGCAAAGGTGTGCTAAGGAACAGATGAGTATAAATAGCATTACAAGAACTCTTTTGAATGTACAGGTGTCTGCGTTTTTAGTTTAAAAAAGACTGTTAAAACCTGATTTAAACATAAAAGCAGATGCATTCTTTTGAACAGGGATTAGAAAGCAAATAATTAATCATGCATACCTGAGGATTTATGTAAGCAGCTGCTTAAATAAGAATCATAAACCTACAAATGCAGTCTCCCCACCTACTTTGCAATCTCTTAAAAAAAAAAAAAGTGTGAATTTGTTTGGTAGATAGCACTTGACATCAAAAGGAAAATGCTAACATATTCTCCTGGTACCATATAGAAATGAAAATATTCCTAACAAACATCCTGTGCTGTTTTTAACTAGGTGGTAAATACTTTACAAATGCTGGAGCTTGTAAACTGTAGTGCTGATTAGGTAAATTAGGACTTGGGGTAACTGGAGGCTGTGTAGGCCTTCTACACAATGGAAGTTTGTTTTCCATCCAGTAAAAAGATGGAAATTTGCATGAGGGTCACGGAGAAAAGATTGGCTAGTCTGAACAGGCTCCTAAGTATTATGGGAAGTGTATAAAACTGACTGGTTTTGACTCTAAGCCAGGTGAAACCAAGTTGATTTCACAGTTATGTTTTCGAACACGCACATCAAACCAAAATCAAAAGGTCTGGATGTGAGGGAAGTGAAAGAGAAAAACAATTTTTTGCATGAGCAGCTACAGGATGAGATCACCAGGAGTCACAGAGCCTCGGTGTTTGGTGCCAGTCTCCACCTCACACCGTAGGAAAGGTCTGTTCTCTGTTCTGCTGAGTGACTTGCTAGAAGTTCATCCCTTGCACTGAATTTCACGGGGTAACAGAGTTTTTATGAATAGGATATGTAATTCTGGCAACACTTCTGGGATTTGAGGGACCAGTACTTTACATATCAGTTTATTGAATTTGGACTGATGTCCCAGAGCTGTAATAATAATAAGTTTCAGCTTATGGCAATAAAGCTACCTGCAGTAATATATTTAGGCACGAGGGCCCAAACTCCTGCAAAGGAAAAGTGACTCACTTTTATTCAAAATTCAGCTCTCAGTGGATTTTTGTCCCTGTTACTTTTCTTGACACACTTCATGAAGCTTTTACTGTCCTTGCACTCCACTTTCAGTATTCAAGATGTAGAATTAAACTTTATTGTAAGGATAGAGGAAAAAAGAGAAGCAGGAGAGAGGTGGGGTGCCTTGCCAGCCTCTCTGAGAGTTCCTACATGTGCGTGGTCTCTGGTGCTCTCTCAATTCTGCTGGGAATTACCCTTTTCCTTTTCTGAGCCACATTTTAATCTTGTTGCTGCCTTGTCACCGTGTCCATGTATTGCAGCCCCGCTTTTATTGCACTGAGCTTGTTTTCATGGGCTCCTTCTTCGACACATCTACTGATGAAATTGAACACTCGGGGGTTTGAATTTGACAGCTGGAAGATGAGAGAGGGTGGCTCTGATCCCGCTTCCACAGAATTCCCACAGTGCCCCCTGCTCTGAAAGGCTTTAAATGTATCTCTGCTTTGAACATCTGATGCTGCTAACAGTGATGCTTCTGTAGTGTCTACAACTCACTTTATCTTGTTCCAAGGACTGACACTGTCCCCAGAATACTTTTGAAGGGAGAACTTCTCGGGTAAATTCTTTCACTGGTGTATTTTTTCTCCTTTTTTCCCAAACTGCATCTAATGAATATATTCCTTGAACAGCACATTTCAACAACTGCTACCTTATAAACTTTTAACCCTGTCCCTTGATGTGGTGGCCCCTTTCAGGCACACAGGACTGTGGAGGACAGACACTCTGCACTAACTAAAGATAAAAACGCTACAGTAGAGTGTGACAGGTCTCTTTTCAAGGTACAGCTGTGAATCTCTGCTTAAAAAAAAATCAATGGGCTTCGAGTAGCACAGGGCCCTTGTCCTGTGGATCCACATGGATTTTTAGTTGACTTGTAAATCTCCTTGGTTTCCCCCAAAGCCGTGAATTTTCATGCCTCCTCCTCAGCTGCTAAGCGAGTCAAGGGTTCATCCCACCATCAAAGCTGAAAGATTTAGTGGGAAGAGATTTGCATTGAAACATCTGCAGGATCGCTCGTGGCTCGCCGCGGTCTATCGAGCCCCCTTTTAAACCTCACAGCTGTAAACCCATTTGAAAGCTTGTCGTTTGGAAACAACTCTACGTGAGAAGGTGAAAGGAGCGTTTTCCACGGCGGTCTGGAGTGCAGCAGCCAGTGAGAGGAGCAGAACGGGGGGAACTGCTGTGAAAGGCTTCAATCAGAGGCTGTTTTGCAGCAATCATTGATTGAGCCTCGCGTCTCGAAAGCTGCCATGTGAACAGCAACTCCCGCTATCGCCCTGAGCTTCATTGAGGAACAGCAATTTGCTGCAAAGCATTTAAACCTTTACATGCACTCAACATTTGGCTGAGCAGCCTGGTCTAGGGTGCTTTGCCTACCTGGAAAACACCTTTGGAATTGTAGCATTTAGTTACAGAAAAACAAACAAAAAAAAAGGGGCATTGATTGGGAGTGTTGACTCTCTCAGTACTGGAGGATATTCATAAACCCACTGCACCCTGAAAGGATGAAACCAAATATGTGAGAGTCAAACACGGCGCTGAGACAGAAATTATGGTGGTTTTTTTAACAGAAGCGAACAGGTGGTGCTTTTAATCCGACCAAAATTAACCCGTGCTCAATAATTTATGCACTCAAATTGACTCTAACAAACGCTGCTTAATTATGCATTCTTGGAAACATGCTTTACGTTTGGTTTCAAGTTGGAATTTACATCCAGCTATGGTTATCTTCCCACAGCAGTTTCAGCATGTAATGAAGTAAGGAATTCAGGATACAAAGAATATTCAAAGTAACTTTGCTCTGAATCCAGCTGCAGTTGTCTACACAGTGTAATTGTCACATTTTCCAACAATGAAAATTAAAAAAATAAACCCCTATCTTTTAAAAAAAAGCTGTTCAAAGAATGTTCTCACAAAAAGAAAATAAAAATAGAGCAGCTCATTAGATCTGTAGCTTGACTCAGGAAAACATAAATACAGAAGTCAGTCTGTGTTTGAAGTAGAAAAAAGGAGGACAAATACACAGGTTGTCAGTAATCTTTAATGTCTTTCCTTTGTCTCACTCTGAACTAAAAACAACTGAAATTGTTGAAAGATAGTTTATCTAATTCATGCCAAAGGACTCTCTCTTTCTTCCCCCCGATTATTCCTTGGAATAATCTTTATTGATGTGGTGCACACTATTTTTTGTGTGCATATCTTGATATTTTCTTCAGAAGAAAAAGTGCTGTAAGATGATCAAGCATAACTTTACTATGCAGTTTGGAGGAAACTCTGAAAATGATTTTCTTCTGCTCTTAGTGTTGACATAAAGAGCTATTTAATGTATTTTTCTTATAACAAGGACTGGAATAATACCACAGGAGTGAATTAGCATTAGTTCTAATCTTGCCTGGGAAGAAAATCAATCGTGCTTTCAGCTTTTTGTATGTTAGGCATCAATGAGATTGTTCACGTGAATAAAACCAATTTTTAATTTTTACAAGACTGAGCAGATTCCAGCACAGAGTGCTGGACAAGGTAGTAGTGCCTGTACAATTTTTAGCGTTCAGCTGATCAATTTTCAGGGAAACTTAAAATTTCCCTTTCAGCCTGCCTTGTAATCTGTTCACTGCTGCCACACAGGATGCCACTGACTCTGAATTTACATTGCTAAAAGCAGATATATTTATTTTTACTTGTATTGAATTGAGGAAAGGATACAGTGGAGAAAAATCAAAACCTTTGCTGAAAATCTTGGTCTCTACTCAATTGGGAGTGTCCAGCTGGAGTGTCCAGAGTTTGAGCAATTTTGGTATCACCCTTGTGAAATTTCTGCCTCAAATTGCAGGGAGCTTGTTGAAACTTCAGCCTGAGGAGCAAGGAAAGCTCCCCCTGAGGCTGGCTTGAAAGAGAAATCAGAACTGAGTGAAAGAGCTTGGACAGGTCAGAAACATGAGGGACATTTGGGAAACGGAGTCAAACAGCGAAACGAAACATAAAAAGTTCCAACTTTCTCTTCATCCTTAGCACAGGGAAAAATTTTATTCCGGTTCAAATATTGAAACACAGTGAAACATTGCTGTTGTGAAGAAGCAGTCACTGAAGGCCTTTCACAAAAGGTCATGTGCTGTTAGCATGGGGAACAGCATCCAACCAGAAGCCTTTTGCTTGTTGTATCTTGTTACATTTTTCTCAGCTTATTTCTACACAGAAAGGTGAGCAAAAGCTCTTTTCTGTCAAGGGATGTTTGTAGGCAATGAAAAAATAAGACCCTGGGTGACATCTAGGGGATGTGGTGGGTAGGTAGCCAAGGCTGATGTGGAAAATTAGGGAGAACAATCCACAAACCTGCAGTACCATGTGTTTACTTCTGTTTGCAGCTCTTGTGTTTGCATGTGCTTACACACATGGATAATGACATGTATGAGGGAAACTGAAGGGAAAGTTTGGTTTGCTGTCCCAGCTAAGCTGAGGTAGAGCAGAGCACAGAAAGCAGCAACGCTGTGTGCACACCTCAATCTGCAATAAAATCATCAAAAAGAGGAGTTAACTTTGCTTTTGCTTTCACAAGTAGTGAAGTAGAATGCTGGCTCTCTATTTGTCTGCAGTATTTGAAATAATACCACAGTAAATAAGGTTATTATATCATAATAACTAAATAAACTTCGGAGTTATAGTAAACTCCCAAAGTTTGATGTTTAGGTTGTTTTCTGTGCAGGTTAAGGGAGGCAATTCTGCCCCTCCAGTCCAGTCTCATGAGACTCCCACACGGAGTTTTGCTTCCAGCTCTGGGAGGAAGGGAGGATAAGTGTTGGAACCCATAGATAACCCATAGATAAGGACATGGAACTGCTGGAATGAGCCCAGAGGGGCACAGAGATGATCCCAGGGCTGGAGTCAGGCAAGGAGAGCTGGGTGTGGGTGTTCACCTGGAGAGGAGAAGGCTCTGGGGAGACCTCAGAGCCCCTTCCAGTGCTCCAGGAGAGCAGGGACAAAGCATGGAGGGACAAGACAAGAGGGAAGGGCTTTAAACAGAGAGAAGTCAGATTTCGAGAAGGAGTTCTCCCTGTGAGGGTGGTGATGCACAGGGTGCCCAGAGAAGCTGTGGCTGCCCCATCCCTGGAAGTGTTCAAGGCCAGGTTGGACAGGGCTTGGAGCAACCTGGGACAGGGGGTGGAATGAGATGAGCTTCAGGGTCTCTTCTAACACAAATCATTTTATCAAACTCATAAGAACAGTAAAAAATGCACTGCTGGGGCAAACCCAAGGTTTCTGGGAGATGAACTGATGACAGCTCTCTCCTGTTGCTCCTGTGACCAGCAAACAGTAAATCCAACCCAAACCCCCTTGTCCCTGTAGTACCCTCCAGTTTACAGTGCTGAAGTTCAATTTTCAGAGCTCTCATGAATTGTTCAGTACATGCTGTTAATTATCAGCCAGTGTGAATCACCAAAGTCATAACCTGACTCCTAAATGAGTTTCCCATAAATCTAGGTCTATTCATTAGAGGTCAAGTTGATAACTGCTTAGAAGGAATATCAATGCTGCAGATCAGTTTATAAGGGTATAATTGTAACTAAAAAACCCCCAATCTTCCTCTCTCTGTGCTCTAGATTATTTAAATGTGGAACTCAAAGCCCTCAAGTAACTTATTTCTTAACAAGATGCTGTGGAAGAGGAGAAGAAGTGAAAAAACCCTTGCAAAGTAAGTGTGGGCATTTCTGAATATCTTGTCTGTCTATGGGGTAGAAATGGAATGGTCTAAGCATTTGTTTGGAAAATCTTAAAGAGTTATGACCAAACCTTTCCCTAAATATATTATCCATGAGAGAGGATAATTATCCATAGGAAATATTATCCATTAGGGGATACAGAAGATATTACCCATTATAGGAGACAGTTATGGACAATCTTCATTCTTGGAAGGTGGTAATAGGAGGAATTAATACCAATATTCAGATAGTTTTTGAAGATCTACCCTTTAACTTCATATTTCAGTAATCCTCAAATTTTCCTCTAATTTTTAATGGTTGTTTGATTAGGAAAAAAAAAAAAAAAAGAAAAGCAGTTGAAACTTACTTAGAGCATTTTAAATTAGGACATTTCTACTGTGTACACTCTAAGGTCACATCAATTTGAGAAAAGCTGCTGAAAAATATCAAATTATGAGCTAGAAATGCAATATAAACATACTCTGAAACTAAATCATGTACCTCATATATACCACACTTTGGGAAAGTTACATTTGTGAGCTTTCAATAAGGAATGGAATGCAGTAGAACTTTTGGGAACCATTTTAATTTATTATCAGTTGCAGTATGTGTTTGACAAAAAACATGCAAGTTGTCTTTGCAAGAGCATTGATTCAGGCAAATTTAATTGTCTGGACATCAAATGTAACACACCAATAATCAAAAATGTCTTTTTTTGTTAACAGGCAGGTCCTTTTTGGGTACCTCATTGTCATGTGATGTATGGCCCCTGAATATACTTCTACTGAATTTAAATAACATGACAAAAATCAGGTTGGCCAGAAAAAATGTTTCTTTTTTATGGACTACAATGCTTTAATTCCTGATAGATTTGCATAGGTACAATTTTGTACCAACATGAAGGTTTTTTTGAAATATCTGGGGACAACTGCTGGCTAAATTCCATATTTCTGAGCAGAGCTACATGGTTTTTCTGCTGCTGCTATGAAATGGAAGTCAAAATAGAAATAGGTAGAATTTTCATAATATGTGGATGGTGAAACTTTGAAAGAGATGTTGACAGAGGAGTTTATTTTTTGACTAGGACTGCAAGATGGAGAGGTGAGGCAATGAAACGAAACCAAGGAACTTTGAGATGAAGAAAAACCTGACAACTGACGTCTACAAATTATTAATAAGATTATAGTTGGTTTAATGGATCCAATTAAATATAATTGACCTGATTTTATCAGCAAAAATTGTTCTGTTCAATTAGCATAAAATCAGGACAGCACCTACATCAAAAGCTCAATATTAACACTTTTCTAATATACAGCATCTTGCAGAGGGTACAAGTCTTCATCTGTACAAAGTTGCCTCTATTTGGATT
Source organism: Pycnonotus jocosus (assembly GCA_013400435.1). Lineage (NCBI taxonomy): Eukaryota > Metazoa > Chordata > Aves > Passeriformes > Pycnonotidae > Pycnonotus > Pycnonotus jocosus. The sequence goes on from VWYP01022470.1 coordinate 11,968, forward strand.
GTTTTAAGATTTTTTAGAACAGGCCTGGTTTGGTTTGAGCCACAGGAATGAATTGTTAAAGTCTCATTTTACTGACAGGTGTGACAGTCGCTGTATAAATTGTTTATTGCATCATGTTCATGTGTCCTACTCTAAAACTCATCAAATTAACTGGAAACTCATCAGTTGACTTCAAACAGGCTTTTAAATAATGCCCACAGATAAATCTGCACACTTTGTACTGTAGGTCTTCTCAATTTTAAATTTTAATCTTTTACTGCTGTCATGGACTGAATGTGCAGTTCTGAGATTTCAGAGCTTCTTCAGCAGACACTTCTCTTGAAGATTTTAAATTAGTTTAATCCTCCAACACGAAAGGATCAGAGGCTCTCCCTCAAATTTGAACTGTGCCATTTGGGAGAAGAGAAATAACTTGTAATTTTTGATTCCATTCCTGAGTTTGGTGGGAGATGAATGAGGCATTTTGAGGTTCTGCCTCTTCCTCATTAAAAAAGAAAAAAAGAGGTTGTGAGAGGTGTCTAAACCTCATTTGTTAACTTTAATCAGTTAACTGTGAATGCTGTTAAAGATTCCATCAAATAATACATTTTCTTAATCAACATAAAACCTGTTATTACTTGAGAATAACTGCTGTTCACCACTACTTGTATTTTTTTTTCTCAGTTTCAATTACAAGCTCTCACTCTTGTTGTTTTCTCTAGTAATTCTTTGTCTATACAGAAAATTACGACAATTTTAACAAAGTCCTAGTTCAAGGAAAGTTATTTACGTGACCAGACCTTGCTCTAAGGTTTATGGTTCTTTGTGGCTGGATTTGAGGAAGGCACTTAACCTGCCTCCCACCTCCAGAATGTTTAAAACATCTCTAATAACTCCGTGTGCTTCTCTTTACAGAGATGAAGCCTGCCTATATTTGGGATCCTTTCTTCCCTAGGTTGGTTTTATGACAACATTTCACTCTTCTACCACAATTCACTTCAAATTTGTCCTCAGTTTCTGCTGAAGATTACAGTGACCCAGCTCCAATCTTAGAAAAGCCTTTCCAGCTAAATTCTTACACCCTGAGGAAAATGTCTCTGTATTTTGCTTTAGGCATTTTTAGCCATCAATGGCAGCTCTCTTACAAAAGATGCTCCAAGGCCATCTTTAACCTCTTTGTCCTTTCACTCTCTGGGTGCTGCACAGCAGGTAAGGGGTTTTTAAATACGTGCCAATATGTGTGGAAAAATAATTCCTGACAAGTAACTGTCTTTCTGTGTTCCTTTTCTGTTCACAAAAGGGGCTAGCAGTATTTTCCATACATTTTAGAGTCAATAATTGCCAGTTGGAAGTGCATTTTTGAAGCTGAGTTGGGAATATTTGACTAGATTGGTTATCTATGTAGCATGTTTTATTTTTATTCCGATTAGAAGTCGGATAATAGCACGAAGTTTTCTCAAAAAAAAAAGCAACTCCATACTTATAGTTAGAATATTTTCTAGCACATCCAAAAATATTCCTTCCCTATCTGTGCACTAAAGTTTTTCTAACAAATGAATACTGGAGCCAGGAACATAAATGAAGCGAATGTTTAAAATTTTACGAGCATTTTACATTATCTCTTCTGATCTACCTCTACAGCAACTTCTGCAACACAAAGCAAACAGAATTTCTCAGAGGAGAAGAAAATGAAGGAAAGTGGTGTAGATCTGTTATATGAGTTAGGGTGGAAATACATGTTTACTCCTGGAGGCTCCCAGCTCTTGTCTTGCAATAATTGGTGATGTTCCTAAGGGTTTACCTTCAGGAGTCATTTAATGCCTATAAATCACAGCTTCCTCTCCAGGTAAATATCTGGCTGTCAAGGCTGCAGAAACAAGCACGAACCCAAGCACACCCTGAAGTTACAAACCCCACTAAACAAACCCTGAAAAACAGGTGAAGCAGAAAGATAAAAGATCAAAAGAAAGTGAATTTCCATACTTCTAAAAACGTGGCTTTTTTTCCCAGGTTCTACTTGTTTTCTGAGCAGCACTGGGTTTATTAATGCTGTTTTTATTTGTATGCTGATGACCATAGCAGTTTTTAACTCTTTGAAAAGGAGTCCTCTGAATTCCTGTGGGATCCTATGTATCCCACAAACAAGGGATCTTGCTTTGGGGGTGTTGTACATTGGACACTGAAAAGGATTAAAGAGCTTGAAACTCTTGGTGTTCACATAAACTAAACTTGACTAACTGCAGTTGTTCTGTTGCACATCTTCCTCGTTTAAAGTTTATTTTAAGATGTGTTTTGTTCAGCAGTAAACATCTCTTGTTGTCCTTCAGAGAAATTGTTTCCTCCTTTGTCAGCATCTTGTTCCTTATGTGCTTGAAAAATATCCTTAAGCCTCAATCCTTTTAATTCTGTATTTCTGCCTTGCTGTGTTTAAAATGCCTGTGACTTACCTGTTCCTCAAGGACTGTGGTATTTTTGTACCTTCAAGTCTTCTGTTCTTCCCTTCACATTTTCATCATCACTTCCCCAAAGTGCTTGCTCTGGACAAAGGTACAGCCTGAGAGCACACACAGCCCTGAAGGGTGTTGTGTAGAAATACATCCCTGGACTAACACAGCACAAACCAGCAGCATAAACATGGAAAAAGCACTGTTTTCACATAACACTGAGCAAGGGAAAAGGTTAAAGCAAAGGCTAAAACAAACAGTTCTGCCCAATGCCCTTCTTGTCACCTAAATAGAAAGATTGGAGGCTGAGCTCTGGTGCCCTGTGAGGAACTGAATCACTCCAGGGGGACTTGGATGTCATCATCTAAAGGTCATGGGCTGGACAAGAGGAAATATTCTCCATTGGAACATCTGATGCAGTTAGAAAAATCAAGTGTGGGAGCAGAGACCCTTGCCCAGGTCACCTTAGAGGATTTTTGTATTTTTAAAGCCTGCCTGGTCAATGATCAGTGTCTAACTTGGGAGATCCATGAGGGAGGTGCAGCACTGCCCTTAAAAGACTTTTTCCTTGATACCAGGATTCCAGGCTGCTATGTTGGCTTTGACTGTCTGGATTTTCCAAACCCAGACCATGTAACTGTGCCCAGGCTGTAAATTTGACTCTCAGGCTCTTCACTACCACTGATTTATTTCCAGTTTTCCTGGATAAATTTTTTCAGATAAATCCCTGAGGTGAACCTGGACATGGCAGAGCCAATATGAATCTTCTCAAACTGGTAACCTACAAGAGTTCTCACCTGAGAACCACCCCAAAAACTTCATTTCTTGGAGATTCCAGAGCACAGTCTGGGACTGAGAATGTAGCCAAATCCTGTGTGATGTGGATGAGGCCAGACTGTCCAGAATGTGCCAGCTCTGGCCAGTGTGGACATTTCTAGAGTGCAACATCTCCCTAGAGAAACCAAAGCATTGAAATGTTTGCTGAGAGCATAAAGCACATTGCTTAGCTGCACACTAATAACAAAAAAACCCCATCAGGGCACAGAGAAGTGTCAGAAGCACCATGTGCTGAATAAGCACCCACAATATGTATTTTACAATATATTTAAATTGAAAGATCAATCTAGATTTACATTAAGTTGCTTTATCATATTGTGAAAATAAGAGGAGTCTTTAGAGCTGCTTTGCATGCAAATTAATGCTACTTTCAGAGTTCTGGGTAGCTGGATCAGCACAGTACGTATAGAGGGGGGAATATATGAGTTTTATATCTGTACATACAGAAATGAGGTTTGACACCCTGTGATTCACTTCAATAAAGTCAGTTATTTTCAGAGCAATAAAATGTGGGGAAACATTAAGAAAGGAATCAAAAGAGAGCATTAATGTCAGAACAGTTGTGAAATTAATGTGACCCTAAATAATAACCCTTTAGGCAGTACTGTTCATACAGTGGTGACCAGGGCATTGCCAAGAGCTACATTTGAATTGCACATTGTGTTACAAAACCAGTATTCAGCAGTTCAGGTGAAATCAAAGTTCCTTTTTCCCAGAAGTAAACAAAAGCAGAAACCCAAATCAGAGCATGCCCACTCACCCCCATGGAGCACAAATAAATTGTGGGTGAAAAACCCAAATTTTTTGTACATGTAAAACAAATACTTGTGTATGTTCTGGGGGGAAAAAAAATCTACATCAGTTTCCAGTAGCATCAGCAGTATCTGTAAATGCAGTGGTAATTGTTTAACAATTAGGGAATTCCCAAAATGTAGATAACAAATGTAATTTGAGTAATGGGAATTGAATCGCAGCTTTTGCGTATTTGTCTGCATTTTTGTTTTTAAACCAGTAATTCCAATGGGTGGATAAATTTGAATTCAGCAATACTAACTTACCACAGAATTACAGCTAAATAAAACCCCAGATATTTTGTGACAGGCACCTTTTTAGGCAGCGAGGCGACAGGGCAGTGAATGTTAGTGTGTGACAAAGAGTACAGAGAATTCTGGGCTTTATTCCTCCCGCATAAACATTCAGCCATGAATAAAATTTCTCTTGCAATCCTCAGCTTAGCCAGACTCCCAAGCACGTGCTGAGGTTTGCCAGCTGCAGGTGGGAAGGGCTGGTTTACTCTGGGAGCGTTTGGAGTGTGTGAAGAGCAGCTCTCGAGCTGATGAGATTGTAGCTGGAGCAGCGGCATCCCTGCAGCAAAGCCTCTTTAAAAACAGCTCAATAAAAAGCTCTTTTCTGCCGCTTATAAAGGAAAATAAGAAGTTGGGTGTGATTCTGGGATGCTGGCTTAAAGAACCTTGCCTGCTGTTGTGACCTGCGTTTTGCTGGGTCTCATTAAATGGCCAAAACACCTCATTATTTGTTTGTATAGGAATTTGAATACTGAGGTCTGAAATATTGTGGTTGAGGAGTGTTACCGTACTACCTCATGGAATTTGAAAATGATGGTTAAAAGAACCAATTGAATTTGTGTAAGGGCAGCAAAGCTGATAAGGACATTAAAACCCCCACTGCTGCTCAGTGTTTCTTCCATCAGACTTAGGGAATTTTTTCATTCAAGGACCGAATTTAGGAGCAGGGATGAAAAGATGCAGCTTTGCTCATTTCTCCTCACTTTGTGGAAAGAAACCACCCAAGTTTGTTTTTCTTACTGTCAGAAAGGAGAGCCAGAAGTTGTGTTTTAGCCCATATTCTACATTTAATCTGTAGAATCATTAGACAGATCAGTGAGCAGCCTTAATTCTCCCTCAGTAGCTTCCCAAGAGCTACACATTTCTTTTACTTTTGTGTCACTAAACTATAGAAGGATGATGAAATTTTGAGGGAACAGTATTTGTAAAAGTCCTCTATGCACTTTTCAAACTACTGGTCTCAAGTGTGACTTGTAAAAAAACCCGAAAACCTTTCGGATCCTGAAAGTTGAAATGTTTTAAATGAAAATTGTCTGTGGATTAAGATTAATAACCATTAATAACATGTCTCTGTTTAATAACCATGCTGAGCAAAAGGTGCCAGTCCCTAATATCACAATCTTTGAAGATGACAGTTGTGGGGAGGCTTTTAGGTCTTGGGTGTGTTCTTCCCTGCTTCTGCAAAAGCTTGTTGCATCGGGCAGGTCGTTAATTAAGGTTTTCACTGAAACAATGGTGAATGACTTTGAGCAGTGAAAAGAAAAAGACACATCTGAGGTACAGAGATGCTGTAAAAAAAGAAATAAAAGCCACCAAAGCGATTTCCCTGCTGATAGAGGTTCTGTTAGTGTTTTGCATTATTTAGGACATGCAAGAGGTAAATTGCTGTGAAAGATAACAGGAGTGTTGAAGGCCAAAAGATGGTTGAAATATTTGACAGGCTTTTTGTTATTACCTTTAAGGTTAGAGTGTCTGAAAAGCAAGCAGACATTATGTCATCCTGCAGCAGGAATGTGTTCTTCATTTGACTGTGGTAACAGTGAAATCACATTTAGAACAACCTATCTACATGTGTGTGTACACACCTTAAAGGTTTGATAATTGGGGATGTAACTACAAAGCTGTCAATGCCTCTTGAAATGTCTCACATTTTAAAGAGACTGGAAAAAAAATATAATACAGATATTTCTCCAGCTGAAATAGCAAGGAAAAACTGCAGAGAGACTTAGTGCAGCAATTCAAAACAGAAACATAAAAACCTCTTTATTTTTGCCTGTTTGTAACACTGTTGCATGCACAAACCACATATCCTAAGAATTATTATCACTTTCCTGCCTTCACATATAAACAGCTTTTCAGGATGAATATGAGCCAAGCTTTAGAGATGCAGTCATCTATGCAATAAAAACTGGATAAGAAACCTCGAGTCTTTCACGAGATAATTTCATTGTATGTTTTAAATACTCTCTAGGAGAAAGGCTCAATGTACAAAAGCTTTGAGCAGCTGAAGGCTTATCTGAAACAGTTCTAAAGAGTTGGTGAGAGCACAGAAGGGGAGCATGGAAATCTCCTGCAGTATGCCAAGGAGAATCTCTCACAATGGAGTTTGACCCAGCGCTGTCAAATTGTGGACTTTGTATTTCTCTGTTAGGTGTTTTCTGTGCATCAGGTTTGCTCCTTCTATCCTGATTCGAAAACATTCAGCTTGGAAATTTCATTTTAGCCAGTTTTATCTCAGAAAGAGTCTGTTGCTTTCACAATTTCCCATGTTTTTACTTAGGGCAGAGGGGGAATTGTGGAATTAAGCATTGTTACAGCAAAATGACAAAATTGCCAACTTTTAGAAGTGAGTTTTTCCATCTCAGATTTTGCTCTGACTAAAAAGCATTCCAATTTGGTGTGAAGTTGTTTCACTGTTGCTAAAATTGTCAATATTGGTCTCCTCAAGCTCAGCTGCATGGCAGGGTAATGGCATGAAGTTTCTGTTACATCAGGGTCATGGCTTTAAATATCTCGAAAATAAATTTCAGCTTTCACCCAAAGGCAAACCAATTCCCCAGAGTGTTTTGGGGGAGCTGTTTTGGGTCTGTTGAGCTCCCCCATCCCATTTTTTGCTGGGAATGCCCTGTCACCCCACAAAGCTGCCCTCTCCATCAGCCCCTGGGCAGGAGCAGTTCCACACCAGCCCTAAGGAGCAGCAGATGAAAACCTGCAAATCCCATTGTCTGTCTCCAGCCACCCAATTCTCACCCCAACTCTGCACGTGTTAACGTGTTGATAATGACATTTTCTCTGGGTTCAAGTGCTTCGTTATCAAGATTAACCCTCATTTTATTCTTCATTCCAATATATATCTTCAATGTTAAATCTTCTTCAGGGATCTCTTATCGTTTCCTGAACCCTCAATTTAGTGAATCCTGCTTATTCATGACCTTTTATTCTATTCATTTCTTTTAAGGGTATCTATTCCTACCTAGAATTGTCAAGGAAACCACCATCTTTGGCTTAAGCAACATCCCCAGAGCTTGAAAGAGAAGTGTTATTAGATGGAGGAGTGAAATTATATTTTAATTTGCTTCCTAAATTACATTAAATTATGTATGATCTCTCTTTTGCTTAGTGCAGCCGTTAAATTTGAAAGTTTAAATAGAAGAAGACTGTTTTTCATTACTAATTCCCTGATAATTGAGTATATACTGAGTTTGCTTCAAAAACCATCAAAGATTTGAAGTAGAGTCCCTGAATTGCCAGATCTTGTAACAAAGCATGAGAACACATCCCTTCCTGTATCAATTATTATTTTAGTTATTGTTTTATCATAAAATGCCACTTCAGGGTGCTGCTTCACTACTCATTTTGTAGGCAGGACAATGATAGCACTTGACAAGAAAATAATAAGTATTTATCTGGGAGTTCCTCCTTCCTTTGCTCAATAAAGAAATTTTTCCTCTTCTTGACCCCCAGCTGGAAAATACAATCTGTCCTTTGAATACAAAAATAAAAATATCACATTAATGCCATTTGAAATCCAGAGAATAGATATCAAATCTATTAAATACTATAAATGTAATTTAAAACAGTAGGTGAGTAGAGATAGGATGTATAAATTATTATCATATTATCAAGCGTGTCCCAGGCATATCTCATCTTGCTTATTATCAGAATTATTTAAAACACAAAGTATAGAAATAGAAGTTTTAAAATTCTCTTGAACCCATTTATTTGTTTGCTTGTGTTTTTTGGTTTTGGGGTGGTGGTGTTATTGCATTGGGCTTTTTTATTATTATTACTCTCCTTGCTTAGTGCAAGAGGTTAAGAATGAAGATTTTTCACTCATTTTTGCACTCTTTTGGTTTTATTAAATCAAAATGCACTTGGTCTTTAGCAAGCATCAATTCTCCAAATGTTTTGTGGAGAGGAAAAATGCATTTATGTCTTTGTGGCAGCATTAAACAAGGCAAGAAAAGTGACAAACATCCCATCAGGCTGTATAATTATTGCCTATCACTCCTGCAATGTCTTCAGCTGTGTATTTATCTTCTTTCTCCAATCCTCCACTGGAGTGAACAAGATCATCTACACCTACACCTGAGGAGGGAACAGAATGAAATTATAGGCACACTCTCTTTCAAATTTAATGAGGAGTAACATGTGTGTTCCAGAGATGGAACCTGGGTCTTGTTACCCATAAACATGAGAAATATCTTAAGCTGAAGACAAGATTATTTTTCACATCCTGATCCCAGCTACAGCCCACTTGGATGAATCACAGAAGTGCTTAATAGGATCGAGAAATGACAGCAGTGACAAGTAATTGTAGCAGTTTATTTCATTCTCCTTTGCTGATAATGCAGCAGCTGAGGGCTCCATGAACCTGCTCCAGCTGTCCAGGAAAGAAAAAATAAAATGTAAGCACAGGGCAAGTGAAGGAAGATTTAGGCAGTTACATTGTGCTATTTACTCTCCTTCCATTTCTGGTGAGATATCTTGATCCTAAAATAATATTTCCTGTTCCATTGGCTTTATTATGCTTGACTGTTGGACAAGTGGAGGGGAAAAAGGTGAAATTCAAGCTACCAAACAAGAAGGAAAGCTCTAATATCCAGACATTTTTCCTTGATCACAACCAAAATTCAGAGATTTCCTCTAAAATTACTGTAAAACTTTAATTGGGATACTAATAGGGCCAAAGTATTATGTGTATTTTGCTCTCTTGGATGTTGCTGCCTTAACTTCCCTTTTCTGTTATTCAAAGACACCAGTGTTAGTCCTCAGCACAGAAATTGGCATTATTGTGTCACTGTCGTTTGCTCAAAAGCTCTCCTGCTTTTCATGTGCATATGGGGGCAAATTTAGTGTTTTATATCTGCCCTTCAGCTTTCCCAGCACTCAGGTTAACCTATTAAATAGTCTTTTAAATATAACAAGTATTTGATATATCAATATCTCCCCTTGGTCTCCCTTGTATCAGATATTCTCAAAAGCAATATTCCATCCCTTCAAATCACAACTCTCCCTTTGTACCTCCATTTCCTTTATCACCACTATCTTAAGGATCTTTTGTATCTCCTACTTGAGGGGTGGCTTTTTTCTGTATTTATCAGATTCCCTTGTTCTCCTGAGAAGGATTTGGTGGTTTTCCATTTCCATTCATTATTTGGTGGGTTTATTTCTGGTTTTTGTGCTGCCTTAATTTTAAAGATAACAATAATTCAAATAACAGATGATTTCTTGGGCCAATATCAATCTGTGGTATTGGTAAATGGTGATATTTCTGTGTTAACCTACAGCTTACAGCAATCTCAGAAAATGGATCCTTTGGTTTGCTGTAGCGTTGCCTTCTAGAATTTGCTGTGCACTTTTTCACAAATTTCAAGTTTTCAGAAGTCAGGGATATTTCTCTAAAATTCTCAGGAATGAGTAGTTTACTGTGATTTTCACGGTGGGTGTCGATGTGGGTGTCGAGATTTTTAAAATAAAATAAGGAGAGCATTAGCAGAAACTTTTGTATAACAAATGCAACACCCATTGTTCAAGGGCACGCTGCGTGCCTGGATATTTTTTCTTTATTGGGATATTTTTCTTCGCTGAGGGCAGACAGAAAAACTCCCTGAGCCGGTGGGTGGAGGTCAGAACAACATCTGCTCTACCCATGGAGCACAATCTCTGCTGTTGCTTGGAGAATCAATTGAGCCTGTAATAAGGAGAGCTCCAATATAGACAAGATGCACAGAACATATTGATCAGAGCCTAAGTAAACCCAGCACGGAGCCTGTGCTGGGCCTGCCTGGACCTCGGGCAATTTACTGCCCATGGAACAGGCATTAGCAGCAGCTTTCCTGCCATGGGCAGGGATGAAAACAGCCCAGAATGCAAAGCCTTTGTTAACAAATGATGTTATTTGTCTCGGTTTTAGCCAGCATCCTGATAGTTGTAATTACCGAGCCGTAAGGGAAGGCGTGTACATTATTAAAATATCACCGTATATAAGGCTTGCTGGTGCAGAGCAATTGGTAAATAGAATACTCAAGCTTCTAAAGTTTTGATAAAATAGAAAATTCAAGTTACTAAAGTTCTGCTAAAAAAGTGATTTTTGGAAAGACAGCTTGTAAACTCACAAAATTACGATGCCAGTATTAAAAAGCAAACACTTCAAAACTGGCCAGTTCTGGTAGAACTGTCTGGATCTTGAAAGAGAATTCCTAGTGTGACTTTTAGGAATACTAAAACATCAGAAACTTTAAATGAATACTTAATATTTATCAAGGACGTTGCTCTTGACATCAGTCATCTAAAATATCTTCAAACACTGCATTGCACTGCTGGTATATTTTAAACACGCCTTTCATGGCTGGTGGTGGTGGGGTTCTTTTGGTTGTGTTTCTATTTTGCTGGGTTTTGTGGGGTTTTTTTTGGTTGGTTGGTTTGGCTTTGGTTTGGTTTGGTGGGGTTTTTTGGTTGGTTGGTTGGTTGGTTTTGGGGTGTTTTTTTTGTTTGGTTCGTTGGTTTTGGTTTTTTGTTTTGTCCTGCCTTACAATCTAGAGAAGAACTTACCCACCTTAAGGGACAGAGGTTGTGGAACAGTCTCAGAGCTGTGTGCCCCCTGCAAGGCAGCAGAGATAAGCCCTTGCTTGTCGCTGTCAGTGGAGCCAGACAAGTCAGTCTGAGAGGTTTTTGTTACCCAGTGAGAGGAAAATACCAACTCCCACATCATGCACTGGTTGCTCTTCATCTCCCTGCTGCCAAAATGGCAAAGCACGTCAGCTGAGGCTGCAAAGATGAATTTATGGGAGATCAATTTTGAAGCAGTTGTTCAGGGCAAGCGGTGTCTGATTCAAACCCACTTAATTAGTAGCAGTTTTGCTTTCATTTTTAAGCCCCGTGACTACAGGTGGAAATGGCAGAAGGTAAATGCAACTCTGATCCCTGTTTGTGCTCCTCTAGAGAGAGGAATGAAAGCAGCTGATGGAGGCTGTGCACAGCACACCCAAATCCAGAATGATTTTTTTTTTTAAACCTTCTATTTTTTCTTTGTGGCTATAATAGGCTCCTGTTACTTCTAATTAAAATATCATCTTGCCAAATGCATGTAACTCTCACTAATGCCATAAATGTATGACTGAAAAATGCATTCTCCTTAATGACTGCAATAAACGTCATGTGTTTGGCTATTATGGTATCTGTGCATTTGAAACTGTCTGATATTCTTCCTCTTCTGAGCACAAACTGGTGTGAACCTGTTTCTCAGAATTGCTTGCTCTCTATCATATCAATTTTTTTTTTTCAAAAAAGAAGAAAATTTAACTCTATTTATGTACCAAAATTGGAATATTGAACATGATTTAATTAGCCCACTTTCGAGGCTGTCAATTACAGAATGAATTTTTTCAAATTCTGTGTGGCAGTACTTAATTTGGCTGAAGGGTTTTTAATGAAATTTGAAAGCAATAGCAGACAATGTATTGGAACTCAAAGGAAGTCACCACTATCTAGTGTCCATTATAGGCTTTCATTTTGGATTGCTGCTGAGCCTCTTTTGGGACTGACCCCTCCTAATTCCAGGGGAAAAAGGAGTCAAAAAAAGTCAGGAGACAAAGTGGGAGAGGATCTGGTGCCAGTCTCTGGCCCAGTGTAGGTGGAATGAGAGCTCAGACCGTGGTGTCTCACAAACTCAACACTCTCAAATTCCATCACCTCTGTGTGCTCCAGGTCTCTGTGTGCACAAGAGCATTCATACAGCAGCTGCAAACGGAATATCTGAGGGCCCCAGAGCATAACCAGATGTGACGTGCAGTTCACAGCTACACATAAGCACAAAAACAAAAAAAAATTCAAGCTCTAGCATATAATCAAGTTGTCAGACTGCTCCCTTCTACTTCACAATTTTAGGATATGATGCAAATGAGCTTTTAAAATCGATTTGGATTTGTCAACACTGTTAATGAAAATGTTAATGCCTTGTTAGCTGTCGACTAATGATAGTGGAGGTTCTCATTCCTCACTTAACGGTGGCACTGAATGTAAGAAATGCTGATTTATGGGCTGCAAATGGAATCCCAGAGTGAGTTTTTCCTGCTCCCCTCCCTGCTGCCCGGGGTGGGATATTGATGAATGGCTTTGGGACTCGTTTGGGGAGATCTATGGAGGCAGTTACTTCATAAGGTGCCATTTTATCCCACTTGTGTTCGACCCTCTGCAGCTGACTCATTGATTGCACTCACTCAGGGGAAGCGAAAAGCACAGACTTGAGGAAAGTGCTGATATTTGTATCTCTTTTTTTTTATTATTTCTCCCAAACACTCGACTTTTGACAATGTTCCAATGATTGCTTTATGGATGCCTCATTATTCTGTCATTACACGAGGCTTTGTAATTCTGTTCAGAGTGGCAAAGTCAGAGTTTAATATCAGCAGATGCTGTTTTTCGGTTTTGGTGGTGTTTTTCCCTCCTTCTTTGGCAGTGCTTTTTGGATTTTTGATTGAAGAAATTGAACTTTGAATCCATATGCATTCATGCATCATTTAGTTTTAGACCTCTGTGCAGAGATGGAGAGAAATCTGTGTGAGAACTCCTTTCCTGAAGAAATAATACAGCTTTCAATGCTGGCTTGTGGACGTGGTTTAGCATTATTGGCAAAGATGAACAATTAGTATTTTCTGTTTGCTTTCAGAACCCCACTTCATCAAAAAATTACCAAATTTAATGCTGAAAATTTTTAAGGTTTAATATACCAAAACAATTATTTTGGTCAGTGTTTGTCTTCATCCTGTCAGTGATAGGCATTTATTACTCTGTATGTATGGTTAGAACCCTGCATAGATCCTGAACATCATTTTGCCTTTGATTTGAAAGATTAAAATGTTTGGGTTTTTTATTTGCTTGTGTTGTTTGAGGTTTGGGTTGAGTTCCTGGGTTTTGCAAGAGAAACTTTCTCTCACTGAAGAAATGAATTAAGACTTGCTGGAGGTATTTTATTCACTAATTCCTTACATGATGCGTTTCTCATTGCTGCTATAAATGAACTAAATCTGAAGGTTTTTTCCCAGTTTTTAAAATTAAATATTTGGCATAAGGAATGTCAGAATTTACCCCAGAGTGAACAGTCTGGCAGTCACAGCAGTGGTGTTTGAGGGGAGAAAAAAGTAATTGTGTCAGGGTGTATATCCAGAACTTTCCACTGGAATCTTTATTCAAAACTAAAGCTGCTCATATTTATGTTTCTCAGAAACAACAGATTTAACAATATATTAGCAAAGGTGTGAATTTTGTCCTGTTTCACTCGTCCTTCTAAACTCATGATGTACTGGAGCGCTGGAAAAGCAAGCAAAGAACATTTCTGTTCATAGTGAATTGATACTGAAAACATTTGATAAAAGAACTGATTTGTCCTTTTCCCTGCTGGGTTTAGATTTCAGTTAACAAAAAGCTGTGCAGAAGTAGCTGGTCATATATCAAAGAGTTTAGATCTAATAGGTCTTTGAACAGATAGTGTAAACATCTGGGAATAGAGGTTGAAAGCAGAGATGTTCTTTTATAACAAGAGATGCCTTTTTAATCCTGGGCAGTGCTCTAAAAGTGCTGTCAATAAGCAGAAACTTGCTGTAGCTGGTGACTTTATTAAGCTGCAGATTTGATGCCCATTTTACTTTGTATTGTTATGGCAAATGCTCTTGAAGCACACTCCAAAATAGACATGGACCCCTAAACAGACACTGGAAAATTCCTGAATTTTTGTTTAAACTTGGCTTCTAGCCAATTTTATGAATGTAAAACATTCTTCCATACAGGAGATTTTTTGTTTGTTTTTCCTGTTCCCAGTTGAGAAAGAGTTTGGGAGATGCAAAACTTCAGAAGTTTAGGAGGAGAATGAAGTTCTTGCTGTTTGTAACACTGTGTTAAAGTATAAACTTACCTTTCCTAAGTATTGGGTTTTCTTATGAATATTATTTTTATTCTATTGTGGGTTTGTTTCCCAGGTACTTTTTGTTACTGTGACTAAGAGAATTGTTTCTATGTGAAAAATCCAATCTGCAGTTTGTAGACCTCAAGGTTGCTTTTATTCTAGATAATTGATTAACCTTTGGTTACCTTGATTCTTCTGGAGAGAATCAGGGCAATGCTCCCTGTGCCTAACTTACCTTGTTATACTCAGGTTAAGCTAAATTCTTCAGATTGAAGAGATGATGTTTTTGGTTTGTTTGTTTGGTTTTTTTAAATGAGAAAATGTTATGGTTCCTCAATGCTTAGAGAAGTTTTATTGAGCTGGAGCTCCTAAAGAGAGGACAATTTAATTCATAAGGAAAGCATCAAATCAGTGTAGCAGTAGATTGCAGCTCTCAGAGGGAGCAGCACAGGTATTTACTGGTTTGCAGCAATGCCTCAAATGTGTTCTCTGTACTTTGCTTTATTATTAAGTAATTTTCCTCAGTATTGTGACCTAATCTTTCATTATTCTCTTAAAGAATTCGATTTCATCTGTCACTTGAATACAATATTTTGATCAAGAACACAAATACTTTATACTTTCCCAAACTGGATGCTCTTCCATTTCACCCAAATTCCCACAGTAAAGCGCTCTTGTTCACCTGATGAAGGTTGTGCAAAAAGAAGTGACCTAAGACTGCTGGTTTGTTTGAGAGTGTTTGTCTTCTGCACAAATGTGGCAGAATACAGATATGTATTTGGAATACAGACTACAGATTTATATTTGGAATTTGCCTGAAGAATGTTCAGATCATCAGGTGTGTGCTGGGCATCTCTGGGAGGTTACCTGGACCTGCAGCTCTCCTGCAGCCATTCCCACCGATTTTAGAGCTCTTGTCTCTTGTTTTTTGGTAACAGTGGATTTCTGTCTCCTTTGTGTTTTGGCTCCTCACATCTTTGCTTCTATTTTTGTCTCTCACCCTGTTGTGAGCCTGGGAGAGATGAAAAGAGAGAGGGGGGGAAGGAAATTTGCTTTAGATCGTACAACACCCCTTGTTTGAGAGCCACAGTTTGAGCACGAAAATAATCTCAAGAGAGGGCAGCTGAGCCATTTGAAAAAGAACCTAATTTTGATGCAATCCAAGTGATAATTGGGCTACTCAGGAACAGCAGAGCACCAGGTGTTTGACAGGGTTCCTGCTGAATCAGGGAATGCAGGAGGGGCTAAGGAAGTCAAAGATTTAACAAATGAGTTCTGCTGCTTTAGGGGAGATGTGTTGATGGAAAAAAAGCCAACTAAGAAATTAAGGCAGGCAGATGTAAACATAAATACTTCTCTTTACGTTTCACAGAGCTTCCCCTCTAAAGGCCTCTGTTTCCAACATTTTATTTGTTATTGTACAGAGGAGCTGAAATCAAGGATTCTAACACAATAGATTCTTGTAGAACAAAAACCTTTCAGTTAATCAACTAATCAAGGCAAGCTGGAGATTGCTTGAATACACAAATTTCTCTTAAATTCTAAATAAATGTGTTCTATATAAGCAGCAAGGAATCTGGGGCTGTGCCTCATCCAGCAGAGTGCATAAAATCAACTTTTGTAGTGCTACCATGGGGTATTTCCCCCCTTTAGAGAAGAATCTGTAATTGTGTTTTCCATCTGCTTTGCCTCTCCTTTGACTGTTACATCGTGCACTTAAAAAAAAATCAAAAAACCCACGTGTAGACAGCTAATATTTTGAAAACAGGCTTTTATGAAATCAAAGACAGTCAGCTGATATCTCTTAAAACAGCATCTTTGGAGCTGCCTGTGTTGGGTATCACCAGATTTAAAATGTATGGCAAGTAAACAGGAACATAAAACTGATGAACCACAAAATAAAAAGGGTCCACGTGCTTTCTTTGGTTAGTCAGCACGGCAGTAAAATACCAAGGGATGCTGAGATGTTGTCTCCTGATATAAAGCTAAAAATGCATCACTCATAACGATATCACAACAAGGCAGGGAGCTTTGTCCTGTGCTCTGTGCTCATCTTTCACCGCTGACTTGACAGCACACAATTATTTCAGTTGGGCTGGGGAAAAATATTAAAATCCCTGCCTTTCTTCAGAAGTTTGGGCACTCAAAACAATCTGTTCTCAGAATGTACCAGGTGCTAAAATACACCCTGTACCTGAGGTGCTGTGGCTGGCCACATCTGACACATTGAATGTGCAGCTTCGGATGCAAAGGTCTGATGAGGTGACACGGTACAAATCACAACCAATGTTTTGGGAAGAAAAGCTTTCACATGTTGTTTTCCTGGGCTTATGAGTTTTATTTCCAAATCCTGGCTTCCACTGTGGCTGATTTTAGGGAGGTTGGCAGTGTAAAAGTGTCACTTGGCCTGCTCTAAGCTTTAATTGGTGTTTAGACAGGTCATGCATCACAAATAAGTAAATAACACAGGTACTCACATGTATTGTTCGGTTCTCACCCCTGAAATTCTACCTTCACAAGCAGATTATTCTCTCTAAGCACTACACAGAGACATCTTTTCGTTCTGCCTCTTAGGGTGAAATTTAAGCCTGCAAGATTGAACTCCCAACCACTTAAACCAGCGAAATCACAGTGCCAATAAATTAACCGTGGTGCTGAATTCACAGAACTCTGCCACTCTGTCCTTCTCCCCCCGAGCTCAAGGACAGCAGAGGGAGAGCAGGCAGCATCAGATGTCAGGGAAGCACCTTTGGAGTGTCCATGGATATCTGAGGGGCTGTGAGTGTGGGAATGCTCTGCAGGCAGGGTGATGGAGAGGTGGCTGAATATGATCCACCTGCTATCATAGCTGGACAAAATTACTTGAAGCAAGAGGAGTGGTTTTTTTTTTTTTCCTGCCATGATAAATTGTTTATAGGCAAAAAAAATTAAAAAAAAATATATATTTGAATGTTTATAAGTGGGTGTTATGAATGCTCCTGGCCCTAAACACTGGGGAGTTATTGCTGTGTGCAAACATCCTTTACTGGAGGCAATGTTTCCTTCAAAATAAAGCCTCCCACTCTGTCTTGTGAGCAGTCCAAGACTGTCTTCTGCCGTGAGAGTGGTGATCTGAGGAATCTATGTATAGCCACCAGCTCGGTGGTGTTTGGAATTGTTGGTATTAAAAAGGCTGTAGATACAAACCCTGTATTATTTTCTGACTGGAGTGTCTGAGTGATGCTTTCCTGATCTAATGAATTGCTTAATTGGGAGAATCCCTATCCTTGAGGAGTCCAGTAACTATGAAATTTTTGACAGGCTTTGTAATTCTGGTTAAAAGAGACGTGCTTTTTTTTTTTTTAAGAAGTAAAACAAAACAAAAAAAGAATTTGTTGTTGTTGTGGGTGTTTTTTTTTTCTTCATGTTTCCAGTCACTTGATTTGCATTTACATCTCTAATTTAGGAAAGGTTTCTAGATTTTGCTTAAATGCCTTCTGCTGACGTGCTCCTCTCTGAGAGAACACCTTTCATCTTTGGAAGAACAGCACCAACTGGGACTGATGTTTGTTTTCTTCTAATATTATTTAATGGGAATTTAAATCACCAGGTGGATAAGTGCGGAAATGATGGCAATTTGCCCAGGTGCAGGAATAACTTTAGATTTGCCCCCAAGTTTGTTCTGGCAGAATTCCTGCTCCATTTGCCAGCTGGTCAGCCATACCCTTGACTGCTGTTTCTGAAGGTTCCAACTCCATCCCTGCTGCTGGTGTCTCTATTTATTTACCTTTTAAAGTGTTCAGTTGCTTTAAGCCTTTTTCTCTTAGGATGTGGTTCTCATTTTGCAAAGGCAGTTACTCGTGATTAGAGAGAGCAGCAGAGCCTGATACAGAGCCCGTGGAGTCCACAGGAAGGTGAAGGCTTTGCTCAAAATATAGATCTGTTATGATTCTTCTGGCCTTCCTGGTTAGACTAATGTTAATCTCCCAGGAAGGTTTATAAGGTTATTTTTCATGTTTGATTTTCCTTCTGCTGCCCTCTTTAAAAGGAGAGGGGGGAAAAAAAATACCCCCAAATTATTTTATCTATTTTATTCCAGCTTTAACAATTTTATACAGTGGAACTCCAGAGTATCTCGAGCTGCTCATATTTGAAATGAAAACCCCTGCAATTTGTAAACTGTCAAACTTAATACAACATCTCAGTGTTAATAGGATTTTATTGACTTCTACCATCAGCAGAGGAAGAGGCTGATAAAGTGCCACAAAGGAAATGAAGATACAATACTCATTTTACTTGCATCTCCAGAGCTGTGTAAATTTGATTGCTGAATTTATGGTAATCCAGCTCATTGGCCATTGCTCTTCTGGGGAAGTGGGGACACGAGAGGATTTCTGGAAATGAGAGTGACTTTACAGAGCTGCAAACCAGACTTTGTGGAGATTTTGTGAGAGCAGATTAAAGTCCTGCTGTCCGGCTGCTGTGAGAGAACACAAGGCTGCACTGTATTATTTATTTCATGTGTTTTTGCTGATATTCTGCCTGCTTTCCTTTTCTCTGCTCCCACAGGCAGCTTCATTTGCACAGCTATTTTTGAGTGTTGGTGATAGAATTAGTGCTGTAGAATGAACAAGACTAAGAATATTAAGAAAGTGAAGCAAAGTGACAATGTGAACCTTGTGACACTTGCAAATTAAGCTGCTTTTTTTTTCTCCCCTCTCTGTTCAGTGAAGGCACAGCCAAATATTCACAGGCTTTAAAATATGGGGGGAGGTTGGAAGTTAAATATGACACCACAGCCCTTGGAAATGAGGAAAAAACCCCATGAGGTGACAAGTACTTACCATAACACCAATCAGTTCTGTTTGGCAGAGACAAAAACATGGTCCTTGGCCTCTTTAAAGAGACCATATTTGAAGAGACTCTTACAGCTCTTTGATATTTTAACCATTCTGTAAATGTGCAATTGAAACAGCTTGGGTTTTCTCAATAGTAAATTTGTTTAGTTAAAAGTAATAGCAAATTTTACTACATTTCATCATTATTTTGTTTGTTTTCTGGAGTATTTGAATGTCAAAGATTTTTAAATTATAAAGACAGAACTATTTTAGGTTAAAGGAAATCTATTAATGAAATATCAGTATTTCCTGATGTGAGTATGTACTCTCTGCTGAACATTTAGTAGACACAGGAAAGGATTTCTCTAGATATGAGAACGATTCATAACCCTGAGCTTGTCTTTGAGATTTGTTTTGAGAGCTCTGATGGGACCTGCAGGTGAGACATTGTCACATCCAGCAAAGCCACGGTGCTGCTGCTGCTGCTGGCACTCAGACAATGTGAGCCAGGGCTGGTGGGTGAGGAGCAGTGAACTTCCCTGTTTGCCTGACTGTAAAACTTCAGATCCTTCCATTTCCATTGTATCTGGTCTTTATATTTCCCAAACGGGACAAACTTCTGCAATAAAGCCTGAATTTTCAGAGGGACGCAAAAGTTTTTGCAAAACCCGAAAAGAATTTGGAAAACCTGCTGGAATTTGAAGGAACTGTGCTGGAAAAAGATGCTGTGCTTACCAGGACATAGAGATTCCTGTTTGAAGGGCCAACATAAAATAATCCCTTGTCTGTGTCCTCAGGCATTGCCAACTCCCTGGCACCCTGCAAGGTTAATCTCTTGGCCAGGGGGGTGTTCAAACTATACAGAAAATATCCAGAGGAAATTCAGGGGTGTGCACTGAAAAAATGTTTCTTGGTTGGCAGCTGAGCATCGAAAATGGAAAGGAAAGTGTTTTGTGCCTTGCATGTGAGTTCTCTTTCCAACTGTCTGACTTTAACCCAGGATTCTCTTGTGTTATTGATGGTGAGGCTGTGCAAACACTGTGGTCTCTTAGGAGAGTTCAGCACTGGTGTTACAGAAATCAGTACAGCACCATCTCATTACTGCCTACATCTGATTTATTTTTTGTGGTTTTGAAATGCCTTCCGTGGCTCATTCACAAGTTTCTCTCCTTTCATCTCAGCAAATTAGTCCACTTTAATCAGACAAAATCATGTATTTCATGAACAACAGGGTATTGCTCAGCAGATGGGCTTTTATTCCTTTAATTCAGAAGCAAAAATGCCTAATGAGACGTGGTTCAAGCTTCTCATATAACCTAGTTACAATCTATTTTCACGTATTTTATCCACCTGGAGTGTCCTTTTTACTCAGGCTGCCCCCAGTTGCCCTTCTCTTTGCTGGAGCACTTGACCCCTGGAAAAAAACAAAGCTTTCTACAACAATGTCTATAATTAGATTGTAACATTGCTATAATTATTCTATAATTATTTTGGACATTATTTTGGGGGATATAAGTTTGGGTTAAACTTCATTCTATTAAATTTTTGTTGCAACCTTAGTTTAAACACTTTACATTTTTAAATTAAGCAACGAACCATAAAGGAAAGAGAACAATGCAGATCAAGCAAAGGCATAAGTTGCTATTTCATTCCTTTATTTGCAATAGCAAAAAGTGCTTTTCCTGTTGTTTCAGGAATAAACAAATCACCTCCAGGAAAAGGAAGAGTGAGGTGTGAGCCTGGGAAAATGAAGACTGTAAGGAAATTAAAGGTTAAGCACATGCTCTGAAGTTACACAGACAGTTCTCCCCTGGAGCTGGTTTGGCAGATTTTAGGTTGGCCAAGAGTTTTCCCTCAGAAGGGTTGGTTCTTTCTCACTAAAAGAAAATGAGTCCTTGTTTCTCTCAGCTTCCTGGGGTTTGGTTTTTCAATGAGATCATTGAGTATGATCTGAAGCAACCTGTGTGATGGATTCTAATCACCAGCATCCTGAACTTTGTGATCACTTCAAGTTTTAGTGAGAACCTCCCACATGATCAGGAATGCCTTTTCTATACTGTAATTCCTTTAAAATATTTTTCCCCCTCCTTGCAATGCAGTCCAAGAAACAAGTTCCCTGTTTTTAAACTCAGAAGAATTAAGAGAAGTGTGAAGAAAGACTTCCTAGCTTCTTAAACCAAGAGCTGAATGTATAACCTTGATTTACAGATTTGAAATAATATTTATGGTCCATACCTCAGGTTTATATGAAATTCCATTGGAATGCCCAGCTGTTTCTCTGGGGTTGTTTTTTATTTTTTGTTTAATGCAGGAAATCCTGGTGAAGTCAAACTCTCGAAATGCAAGATTTGCTGTTGGAAAGTGAGGCCATGAACTCTGTGAAACAATGACCTGTGTCACGAAGGGGCTGCTGCAGTCCCTGGTGGTTGAGTTTGGGTGAACTCAATTATCATGGACATTTGTCTCCACTTAGAGAACATCTGAGAGGGAGGGCTGTGAGATTTTTGTGTCAGACACGAAGCCTACAGCGAGTATCTGCCAAGTTACTCCAGTGCACACGTATCCAGTGTCTCCCACCTCTGTCACTTTTAGGCAGAAAAGACAAAAAATGTAGCAATCCCCAAGTTATGGTACATTTGCTGTGGTGTTTCGATTTGCTTCATTTCTCTGAGCAAGACTTTGAAAACAGAGTGTGTGTATATATCTGTGTATATATGCATACATTGACCATTCTCCTTTTATATAAACAACATTTTGCTCAAAAATTGAAAAACTGAGTGAATCAACGTTTGGAACACCCAGCTTGAATCTGCAATAAGCTGTGGGTGACAGGGTTTTTGTAAAGCATTCTGCAATATTTCCATCTGAAGCCGCTTGTCTGAGAGGAAGCATTTCTGTGTTTGTGTAATCAGCATCAGAAAAGAGATTTTGAAAGTGCTGCAGTGAGACCCAAAGTGTCTGCTTGTGTCTCTACACTGTTCAGATAGTCCTGAAGCCTCAGTTAAATAACCAGCTTGGGAAATTTCATTATAAATAATAATTCCTATGTGATTATAGCATGAAATGAGTTTTCATTCTTGTATTGGTCAGAGCAATTTGCAGGGAAACTCTGACCCCTGAGATCTTGAGCAGGACCTGCGCTTTGCTCTCTGGGTTGTTTGAGTTCTGGCTATTGGATGTAAAGCTGAGAGCAGTGTAATTCAAAACTTGCTGGAATCAGACTTAACCTCCTTCTCTTGGAAACTTTTACCAAGTGTTTGCTTCCTTGATTTCAAGGAGCAAAACTGTTCAAGTGGTTTGAGGGAATTAGTTCAAGGTGAGCTGCTAAACATGTGAGAGCTCGTTTATGATATAGGATGCTATTCCAAATTTCCAGCAAATTTGGTCCAGATATGTCAAGTAATCAGAAGAAAACACTCTTAAAGAAAAGGCATTTTCTCCTCTTTGGTGGCTTGAATTTTCCTTCCTCCCTTTCCTCCCTGTTTCATAAAACCAGAGTTCACCATTTGTGTGTAACCCCAACTCATCATCACCCCCCATCACCCCCAAAAATACAGTTCTGAAAGTTTTAAATAAGTAACCTTTTCCCCATTGCAGTTATTCTGGTGGAAGTTTAAAGCTGAACTTTGTACTAAAATGGTAGTTTTGTTGAATCAATAAGCTTCTATCCATTTTCATCTCTAGTTCTAGAGGAAGCTTGTTTGCACTGTTTGGTTTACTTTGAATGTTAAATATCAAATCAGCTTGACATACAAGGTAAAACTTGGGCAACACCTCCATGTTTCTCAAAATGAGTTTTAAATTGTTTTCTTTAAGCTGAGATTAAATATGCATTGGTTTAGGTTCATTGTTCTTTATCCTGGCTATTTTTTTTTCCTGCCTCAACTCTGAGAAAGTGGATTAGAAAATTTACAAAACAAATGACAAGAGTTTCAAAAAGGCTCATGATTTGCATCTTGGGTCTTGTTCCACAAAGCACAAGTTGGTTTTTACGTGTACAGACCCAAATATAAACATGTCACCTGGTGAGTGTGTTTGATTAAAAATTCAATAGTCCTCAATACTTTAATTGCTATTTTTCATAAGACTGTTCCTTGCTTTGGATGTTTGTTATTCTGTGGCTTTAAATGTCATTTTCACATAACACCATAAACTCCAGCATAACATAGAGAACACAGTCTCCCAACAGTAATGCCTAGAAAAATGTTTATTGAGGTTATAATGTTTTACAAACATGGGAAGCATTTATTTTCTATTAATACAAGACACAGCTAACAGTTCCTCTGATATTCAGAAATTTTTAAATAAAAGACAGGAGTTTTATGGTAATAGAAGCAAACCCTGAGGTGTTTCCCCAGTTATAACTCTTCAAGTCCTTCCAGGTCATGCTCTCAGCCTGAAAAATCTTCCCTCAAAACTTTCAGGAGACTGAAATTCACTGCTTTGTTTCCACTGAAGTGCCTGATTTTTTTCCTTTTTTTTTTTTCTTTTTTTTTTTTTTTTTTTTTTTGTAAACTCTTAATTAAATCAGGTAATTTAGGAGTCTAATCCTTAGCACTCGTGGAGCAAATCTTCTGTGTCTTAGTGGAACAAATTATCCTGCCTGTTTCAGGTCTCGCTCTCTGCTCATTGAGCTCAGATGAAAAATAAATGTTGCTGATGGATGGGGAAGCATCCCTGCAGGCACAGAGGTGAGGCCAGCCCTGCTCCAGCTACCCAGACGTGCCTGTTTCCCTGGCATCCTGCCTTGGCAGCAGCCTTGGAGCTTTCTGCTGAAGAGGGGCCCTTTTCATCTCTCTGGTGCTTCATTTGATGCATATTTTAGGAACTGGTGTCACTTACAATACTGGAGATGGATTCCTCATGCTCTTCATCTCTGCCCAACGTGGTGAGTAGCACCAGCCCTGCATTAGACATTTCCCTGCCCTCCATGGACTTCAGTAGAAAGTTCCAGCCCAGATTGTTCTGCTCCGTATTGTGATGCTAATATTTATTGGATTATTTATTGTAACATCCCAGCACTAAATTTTCTATCAGGTATTACTACACCTTGCAAAATAATTTATGGGCTCTTTTGCATGTTTTTCTTCTCTTTTGAATTCTTCTGTTTCTTCTGTGCTAGCTAGGTGTATTTCACTGTGGTTTATCACTGTAACTCAGCAATGTAATAAAGCATTCCCTTGTTTCACTCCTCTGTTTTCTCCTTTGAATTATGCATTTTTCCATTTGCTTATTCTCTTTCTAGTGTCTTCACTCTGGGTTCCACCAGGTCCTGATTCACAATTCTTTTTCTGCCCACTCCTTGCAGTTCCTCCCTGAATATCTTTTGTATCCTGACCTTTTTCTTGATTCTTTCACTGAATTGAGATTTCAGATGTGTCTGGCATTGGCCCTGGGGTTGGTGCAGGCAGGATCTTGGCTCTTGGAGCCCTGGGCCAGCAAAACTTGGTCAGCAGAACTGACTGAATGCACACAGGGAAGAGATCTGTTGAGTAAGACTTTGCCAGGCTGACTGTGACCTATCTGAATGATGTGTTAAGATTTTTAAAGAATAAATAAATCAGCCAGCATGAAACTTCAGAGCACAGCTCCAGCTAATTTCATAATTCCAGTCTTAAATCTGAGTGTGTGTAGTAAAGCTGATTTCACATCAGCAAATCCCAGGGCCAAGTGCCACTGTTGGGAGCCTTTAGCAGAACATCTCAGGCCCATTGAATTCACCAGTGCAGTAAAAGAGATGGGGAATAACTCATGTAATGCAGCAAATATTGGTGATCCCCTGCACTGTGATCCTCTGCTCAACAGGGAATAACACTGAAGAGGAATCTGAAAAAAGGGGTCCAATTTTACCCCCCAGTTTTGTTCTGGCACATGGAGAAGTTTGCCCATCCCACTAGAAGGTAAACACAGGTGTGGATCTCATTTTTTGTTTTGCCACCTCTCCTTGGACAGCAGCAGAAGGAATATTAGTCCAGAAGCCAATGCCACTGTTTATGGCAGCAGAGAATTTCTGTCAGCTTCTGCAGTGATAATTAGTGCTAATATAGTGCTTAAGCAATGAAGCTGCTGGAAAATACACGTGCAATTTTTGCATTGCATCAAATAAAAGTTTCCTTCTTTCCTCACGTTTGCCAAACTGGGGTTTAGAAATAATTTCATCAAGAAGAAGATGGCACACTGAGTCCTCTGACACAGTTTACATGGAAATACACCTGGAGAACAGCAAACACTACAGAAAGGATTGGAGTTTTCCAGCTGTAGTTTAAATTCTGTCACTTTGGGTTTGTTCCCCCAAAAGTGAGAGGGTGTGGGGTGGTTACAGAGGGTGCAACTCAAGACATCTGAGCACTGACACACGAGCTTTAGGAGCTGTTAATGGGCTTTATACAAGGATATATTGCTTTCTTTGGTAAATAAAGGAAAGCATTCTGCTGATTTTGGAGATTATCACTGTTTATCCTCAAGCTACTTACACACCAAAACTAATATTGTTCATCAGGTTTCTTCTTCTGAATGTCTCTCAGTTGTAATCCCTTCAATGTACAGGAAACAAATTAATAGGGACTTCAGACAGCTTGATTTCTTTTGACATCTGTTCTTATCTTCTGAGTAACCTGACAGTCAGCTGTCTCATGGAGCTCATGTTTTCTTCCTCTTCTTCCTGGTGACAGAAATGAAGAGTGTCAGAAGAGCATTCCTGATGTCTCTGCATTAATTTGATATTGCTGTTCTGGTCTTTAATGGTTAATAGTAATACAATCTTTAAAATCTGGCCAAATAATCCTATGCAGAATTGCTTTTAAATGCCAAGAAAGCACAGAATTGATGCAAAGCCCCCTGTTTTTCTGGGGATGTTGGCCCCATCCAATTGCAGTTTGAATAACTTTTCAAAGTCAAGATGCTGTTGGGTTGTTTTCTTCCAAAGTTCAGAGGAGGAAAACAAAAACAAACTCCTTCCCTGTGGAAGCACAGTCCTTCCATAAAAACTGTAGGATTTTTGGGAACACTTCTGGCAGTGTGGAGCCACTTTGTGTTCTCCCTGTGTTTAGTTTAACCCTGAATGCATAAAATGTAATTTATGCACCACGTAACTGTGCCTTGAGAAGTTTTCCTAATTCCTCCCTAAGGATCTCTTAAGAACCAGTAAAAGCTGTCACCTTCAATGTGCTGAGACAGGAAAGAGGTGTCCTAGCATGTATTCATGTAATTTTTTCCCTCTTTTATTTCTTCAAAAGTGTATTTTGCTTTCAAGTGTTGGTTGACTACATAAAGTTATTTGACAGCAAAGGCCTGAAGTTCACAGCTTGTCCTATGGATAAGAAAACAGCTGCACTTTTTTTGTGTGTCTAACAACGCCAGAGGTAAGGGATTCTCTGAGTCAGGCTTCTGAAGACATTTAACATATCTGGCTTTTGATATAAAGTGGAGATAAGAAATCCTGCATTGGCTTCAAAAGCAGCAGGAATACAGGATGCATTACAGCTATTTCTACAATGCTCTGTAGTCTCAGGGGGCTGCCAGGAGGGAATGAAGCTCTCTTGTAAGGTTGGAGATCTCCCAGCCTCAAAGGGTGCGGTGGGAACTGAGAGCTTTTGTAGTGCCCCAATCCCATTGGAATGCAGCAAGACCTGCTTCCAAAAGAGCTTAAACAACCACGGGATTGTCGCTGCTTTTTTGAAAATTGCACCTCAGGAAATGTAAAAGCAAACTGTGAGGAGAGAACTTGGTGGCTCAGAAGTGGAGCAGCAGGGGATGGATGCATGACAGGCAACTTCATCCCCTGAGGTAAAGCACAATCAACTTCCAGGCAATGCTAAATGTGAATGCAGGATTATAATGAGAAAAATCAGTTATTCCCAGAAGAAAACTGTAAGACTCAACACCTCTGTCCATCTTGGATAGCTTTTCTCTTTTTATATATTTTATATATTTATAGCTCTTTACTATTTTTATATTTTTGCATGCACAACACTTGTAGCCTACTCATAGTCTGAACACTGAGCTGCTGCTCAAGGAAGATGGAGCTGATTTCTTTTGGCTTCTCACTAATGTGTCACTGAGATGGGCTTTAGCAGCTGTCAGGCATTTCAGAACATCCTACAAGGCTTTGATTTTAATTTAATGATAATAAGGTCATGTCAGTCTACAAATCTGAACATTCTGGGTGATGCAGCCAAAACATCTCTGGTCATGCAGTTAAATTCACCTGGGCAGTACTTTTGCATGAAATTGGGAATATATTTCTGTAGGAATGACTGCTATGGATGAGTTATTGGGCTTGACTTTGATTCCAAAAGAGCTGGAAAATTGAAGATGATTTTACTGGATTTTTTTCCTCCTCTTCCTTCTGGAAAATCTGATTAAACCTCTTTCTAACCATTCCTCCCTAGAGGTCTCATTTACAACTAAAAAAATTTTAACGTTGCTTTTGAACTGCAAAAAAATTGCAACACAAGCAACATTTTAATGATTACCTGGTTATATTTAACATCGATAAAAATTCTCTTGTTTAGGGAGCTCAAAATAATTGAAAATATATTGGTTTTAAATTATGTATGGACTGTTGAAGCAGAGCACAATCAGAAGAAAGATATTTCTTGTAGAACAGCTTTGGCTGAAATAAGCCTCCTGCCTACCTCAATTATCATGGGCAATTTTTGGAATGTTTCATTGAACTCCGAGTGTTGTGCACAAGAGGTCCCTCATCAAACACAGCAGAGCCTTCTGTAGCCAAAGGTAGGATTCTGTACCTCCAAAATCCACCCACTCAAGGGACTAACACTGATCCTGTGAGCAATTAAGGGGAGAGGACAATTTTCTGGCTGCTAATGAGTGTGACCAGAGCAGCAGCACCGAGGGAATTACTCCCAGTGCTGGTGGTGTGGGATGAGCAGCTGGAATTCTTCCATCCCTGCTGCTCCCATGAGCTCACAATTCACTTCAAACTCCTTTACCTGCATGGTGTAATGCAATCCAGGCCAATGAAATGGAGTTTCCTAAAGTAATTTGTCCCCAGCACTGGGTTTTGGTTGCTGTTTCTTGCCTTTCCTGCACCCAGTAAAGCGTTGAGATGTTAACAGGTGGCATTAGAACAGCCTGTGGGCAACTGTGAGACTGGATGCCTGTCTTGGCCTGACAAGCTGTTGGCAGCACTCATTCTCCAGAAAATATATTCTGTTTCAGCACCTGAAGGGCCTGAGAGGCCACACAATCTGAATTTGTGGTGCAGTTTGTTGTGACTTGGGGGACAAATCCCAATGTTCTGGTGCAGGGAGCAGGGGAAGGACAGAGCTCATGGTGGTGCCTTTCTGGCCTTGCTGTGGCTTCCATAATCTGTGCCAGGGTGGTGTTGGGTCTGTCACAGCAGATGGGGTGACAGAAATGTCTGTGCAGGGAAACCAAAGCTTTTGTGCTGGGTCTGAGCTCTGTTCTGCCCTGGAGACGAGAGGAGACAAAGAAAAGCCCCGATGGCAGAGCACTGACAGGGACGTGGGTGGCTGCTGGGACAGTGAATTGCAGCATGGACACAGACACAGCAGGGATTTTAACTCACATCTCCTGTGTCTGATGTGTGTTAACACTGGGGAGTCTTTCAGACCCAATGAAAGCTTGAAGAAACACAGTGAAGAGTGGAAAGCGTTTGGGGGGTTTTTGTCTCTCCCTCAAACTCAGAGAATCACAGAGTGGGTGAGATTGGAGGGAAGCACAGTGGCTCCTCTGGTCCCACCTCCCTGCTTGAGCAGGATCATCCCAGAGCACAGATTGTGTCCAGACAGCTCAGGACCTTCCCCAGTGAGGGACACTCCACATCCTCACTGGGCTGTCTGCTCTGGGGCATGGTCACCCATCCTTTTTGGAATGTACTCCTGTTCTTTAAGGCATTTTGCATTTATTTCTTAGTTTCTGGAGGTGCATACAGTTTGAAATACCTCAGGTTGATCCAGCATTATTTTAAGGAGACGGTGTCCACATGGATTTTTTTTTCTCCTTGTATTTCTCTACAGATATATGCAAGTATATATTTTAAACTTTAGAGACGAGTTCCTTTCTTGTTAAGACAAATCCCTTTCATCTATTGAAACAGTCTGTAAATGCAAGACAGCACTTGTATTTGACACTTTTTGTAAGAGGAAGCATTATACCAGAACTAAAATAACACATTGTGATGGTAACACATTGCATGATAAATAAGACATTGTGGAGTTGTAACATCTACACCAGCTTTCCCCCACTCACCCACACACCCTTTGGGGCAAGTCCAGCCCCAAAAGCCCTCTTCTTTTGGGGATGGTGAGTCTTGGAAAGCCAATGTACTCAAAGATGTCTTGGTAAATCACAATTATCTGTTTTTATTATCTTTTTGTGGGTGTTAATTTTATTTTGCTAACCAAGTACTTTATAAAGGGTACTTGAAACAATTCCGTGAGAAATGCCTTTCATCAAAGAGATCTGGATCCCTTTTATCATTCACTTCTGTGATGAAATTTTCCATGACTTGAATTGATCTGAATCACAACAATAGAGCATTAAGTCAGTGCTTTTTATGTTCAATGGGCTATATAAATGTCTGGCTCAATATTTTTTTTCATATTCACAATGTTACAAAGTCTTGGCATACAAGAAAAGCTTCTGGAGTTTTTACAAATTATGTTCTGAAAAGCCTTTCACAGCCATCATTGCATTTCTGTAACAATTTTTAGTCTTGATAAATTACTTAAAACATCCAAAAAACAGACATGGAAAAATTTCTGTTCTTGAGATGCTTCCCTTTGGCCTTCAGCTTGAATGGATGAGTGGAAAAATGATCTCATTTTTTCAGGAATCCAGAATTTCATTGTGTAGTCCTTGGGAATGCCACAGCTGAGAGAGTTTTCCTTCTGTTTTGCCAGCTCAGTTGGGCACTGCCATTGCTATGGTTTAAAAGAAGAAATTTCTGTTTCTGATGTTAAGGAGCCTTCAAGAACTCTTCAGGCAGAGTCTAATGCACACAGATGAAGTCAAGACAAAGTGACAAAGACAGCTTGTTCCTGAGGAAAGTTAAATATTTTTTTCTGGCTAATTTATGTGACACCTAAAGGAAAAATGCAGAATGAAACATTCTGTAACACTGGGTCTGCCTGCAACCACTGCTAATAGAAAGGGACAGTGACTTGTACACTGTCTGATGGAATTTATGATTTTATTCTGCACCATTCAGATACAAATATGGTTTCTCATTTGTATTTTGTTTTCCTTGTGCAGTGAAACAGCACTGACAACTGAGTGGCATCTTTGAATTCTTTTTTTTTCTTTTTTTTTAATGGCAAGTATCAATAGCAAAGCATGTGTTGAAAGACTTGATGTCAATTCATACTTTAGAGACAAATTCTGAAGTGTTTTATCAATTCTCCCAGTAAATGCTGTCTGCACAGATCTCTGCTGAGCAGAACTGCTGTTCCTTGTTTTCAGAGCACTGTCTGTACTTCTGCCACCACCGAAAAGGCAAAGGGCTGACTCAAGCCAAGAGCAGTGGGAAAAGAGAGGTTCAAATAACCTTTGGCACTCCAAAAGGATCTATTCACTAAAAATGCAAGGAATCACCCTGTCTGTCCACCCCATCCCTGTTGGACTGGAGTTAACTGTGTTGTCATTTTGCAGGATATGAGAGGAATTGAAATATTCTGAATATCGAACACAATCGGACACTCCAGTATTGACCAGTCAATGCATTTCCCCATCTGCAGGGGCTGGATTCTCTCGGGGAGGGGGCACCTTTTAGGAATGATTTAGGTGCAGCTTGTAGAGCCCCTGCAAAGCCACCTTGGAGCTTCGGCTGCTGCTGGCACAAAGGGAACACCACTGACTGACAGGAGACCTTCTCGTGCCTTGAACCCCCCAGAGCAGCTGTAAATTCAGCAAGAGGGGGTTTAAACAATTTGGGCAGACCCTGTGTGGCTGGGGGAAAAAAAACTGCTTTATCCTGATGCTTCTATTCCTCCCCTTCTGGAGAGGCTCCAGCAGGAATGTGGAGAAAAGCCACGCACCTTCCCTGACATCACACCAATGCTGGGGGGTTTAATGCTCCTATTTTGTGTCTAAAAAGCTTCCTGCAGTCATCGAAATCTAAAAATCAGATCTTGCTTGTTAACTAATTGCCCTAAAACGTCTTCAAGGGTTTTTGAATTGGGAGCAAATACCTTTCAGCGACTGGGTAATAGCTGCATTTTGCACCTATTTTTCCTTATACATTTAAATAGAACAAATTGTGTTGCTGTGCTGCATATCGGGGCACAGAATGCTTATTACCAACAGGAAGCTTGTGGAAGGAGATTTTACCCTTTTTAATATAGCTTGGAAGTGGTTTATCGGAGTGATTTTTCATTCGTATTTCTTTAAGGCAGCACAATAAGGAATCAAAATTTTTCTTACTTGATTACTCTCAGCATTTCTAATTGTGTGTTTGTTGGCATCCTTTCAGTGCACTTTCACTAAACTTGAGAGTAGAGAACTGGAACTTGCTAGTGAAAAAAAAAAACCAAAACATGCTGGAATTCTCCCTAAATGATTGCCTCAAGTGCAACCACTCAATCTGTATTTATTCATCTAAATGCAGATTTTAAGAGTGTCATCCCGTTTGGAACAGTGTCATGGTTTCTGACACAATGCAGGAGCAGTTGGCAATCAGGTTCTGGGGAGTCCATGAAAACACAATGTTGGTTCTGCCCTTTGTGGGATTCATTCCTACTGAAACACTGAAATTCTGACACTGAAACATTCTAGTGCCCTTGTGGTGTTTGTGCTCAGGTAGATTTTATTGTTTTCACTCACCAACCCAACTGCTCCTGCAGCTTGTGCAGCTGCACTCTCCTGAACACACAGGCACTTAAGGGGAGAGAATGGGAACAAACCAGTTTTATTTTGCCTCCCAAATCACCAGCAGGTCTGTAGGTGACCTAAGCCATTCTGGTTGCTGAACAAGACCTTCAAGGATTCAGATCTGAGCATCTGAATGATCAGAGCTGATGGATAAGAGCATTTTTGACTGTGTGTGCTCCTGCATTTCGGTGACCCTTGACCGCATGCATCTGCAGCACAGGGAGGATGCTGCAGGATTTCCTGCAGCTTTGCAATTCAGAGCTGTGCACAAATGGGCCCCATTTTCATACCCTGAGACACTTCCAGCCTCGGTGCTGCTGAGCTGCTTGTGGTGGCACCAGCCTGGTGCAAAGTGTCACCACTCTCTGCTTGTGAGATTTCTCCTTGTTTAAACTTTTTGTGGCTCCTCCTGAGCTGTGGCCTGGCCCGAAGGAAGGAGAACCTTGCTGGAGGATTGTCGTGGGAGTGGGATGTTTATGATGCAGCACAAAACTGCTACGTGGGATTTTTCTACTGATATAAGTCATCTGGCTTTTGATTATATTTGGTGGTTTTATTATTTATTTTTTTATTAAGGAAACCCCTCATTCGCTATTTGTTTTTATACAATCAAATCTTGGGAGTCCTTCTCCTTTAAACTTCATGGATTTAACTTTTCCATTCAATTCTACCTTGGCCATCATGGCTTTAAGTCTCATTTTTAGGGAAGCTGTCTACTACCAATGTCGTATTTTTAAAGGAAGAAAACTTTTTTGCAAGCATTTGCAGTCAAAACATTTCAAGTGCTCTCTTTGCTCTCTATTTCTCCAGCATTCCCTGACAAAAATCATGTGAGTACAGCAAACACAGGGATGTGATTTGTACCTTTTAATTTTTTTTTTCATGTTCTCTTAAATTAAATCTAAGCAGATGACAAGGGGCAAATATCTTCTCTAAAGAATTTGAATTAGGGTCATTTCCATTATGGGACCCGAAATGAAAATTTAATTCATATCATGAGACACAATCATGTTCAGATTCCTCTCTGGACTCAGCACTGTGATTGAATGGGAAAAAAAATATTTAAGTGGCTTGAAAATAATTTAATTTTTAAGGGGTTTGTTTGTTGGGTTTTTTTGGAGGTATGTTTTTTGCTTGGCTTTCCCCTCAGTTGCAACTTTAGTCTTAACCTCCCTCTACACTCAGAGGTCTGGGGTGTGCAGAGGGGAGATGTTTGTTCTTTGTTTCCAAATCTATCCAAGGGAAGGAACAAAGGGAATTAAATCGTGCAGGTGTGTTAGAAAACCATCCAAATAAAGTGCTTCCATCTCAGACTTACAGGCTGGAAGTTGGAGGAGCTGAGCAGATGGGAGGAATCTGCCTCGGATGATCACCTGTCATTGACTGAATTGTTAAATAATGGCTGCTAGAGAACATTTGTGAAAGTAAAACTTGCTGTCCTTGCTACCTCATCAGGAGGAAAAGAAAAAAACATAAAATTGTTAGGGGAAGTCGTACAGTGATTTACCTGAACACATAAACCACTGCTGCTTTCAAAAACACTTTTTCCAGACAACAGATTGTGCCATGGATTGTTCAGTTCTATCAGGGATTTCTTTTCTCCTCTGTACAATCAGGAACATTTAAATTCTTTTTTGCTGTTGCAGAAAACAAAACTTTTGCCTAAAATAAAGAACAAGAAAGGGAAAATGAGACCAGATCAAGCCAAGGTGCCTTCCTACCTAAGCTCAGAGAGTGATAGAGAAAAAATTTTCCTGTGGAAGAGGAAGCACAGGCAGGTTTTTCCTTTCTGGATGCTGCCAATAATTTTGGTGTTTGGGGTTTTTTTTGTTTGGTTTTTTTGGTTTTGTTTTTTTTTTGGTTTAGTTTTAAATCTTTATTTTTTGAGACTAACTCCTCATTTTGTTTGTTGGGTTTCTTGTTGTAATGATGGCATTTTGTTGGGTTTTTTTGGTTTTTTTGATTTGGGTTGGGTTTGGGTTTTTTAAACCATATTTGTATCTTTTACACCATGCTTAAAAGGGGAAGAAACTAGAAAATTATTTCATGAGGGAAGTTTTTAAACAGTTTTTGTACCTTCAAAGGCAATCATATTTGGCTCCTATCAAGTTTTGGAGGCAGATTCACTCATCCCCAAAGAGATATAAAGAGGAGGATGGTGGAGTTACAGCAAAAATTCAGTTGAAAATGGTCTTACTAATGCTGCTCTGAAGTGTAACTATTCAATTAAAAGGAAAAATAATGATGCTTTTATTAAACAAAAGAACACCAGCAGAGAATATTGCTAAAGCCCAAGGACAAGTGTAACTCTTCTACCAACAAAAATGCAGATTTTTTGCATATATTATGGATTATATTCTCTTTTCGATGCACATGCATTAGCATTAATGGGCAAAAGGAAGATAGATCCATTTGCACTTCTGGCCCAGTATTAGCAGCAAAATTCATTACATTCACACACTCTCTGACTCTTTTGATTCCTTTTGAAATAAATCCAAATATTCATCCTTCAAGGACTTTGGGGAATAAATTATTTTCCATTTCTAGAATGTCCACAAAAAGATCAGAATTATTTCATTTGGTATTATAATTTACTCCACAAACTCTGCAGTTTATTCTCCTCTAATTCCGTGGGCTGTGGGAAGGGTTTGCTGGAGAGTCGGTGCTGCAGATGCTGCTTGGGGAGGATTCATTTTGTAACTTTGTGTTTTTTCTCTCCACTTAATTACCCAGAGCAAGGATAAGAGGAATGATTTTACCACGTGCTGCAGTTCTCAGTGAAGCATCTGATAATCACTTTTTTTGAGGTGGAATCCCCTCTCCCCTTTGCAGCCAGAACCACGGGAGTTCAGTGTCCAAAATCTCTTTATGGCACTGCTTGGAAATCTCTGCAATTTTCTGTGACCTTCAGGGCTAATGGTGAAAAAAAATTTGCTGCCTCTTCCCTGCAAAAAAAANNNAAAAAAAAAAAAAAAAAAAAAAAAAAAAAAAAAAAAAGAGTGGTTTGAGTTTTGTTAATTGTCAGTGGAACACCAGAGAAGGGGTTTTGCTCCCCCAAACCAGGCAGGTGCAATCGTGGGGATTTCCATGTGGGGAGCTGTGGGTTTTCTCAGGATGCTTTTATCAGCAGCCTAAAATCCTCTCCTTTGCAGTTTTCCATGGGAATGTGGGAATCAGTGGGAATTGACACATTACAGATGCACTTTAAATCTTTCCAGGTTTGAAGTCAGTGGGTGTCTTTCTACAGTTTGGGATCCATCTGTTACTATATCAAATAAAGTCTGGGGGAGAGAACTTCTTGGTGCGGGTTTGGTTTGCAAGGAAAGGCTTTGAGGAGGGAATATTGGAGCTGCAGAGATGAAAAGTACCTGCAACAAAAGGGAAATATAATGGAAGCTTCACTTTTGGGCTACTTAATGTTAAAAATGCTCAAAAATATTTGGAGATAATATTGCAGATGCTTTTAAAATGAGAGACTGGACTGGAATGGCAAATATGAAGGGACAGTGGGAATGTAGAAGGTATTGTTTTAGGGTTTGGGTTTTTTGGTTGTTGTTGTTGTTTTGGTTTTGTTTTTTGGTTTTTGGGGGTTTTTGTTTGTTTGTTTGTTTGTTTTTCATGTTTGACAGGTTCCCTCCTCTTTTTAAAATCTCCACTGGCAGAACCAGGGAGAATTCCCTGACTGGAGATGGTGTATGTATATGTACATGTATAATCTAAAAAAAATATAAAGTATTTCCAAAAGCAGCAAGTGGAAAAAAATGTGAATATTCTGTACAATTTAATTGCTTTATCGAGGTTTTCATTTCTTTCTTAGCAAAAATGTGTAATTTTAAAGTGATATAGGCCTCAGGCAATGAACACTTACTGTCAACAAATTATGCAGGATTCATATATCATATTTTCTGAAGATTTTGCCATTCAATACAAATCTTTTTGTTCCTATGGCAACCTCGATGCGATCTGAAATGTACACAGCATTAGACACAAAGGATTGAATCCAGGCCTGGTAACTCTCCTGGAATGAAAACACCTTCTTATGCAATGAGATTATTCCAAAGCAAAGGGACCAACCAGTGAAATAAAGTCAACCCACTCAGTTTTTGGCACGTTTTTCACAGCAGCACTGGAATTGGAGCAGGAAAGAGGGGCCATGCACCAGGGCTGACCTTTCTCTGTGCCTCAGATGAGGAGCCAGTGTTGTTCTGGCCATGTGGAAGGGATGAGAGTGTCCTGAAAGCTGAGAAGTGGCTCTGTGTTCTCACACCTCTCCAGACCTGATGCACATCACCGTGTGTAGGCTGTGCTCCTTCATGGCTCATCAAAAATGTAAAACTCCTGAATGCCTTGTCCTGAGCTCAGGGGCAAGTCCAGGAGCAGGTTCTAGGATTGCCTGCTCTGCCCCTTTCCATACAGCACAAGATTTTAATTAGTGGATGTATTACTGCCATTACCAGGTCTAAATACCAGAGGCAATGTTTTCTCTTGCAGAGCAAGGTTTAGCGCTAAGCTTGTGCCTCCCTCTAATACAGATACTAAATGATTCATGTTCCAAATTTGCTGTTAGGAGAGGGAACATCATAACCTCCTTAAGTCCTTATTAACTGGTTTTACTTTCTTTAAAATGTATTTTGTTAAGCAAGCAAATCATAAAAACTTCACACACTCCGTGATTGATGACCTTTCTCACAGAGCCCGTGAACAGGAACCACTGAAGGATATTGGTGCAATTAAGAAGTTTCTGCACAGGCTGTACACTTATCAAAATGACTCAGACAGGCATTCAGCTGGATCATTGCCCCTCATGCCTTACCTACTGTCAAATCAGCTCCAAAAGCACCCATGAAGGCTATTTTGGGCACATCAGCAAAATGCCACCGTGAACTTTGAGCGGCAATTATAGGCATAAAATATCTTGGCCTTGCAGTGATTTAAGATGAACTCCTCAATAGTATCCTTCCAGACACTAATCTCTTACCATGTACTGCTTTTCCTCACCTTAAAGGTATTACCTGTTCAGGGAGAATTCACATTTTCCCAGACAAAGCCCAGATTTCAAAATATGAAAGCAAAACTCATCGTAGAGAGAACAGAGCACTGGTGTGGAATGTCTCTCTCTGAAATCCCAGTTATTAATGCAGGAATTCAATGGAATGGAAAGGAATTTAGGCCAGATGGCAATGTAGGGAATGTCTCTTGGATATTAATGTCTGCTGTTCTGGAATTGTTTCTTAAACAGCTTTTTTTAGGACTACAAGAGAAGATAGTTTCAATGGGCATTGAGTCAGGCTCTTCTGCTGTTGATGGTGTTGTCTCCTAAAGTCTCTTTCTTGTATTTACTGAAGTTTCTTGATGCAGTCAGGTTTTTATCCTGATTATGGAGCTATTCAAAACATTGACTTTAATACTTATAAACCTCAAAATAAAATCCTGGAGCAGTTGGCTGGAATGAACCTCTGGAGGTCACCTGGCTGAGACCCCTCTTGGAGCAGGGCCAGCCTAGGTCAGGCTGCTCAGGGCCTTGACCATCAGGTTTTGAATCTCTGCTGGGGTTAATATTCTTCCAGGTGAAATCTCAGCATGTCAGTGCCAAAAATGACCTCGAGCTTGAACAGATCATGGTCTCCAGTCCTGGACAACCACTTGACTTCAGGTGAAACCTGAAGGCTCTGAAAGTTAAATTTTCTGTGTATCAGATGCTTGAGTTTTGTCCCTGATCTCATGGTAACTCCTTACACTTCATGAGGATTCATGACTTCAGCCCCAGAACAGAAGGACTAAGCCTCCAATAAACATGGAACTTTGTTTTTTCCCTTCTTTGGTTTTTTTGTTTCTCTGGGTTTTTTTCTGTTTGTTTCATTTTGTTTCTGGTACAAAAGGTTTTTGGTGGACTGGCAAAGTAAGATACTATCCAGCTTTTCATAAATTCCCTTGTGCTGCCATACTCTAATAAAATGAGTTTTGATGAAATTTTTTTCAAGAGTACAGAATGTTTCAGCCTAAAAAGAACTCAGTGGTATGTATTAAGTATAAAAGAGTTTCCAAAAAGTTGGATGCCACAAAGTGGAGGCCAGTAATGTATTTTTAAATTTGTCTGGGCTTTCTTTTCCTTCTTTTTGTCCGTTTATAACCCTCTTACTTTCTTTTGAAACAATTTCATGGTTTCCCCTAAAACTGCACAAATTGATTCATTATATGTGAGTGGTTTTTAAAACAGGCAAAATGACCAATCTGCTTTTCATAAAGAAAAACAGGACTTTCAGTTTCCTTGTGGCCTTTAAATCCTTTTTCCCCAGCTGAGGTCTCATTGCAGTTTATGAGGGAATATTCTCTGAGCGTAGGTGAAAGGCTGAAGTGGCAGAAAGGAAAATAAACTCTCAGCTATGGAAAGCAAAGTCCAGGAAGATCTTAGAGCAGATTGAGGAGATGATCATGTATCTCTTTGCTTCTTCAGTCACACAGGAAAAGCAGAAGAAAGGAGAGGAGCAGTTTTGTAGAGAGAATAGCAAATCCAATTTGAGTGGATTCTCCCTGAAGTGGAGGAATGAGCAGTGCCAGGGTGAAACGTGGCATGTGGTGCCTGTGCCCTGATGTTGGCAACTTTGCACATTTCTGGGCAATCCCTGCATTCTCCCTATTCCAAATTCTCCCTTTCCTCTTCCCTTTCCTCTTCCCTTTCCCTGTTCTTTTCCTACAGAACCAAACCCACAGCTTTGACTCCTCAGCAGCTCTGTCTGGGCTGAAGGTGAAACATCTTTATCCACTAAATGAGGGAGCCTGCATCCCACCAGAGACAGGCTGCTCCTCTGCTGAATGCATACAATATAAATCAAAGCATGTGCCATTATTAATAAATAAGGTATTGGGTAGGCTTTGTCTGGAAGTCTGGTTGAAAGCTCTGATTACGATCCAATAACTTTTGAAAAATGCATCGTTGCCTTTGGGATATTGAAGCATGGAATAATTAAACTGCAAAGTTTGCAAAAGCAGGGCTGTAAGCACAGAGAGCGACTATTTTCAGCAACTGGTTCACTTGTAGGGTTAAATATCATTTTTTCCTGATTTATTGATAAATATCCCACTTACACATTTCAGAATATAAAATAAATTATTGAATATTTTTGTTGGATACATTTCCAAACTGCTGGTTATCAAAAATCAATGGTGATTGAACCTGCACTTGGGGTTTGTGGTGCTGATATTTAGGATTTTAGGACTATTATGGGCCAAATAGAAAATTACTTGACTGCTATTAAAAGGAAATTTTGTGCAGCAATGCTAAATTCAGATATGGCATCTATTGTTTTATTAGAATTAAACATCTCTCAGTTCTCTTGAACTTTAATCATTGCACAGAAAGTGTAATTGTGCTATAGCTGATTACAAACAGGAAAGTTATTTCTTCTGGCTACTTAGTCTGGCTGTTACAGGGAAAGACTGGAGAAAATGTGCTTTTCTGTCTATGAAACCTTCAGGTCCTGTTTCCATCATCAGAGAAAAGGAATCTGGTCCCTGATCCTCTGTCTTTTGTAGGATCAATCACGTGCAGCAGTGAAAGTTACAGGAGAGGGATTCTGATGTTTTACCCAAATTCTTTTCCAGTTCCATGTTTCAGTCACACCTGTGTACTTCTCTTCATACACAAAACATTTCCTGGGGCCTGCATGGGCTGAGGATCGGGGTTTACAAAGGTGTCACCAGAACAATCTGCAAAATCTACAGGGAGAAGCAGTGCCCAGTCCCTCTGTGCTGTGATTAATAATCCCAGTGCATCTTAATTCATCACAACTTGATGAGAGTGTGCCTTGCAGATAACGCTGCTGTAGGACAAGGGAGGATTTAACACTCAGCAGTGGTGATAAGAGGAAAAACAGTACAAAAGTGCAGAATAAAACAGTTTTCTGTCACAGCATTAAGCTGGAGGTACATTCTGATCTTGAAGTTTAACAGAAATCTTTAATTAAGGATGTAGCTGGCACTGGAATCTTTGGGTTTGATAGCCTGGAGACTGACTTTTACAACACACTGCACCCTTTTCTTTAGGTTTTTAAATTTATTTTTTCTTTAGTTTGCAGATTCTCAAACTGAAAACCTTTCAGCAACATGTACTTGTTCTTCAAATCTCATCTCATCTCAGAGGGATGAAGGTGGCAATTAACAATTCAGAGCCCTTTATCTTTTAGTAACCACGCATGAAAATTAACTCAAGCAAATGTAATTTAGAATAATAATAACATGTTTTCCAAACGTTTCCTACATTAATTGTGGTGGAGATGGTTACTATAGTACCACTGCTGGGTTTTATTGAAAATAAAGTAGTTCAGGGTGGTACATGTTCTCTTGAGAGCTTTTCTGTGTGTTTAAAAGAAGTGAAGGATGTGAGTGTGAGATAGCAAGGGAACCTTCTGCTTTTTGTTGAGTGAGTTCAGTGCTTAGTTACATTTTGATACAAAAGCAATAGAGCAGTGTTTATTTTCAGGAAAAGGTTCTGAACTTTGCTATTTGTCAATGGATATTTCTAAAATTTCCGTACATACGAGAGGCAAAAAGAATAAAGGATGTGTACCAAGTTTTCCGCCAAAATAAATATTAGACCCAAGATAAATAGTTCGCCCAGGTTATTAACTGTGTGGTAAATAAACCCATTGGAGTTTGCTTGCTGCTGTTTACCCAAGGTATTTTGCTGACATGAGGTTGAATGTGCCACCCAGACTTCTAATTAAATGTCACTGAGGAGCCTGTAGAAAGGTTTGATTCCAAAAACACACACACAGGAGTCACAGGCCGGGTTTTTTGTTAAACTTGGTTGTAAATTGTTTACAAATTCTCCAAACTGAGTTCCAGAACAGTTCATGCACACGAGTCTGTAAGGGTGTGTAAAGGCTTAAGCAAAGAAAATCTCCCTCTTAAATGGGTTCTTGTAGGCAAGAAAACCTCACTCATTGAGTTGAGGTTAATATTCATGGCTGAGCGAGGGTAATATTCGTGATGTGGATTTGATGTCCTAGATTCTCATAGTCCAGAGGGAATCTAATCCAGTGCATCTTGGTTTTTGCACTTTTCTGGTGCTTTGCTTGTCTGCTTCCCCACTCTCTGAGATGTTCCTTCACTCTGTTTTCCTGCTGGATGTGAATTTGGTGCTCCTGTTTTCCTGCTTTGCATCACCATTGAGTTGGGCCTGGCATTCTTGGTGCTGCTGAGTAAAGTTGAAGTTGTTACTCCAGGTCTGCCATCACCATTTGCTCACAGTCAGACTGTAAATATGTTACCATCAGTGAATTAGATCCACGGTCATTTGCCAGTGTATGGTCACGAGAAGTTTTATGTAGAAAAAATTCAAAGAGTTGTTGATCTCTGGCCTGGCACATTCTGAAACTGGGTCAGTAGAGAAACACAAGAGCCTGTCCTGTCTCTGTTGGATCCTGGAGGAGCTCAGGAGAGGCTGGGAGAGGCAAACTGGGGAGTTTTCCTGTGGAAGGAAAGGTTTGAGGAGCTGTACAGAACCAGCTCTCAGCCAGTGGATGGGACGTGATGAGGGAGAGCAGAAGAGCCTTGGGAAGGGTTTTGGAGTGGCTGCCAGCCAGGACAAAAATAGTTCTGATGGTGGGATGGGTTTGTTTATAGCACCAGACCAGCTGGATAGAAGACTTTCCTCCTTCCAGTGGGTTGGCTTCTGCAGATGCTGCATGGCTGCAATTTCTGTATAAACTGTGTTAGAAAATTTGCAGATTTGGCACAGAGGCAAAGGATGAAGTTAACCTTACTTCCAGGTTAAGAAAGCCTTCTTAGGTTTTGGTTGAGACTTTTGAAATGCTAAAATTCACCTCATTTGTCAGGGAAGAGTCACAAAAGCTTTGTTTTCTTTCCCACTGCATGCAGCATTCAGTAGGGTGAGGCAGGAGAAGGCAGAAGAAACTCAAGTGGCCTTTTTGGCACCTGGGTTGCACATGAAAAAAGAGGTGCTAAATCATATCTCACAGCTCAGTGTTAATTGCTTACTTTGCTCTACATTAGCACATTAAATGTGGAGCACAAATATGTTTCTCTTTAGCTGCTGTGGATGATGTAGTTTGCCAAGTTTTTCTTGTTGTGTAAAGTAAATTATCTTTTTTGTGGCCATATTTTATTTAAAGTTAGGCACCAGGTGCTTCCAGTGGGCGTGTGAGCCTTGAACTGAGCCTTTAATGCTTATTTAACTTCAACATGTGAAGAGCACATTTCACAAACCCCACCAGAATGAATGTTTTAGGGTCAGGTGGAATCTTCCAGTTCTTAGG
Source organism: Pycnonotus jocosus (assembly GCA_013400435.1). NCBI lineage: Eukaryota > Metazoa > Chordata > Aves > Passeriformes > Pycnonotidae > Pycnonotus > Pycnonotus jocosus. The sequence continues at coordinate 54,166 of VWYP01022470.1, forward strand.
AAAAATATATCTCAGTGTGGAAATTTCTGAAAGAAGATTTAGGAGGGTGCTGGGGCAATCCTACTGGAGTTGGAACTGATTGTCAGATCCTGGCTGGTGTGGCTGTGGGCATCTCATTATAGAGATATATTTATATAAAGCAGCCCTGTACAAGGTTCTTTTTTCCTTAGTTCTGCCTTGTTTTCATCAAGCTTATTTTTTTTTTCTTCTGGCCACAATCAAAGCTGGATCTTTTCTTTGAAACTTTTTTTTTTTTTTTCAAATTCTGCAATTCACATCTGTATGAAATATCACTTAAGGCTCACATCACATAGCAGCAATCCTAGATAAAAGACAAAATGGACAGATTGCAAAATAGCATCCAGAAGAAAAGTAATTTTCTGAAATTCCTAAATAAATTGCTCTCTAATTCACAAATAATGCAGTGCATATTTAGGTTGTTAGAAAGAATGATTACTGAGTACAGAGCTCAGAATTCATAAGAGAGCAAAAGCATATATGGAATTGAGAAAAAATGAACTATAAAAATACAGAACTTCTAATATTTAACTGATTTCCTTCATAAATCACCTGCTGTTAAATGCAAAACAGTCGGGCAGCAGAAGCAAAATCATTCCTTTAAGGAAAATAACCTTCAAAACCAGTTGTGTCTATCATAAATTCTACTTCAAATCGTGTAAATAATATCTTTGGTTTGCATATTAGAGAACACCTCAGACTTTGCCTTTTGCTCTTGTCAATCAGAAACAAGAATCCAAAAAAAATTCAGTAGATTGAAGATAAATTGTTGGTCCCATTTTGATGCAGCTTAACATAATGAAAAATGGCACATTGGAATAGTGTGCTTTCATCCCCAAAATACAGCGTGGATAGACAGGAAACAGTGCTAAACCTGGGGTCCATTGGAACACACAGAGGAGCAGAATCAGGGTGTCCAAACACAAAGCACTAAGGTAAAAATTCTGTTTAATCCTTTTTTTTTCTTTCCTGAAATTGACTTTCAGATTAAAACTGGTTTTGCTTGAAATTCAGCCATTCTGAGTTTTAGATATTGCACCGCCCACAAGAATATTTTGACACCTCCAAGTTGTTTGGTTAACAAGAATTATTTCCTAACCTTATCCTTCAGCTTTGATAGACATCCTTTGATTACTGGTGTCCAGAATACTCTGCTCTCACCAGAGAAACCTTTTCTGCAGATAAAACTGAGAGAGAATTCCTCTGAAAACTCTCCTGAAGACAGGGTGCTTCATCAGGATATGGGCAGCACAAAAGGATGAGGCATTCTCTGCTGTATTTTGATGAATCAGCTCATTCAGCAGCTGATGATTTTTGGCACTCTGCCATTTTGGTTTGTTTTTTTTTTTTTTTATGTTGCACATTGTGTCAATGGTGAAGTCATGGAAAAAGACCACAGAACTGAGCTCCATCAACAGCCCTGGGTTGTTGTTGGTTCTCTGACCTTGCTTCATCTAAGCAGGTGTTATCAAAGCATGTTTTTCCTGTTTTTTTTTTTCATTTCAATCCCCTTTATTGGACCCTCTGTCTCTGACATAAGAACTCGTGTATTTTTGTTACTGACAAACAGAAAATTCTGAAACTCTTTGTGCTCCATCTTGTTATTGCTGCTCCAGCAGCTTTTGTGGTGGTCAATATTACATGGGTGGAATCATATACACACAGAGATTTTCCAGGCTCCATCAAGTGCACAAGGACACAGAGGGAGTGGGAATAATTGCAGTGGCCATCTGTGTTCTTTGTTATTGTCAGTGCAGAGACGCTGAGCCCGCTCAGCACCGAGAGCTTCATCTGCACCATGGCAACAGGGAGATGATTACAAGGGATGCAAGTCAAAGTATATCAGGGATGTGTAGAAATGAAAGGAATTCCCCGTTTCTGAACCCAAAAAGCCAACCCTGAAATAGCTGTTGGTAGCTGTATTTTCAGGACTCTTGATTCTTTGTGTTTTCCTGCCCATTCCATCCCCAGGGATAAAGCCAGGAAAAAAGAACTGCCTGTGGAAGCTCAGTGCAGCAAAGGTTCAGGGAGAGAAGTGGTTTTGAAAGGCCAGAATAAAGAAAGGGTTAGGAAAAATAGAACGTGAATGTCCGAACAAATGAGGTATTCAACAAGATTCAGATATGTAAGCATAGGTTTGGTATAAGTAGCGTTGAATTTACCATTCTTTATTTCTGGTTGATTCCCATATTGCTGAAAAGTTTAGGATCAGAAGTCAACCCTAACAAGATGCAGTTTGTAGCTCCTGATCCTGAATGATTCCTGATGTAGGAAGTTCCAGAAGGGAAAGCAGAGAATTTACATAAATATCTTTAGAATCCTTTAATCTTGATTTCTGATTGAGATGTTAAGTCAAAGGTTTTATTTCGGATTAGGAGCAGTGTGGCTCCCAGCCTGAATGCCTACAAGAGATTCATTCTGGAAAACAAATTGAGACCTAGAACCAGGAATTTCAAATTTCTTGGTCTTATTTTTTTGGTCATAATAGTTGATAGTACTGCAGTCAAGAACAGCAAGAGAACCAAAAGAGAACTTTGAAATAATTTGCTGTATTCCAAGGTGGGTAACAGAGGCTTGGTATAAAGAGCTTCCAATTGCTCATTCTTATGGGGGATTTGGAGCAGGTTCTTACAACTTCACGCCCCTCTTGGAGCTCCTCAATATCTCTGGAAGTTCTGCTCTCCACTGGAAAGCAAATGTGCAGAGTCTTGACAGGTGACAGGTACCAGCTCTGCTGAAATGAACCTTTTGAATTCAGATAATTGCTGATTTTTCAGGATTATGTTCCTTACAAAAGGCCACTTGAAGTTATCTGGCTCGACTTTTCTTCTCTGAAGGGAAGAGTGCCCGTAGGTGTTTCCAAATGTTTTTAATTTTAGCATGAGGCAAGTGTTTTCCTGTCAAAAGACCACGTTCTCACAGCTTGGAAAACAGCTTTGGTAACTTCTGCTTCCTAGAAAGTGGAATGAACACTGGGCATGAAATCTCTGTAAGATGTAAAGGGCTTTGAACATGAAAAGCCTCTTCAAGAATAAACAGTTTACAGTGTTTAATCAAATGAAAAATGTGATTCTTGGGGAAGAGGAACTTTTTAGCTGCCCCTTCCACAGAAGGTAGCAAAACATTAAAAATACATTTGCCACTGATAGGTTGAATTCATTTTAGCTGGCATAAATGGGACAGATGAGCCATTCAAATGTCTGATGAGTACTATGTAATAAAATATTTATCACCTTCTCATGGTCACTGCATGAGAAGCCAATAATTTGTTTTCTCTCAGCACCGGTATTTTGTGGTACTTATAATAAATTATACATTGCAAGCTCCCATCCTTCACCTTCTTTCTATTTACCTATCTAGTCTGAGATCTCATTCATCAACGTGTAGCTGGGCTGGGGACAAAAGTGAGGCCATAAATTGGTGTATTCTAAAAACCCATGGAATTTATAATGCATAATGGTAGGGGGCAGCATGGCTGGGGTGTGACTACTGGGAACAGGTGACATTTGGAGCTGTGAAGTGGGAATTGAGCAAAATGTCTAGAAATATTTAAATACATATATTTATATAGGAAGATGTTAGCCTTGGTTGTGCTGGCTACTCATTTGGATTTAGGGTAACACCTCAAAACAATCAAAGCTGTCCAAGTTTTGGCCCATTACCAAGCTCAAGCTGATGCCACAGATTTAATTCTTCTCATGGCTGTCAAATTCTTTCAAGCAACTTTTGATGTCAGAGATATAAAATCTTTTATTTGCTTTCCATTGGTGCAGCGCAGTTAAAGAAGGAAATATTAGGATGAGAAATTACAGTCTTTATAGCATTTAGATACAAAGTCTTCAATGTTAAAGGGGGAGGTTTCATTTCAAAAATTGAAAGCTTGACCCTGGGATTGCTTCAAAATATGAAGAAAATTAGCACCTATAGTTCTCAAACATAATTTTTTTTTTCATTGTGGAGGGGAAATAAAATTCTTGCTTTGCACTGACAGATTTTAGCCAAGATCTCCTTTATAATTCTTGGGAATTCCTTCTGGAGATATTCAGATGAAACTGTGCTGCTGTACAGGAGAGTGATCTGGTCTTGCGCTGAGTTCTGATGTGTTAGAAGGCAGAAATTTTTCTTTTATTCTTGCTGCTTCCAATCAGAAATCGTTTGACCTCAGCACAGAGATAAGACCTCACTCATTCAGGAAACTGAATCAGTCAGTGTTGGGGAGGATGGCAAAGTTCATTATTCACTGCTCAAAAAGTCTTTAGAAATCTATCATTTCTGCAAAGTCCACAAGCCTGTAAATTAATTTCTCATGACAAAATCATTTAAAATGCACAGCCTAAAGGATTTTTAAATGACCTTCTACATGGATGATACAGGGAAAATAAACCTCGAGCCTTTCTCAATCAATCCAGTTGAAGTCCTGTGTACATTTTGACCATGCAGACCCAGGGTCAGGTGCAGTTTTGGGGGATGTTGTACTGCCTGAAGATACCTGAAATTTGATTCCTGTTTTGTGTTAATGAGAAGCTTTGGCATCAATATTTCTGCAGTCCTGAGCTCGGTGTTTTAATTTAGTTAAGTCCTCTCTGAGGGGTGGAGATTGCAGATCTTGGAAAGCCACATTGAGAGTTTAAAATTCCCCAAATTTTTAAGGTACAGTAGGGTTACTTATCCAAACATTTTTATAAGTTGACAGGACTAACTTTAAGTTCCATATTTTTAATTTTTTTTTTCTTCCTAGGAATAATTTCCAGCATTTTCACTGAACAAAGGTCTGGTTCCTTTTTGAAAACATTGCTGAAAACACAATATACCAAAAAATGTTCTTCATAGCTGTGTAGAAAGATTTTTCTTAATTTTCATAGTGGAGAGAGAGAGTTCCACAAAGATTTTTGGAATTAAATCTATTCTTATGAAGAGAGCAAAGGAAAGAAATGACAAAAGTAAAATCTGTTATCAGGATCCCTGTGTACTGAGCAAACACAGAGATAGCATGTGTGTTCTTTGCATATTTTATTAATACATAAATTAGAATGACTTTAATAACTTTTCATGGAGTTAGTGGAATAATTTGTTGCAAAGAAAGTTACCCAGTAAAATACATTCCTTTCTCTAATTGCTTTTGTTTGCATCTACATGTGCAGATACACACATATAGGCATAAGTGCTAAATTTGTTTGTTATCTCTATAGATAAATTATTCTATCAACAGATTTTAGCCCAGCTGTGTTTGCAGTTCAGGGAAGGATGGGATTAAATGGAAAAGAAAAGAGGAGCTCCACTGTCAATGATTTTCAATGCTGACTTGTCCATCATGATCTCAAAACCATTCCCTTTTTCCATTCTACTTTTGCTTTCATAACCAATTCCATAGAACTTCTGCCTGAATTTCAGTTTGGGGGGGTTCTTTTATTTTCAGGTGAACAGTAAATTATGAGTGATGACTAATCAGTTTTTTGGGGAAATTTATGGAGGTAATGACGAGAATTTTTGAACTGTCATGTTGAACTCAACTAAAATGTTGGGTTCACTTCATACAGCAATGTGCTCATGAATAAATTTTGCAATTATGCAATTTCGGTTTTTTATTTCTCTTGCACATGGAATGTACATTATGCATGGAATAATTCAATTAATGTAATAATACAGTAGTAAATTCTATAAATGAAAATAATGTAATTGCATCCTAAATTAATAACTAAGTTTTGAAACTTCAGTCCCTTAACACACTGCCAAAGTTTAACATGGAATTTAAATCCTATAAATAGCTGCTTCTTTCCTTAGTCTGGATCACTGAAGTTTAAAATACAACAAAATGCAAGTTGTCAGCTTGGCCTTAGTCCTGACATCAAAAGGTATTAACATGTTTCTAAGAAACGAAATGGGAACTAAAGCATTATCTTAATCAGTTTTAAATCTTGACAAAAAGTAGGGGATATAAACTGGAATTTGAAAAATAAAGCCAGATGTTTGCATATAGAAAGGTATAAATATAAAATAAAGGTATTTACTTCTCCAGTAAATATAGAAAGAAGTAAGCCTGGAAGGATTACTTGTTATATTATTTTCTATAAAATATTCTGTAACAAATCAAGGACAATACTTGTAAGACTATTTTTTTTAAAAAAAGTTTGTGGGCTGTGTGTTTATGTAAAAAAGAACCCTGAATTCTTGATAGAAATTTGACTTCAGTTTCTATATCTACACATCTGCATATCCCTTTTTTTGTCTTTGCACACTATTTAAAATATATATGTTGCACTATTAAATTCTGCAGTGCCTTCCTGTGTGTTTCTTAAGAGCAGAGAGGCTCTGAGGGAATTCCCTCCTGCACTTAGAGCCACTCTGCACTGCCAATGCTTTGATTTATTGGAGTGACCACTAAGTCACCACTTCCCTTCCTAAAAGCACATCCTCAGCATTGTGCAGGCCTGACAGATCTCAGTGAGAAATTTCCACAGTGCTCACTCTCCCTCTAAAACATCTGTATTTCCAGCACAGGAACGGGAGCAGCTCTCCTCAAAGGGAGGCTTTCCTTTCTCACTCTGGGTGCAGGGATGGAAGAGCCTTGCAGGGTGTTGTGCAGTTGTGCTGATAAATTATTTAACGGCAGAAAGGAGCTGACTACTTGAACTTTCCTCTTGACCTAAGCTGAAATAACCAGCCTGGGTGAATTTGTGTGCAAGGCCCTGTAAACTGAACTTCTTATCTCATATGCAAAGCCAGGATTTCCTAATGCCTGTCACTGTACCAGGGAGGCTTCCTGATCCCTTGCAAATATTTGTGCTCGTTCCTGCTGCTGCAGAAGTTCCAATATCCGTGTGCTCTGCAAATCCAAAGCTCTGGTGGGAGCTGGGGGGTGAAGTTGTCAACAGCTTGGCAAATGTGAAATTACTCAGAGTGTGCTACAAATAGTAAAGGGTTTCTTGCTGATACCTTCAGCAATAAAGGCTGAGTGCAGACATGAGCAAAGACTTGTAGAAGAGAGGCTATTTTCCAAAATATAGTTCTAATTGCATGTATATTTTGCATATACAGAGAGCTCACAAGCTCTTTTGATGATTGGTTGTGTGTGGTTGTACAGACAGTGCTTATTCCTGCTTTAGGGAGGAGAATGTGCTGCCCCAAAGAAGAAAAAGGAAAAGTGTTCCTGCATGAACACAGCAAAGGCTGGCTGTTAATGAATTACCAGGCTGTAATTTTGGTAATACAAATGTTCAAAACCCAACCCCCACTATCTTAAGTGTTTGTGAAACTTCAAAAAGAGCAACAGGAAGCCAAAGCACTCGCCCGTGTCAGGGGAAAGCCAAAACTCTCATTTTCAGGAGTTCAGCAGAGGGAGTTAGTAAAGTATGAAGATCTGGTTTTGTGAGATGTCACCTATGTGCTGGTTTAACAATTTTATACAATAAGTAGTTTTAATTAAAAATTGTCTTCCTGTTTTCTCTGAAAAGATTATCGTGACGGTAGAATTAATATTAAACTGCTCCAGTTATAAATTATTACCTCTATTATTATTCTGATGTTTAAAAATTGCCAGACTGTTTTCTATCTGGTTTTTTTATGTCCCTTACCAGCAAGTGTATGTGATTAATACTAGAATTTACTTAGGGATGAACTCATCCAGCCAGTCATTTCCAGGAGCAGTTATTATCATGTTTTTTGTATTGAAAACATATTAAAACTCTAAGAGTTCAGAAGCATAAAGAAGGCACAAAGCAAAGCCTATTATGGTACTGTTTACCAACAGATTTATAATTACAAAATAAATTAGGCATGAAATGAAACACTTTTAATTTTCTGCCAAAATGGTATGAAATATTTGATGTTACTTTACAGATTACTCTGGAATAGCTTTGAAAGTGAATAATTCTGAAGGTTGTCATGGTATTTTAGCAGAACCTGAACATATCTCCATTAAAACACCCCTGTCCTTTTTTCCTGCAGATAATCAGAATGCCCAAGGAAGGGGGAGAGGCTATTCCAGAACTCAGTCTTCCAATCAGAATAATGATAATGCAAAAACCACTTAATTTCATAAGAAATACAGAATGCCAATATTCTTTCCCTCATAAATATCATAAATTATAAAAGCAATACAAAATGATGGAATGCCTTTGAGTTGTTTGGGGTTTTTTTTAGTGGGAAAGACACACCTGAATGCCTCTAGTTCTGTGTGCCTGCAATTCTGATTGAGTTCTGGACCTTGAAAAAAACAGTTTACTAAACCTGGCCATTGAAACTTTGCATAAAAGCCAAATGTTCTGCCTGAGCAGAGCAATTTCTGGATCTCTATTTCTCAGCATCCTCTTCAGCACCACATCCTGCATTCCCTTCCCTTCAACAGTCACTTTATTTTTATCTTTCACACCTTTGTTTGAGAAGAGCTTTAATAAACATCCTTTCCAAAGCTGATCCTTGGCAGCTGATCCTCGAGAATTCAGTTTGTGGATTGCAAAGCCCCAGCATCAGTGATTGGAGGCTTGGAGGGGGCATTTCCTCTCCTCAGGCTGTAGAACCCCTTCCAAAATTCCCTTTTCAGGGGTCACAAACACTTCTCCTGTGTTCAGGGCTGTTGTCTGGATTGTTCACCCCCAGGAGCAGCAGGGATCTCCCCCAGCTCGTACCCAGAGTGAGGAACAGCTCCGTGCATCCATCAGCAACCAGCACCAACATCCCCCTGCAACTAGAGGCTTCTCCAAGGTCAAATTCCTGCCTCCCCAAGAGTGGGGTGACCCCTGCTCCCGTTGTAAGCAGCAGGGTCATTTGTGTAATTAATACCTGAGCTGATCTCAAAGAATGGGCTGCAGGAAAGGATGGGATCCCAGTGTGAGTTCTGGGAGTGCAAACAGTCACCTGTGGGCTGCAATTTGAAGAACTTCTTTCTCCTTATTTCTCAACAAAACTAACACATATGTTTCACACAGAGGAAGTCTGGCTGTTTTCCCTGTTTCTGCCATCTCCTGATTTTTCATTTTCCAGCACTCATTCCAATTCAGGGAGATAATGAATATTCAAGATTTCATCTCCTGTTAAGCAGTAGGATTTTAAGAACCTAAATGGTGTTTGTTCTGTTTTGTTGGTTTTGGTTTTGATTTTTTTTTAACAGTTCTAAAATGCATTAAATGTCCTCAGTTTTCTTAAGAAGGATCTTTTCTAAAAGTTGGGCTACACCACCTGAGGATATTTCACAGCATTGACTCCTGCTCTCTTCTGACAAATGCTTTGCTTGTCCAGGGGCATTTTCCCCTGTGTAAGTGTCCAAGTGTTCTCCTCCAGAACTGGTGGAAATGTTCAAATCTGGCATTTTGAACACTGGTGGGTGATGCCAGCACTGCCCAGCTCAGTGTGAGCTTTTGGGGCATCCTGACCCTCCTTGCCAAAGGCTCCTTGCAAACCTCCAGGAAGATTCACACTCCTCTCCTCCTCTGTGCTCCTTCAAACCTTTCTCTGCTGGAAGAAACTCAGCACTAGCAGGGCTTGCTGCAGCCCTTACTAATGGTGTGATTTTGTTTCCTTTTTCCTTGCATTCCAGTGTTCATTTTTATCCCTTTTTGACTGCAAAGTCCTTGGCCTGGGAGTCTTTGTGCTGTATTTGCCTGACACAACGGGGCCAAGTCCATCCCAGCTTGGTGGTGATTTAAATCAGACAATGGAACAGCTCTCCGTGTTCTTTCTTGGACTCTCTGGGATTTACTTATCTCCTCGTTGGGATTATTTAAGTTGGACTGGCCAGTCTTTGGAGCTTAGTAACTTCTTTTGTTAAATGTAGATTTACTGCGAGGATTCATTGCCGTAGCTGTCTCCCACGGAGATGGAACAGAAGGTGGTAAATCAAGCAGATTTTAGTGTAAATTATTCAGAGGTTTTTTTTCTCTTCATTGTGTCAGATTCCCTGCAGAATATCACAGCCCAATGAGGTACTGCTGATTATTTCTTGAGGTCCAAGACTATATGTAGTTCACATATATTATATATGCTCCTTTAAAATCTGATTAGAAGGAACAGGTTTGATTCAGTCCTCTCACTAAGGAGAGGTGCATTAATGAGTGATTAGCATGCAGTGGAAGCCTCACAGCTGAGCTAATAAAATCCAAATATTTTGAGAACTAAGCCTATAATACAGCTTGATGGTTCTGCATCATTGCCATTTTTAGTGGGTTTAGTACTTTAAAACTTTACATGTGAGTCGTTGCTGGCTTTATAATTGAAATGCTGACTTTATCAAGAATATTATACACAAAAGTGTTTCTAGGCTCTTTCTAGGATCTGGGTTTTTCTGGAGGTGAGGCTTGGCTGGGAGACACAGAAGGTCCTAGTGCTTTGTTAACATCAAAATTTCTAAAGTGATATTGGCTGGAATTACTGAGTAGAAAGAAGAGGCAGTTTTACAGTCCTAGGCAGGAAAAGGTTTGTGTGGCTAAAAACTAAACACAGCAGCTCACAATGATTTGACTGCATGGTTTTGAAAAGATCAGAGTGACAAAAAAGAGTAAAAAATGTGCTAAACGAGAATAGAAGTTGCTGCAACATTCTGGATGTAAAATGGGATTTCAAGCTGCATTTAAAAATATTCCATCTACCTCTTTTATCAAGAAGAAAAAGCATTCTGTGGTAATATTTTAGAATACTTGTATTTGATGATGAAACATCTATCCTATATAGCTCTTCCAATTTGTCCTTCAGACAAGGAAATTTGAAGCGGGATGCTCAGAGATATTCAAGAACACAGCTTAAAATGCATACAGCAACATTGTCTTGCCTGGTTCTTTGTCTGAGGTTCTTTCCCCACAGAAATGCTGGAGTTTGAGCTGCAGAGGGAAAGGATTTGGCTTGGCATTGGGGTTAAAGTAGCGGAAATTAGCCAAGAGGCAGTGAGAAGGTTTCTTGTGCTGGTTTTTCCTCCCAGCATTCAGCAGAGGGGCTGCAGTGAGTGGCTCCCAGTACTGAATGTGTCCATCCCTGATATCAGCCTTGGAGGAAGGAAAATGCAAGGTGGAAAGATCCTTCCTGTGTTGAAAGGGAAGGGTAAGAGAAGCATGTCAGCACGTGACAGAAATCCTGCTGGAAGCTGCAGGCATAAAAATAAAGTAGTTCCAGGTGGGAGAGACAAGAAGGGCCACCAGATCTCATTTATCTGAAAAGAATAAGCAGAAAATCCCCCTGGCTGAGGTGGACTCCAGGTGTTGTGTCTGTGTGAAGTTTTATTTTGCCTTTATTTCCTGTCCTGTCGCCTCAGCCATCTCTTTCCCCTTCCTCTCCTCTCATCCCTCTTTTCACTGCTGTGCTCTTCACTCAGGTATTTTTATTTTCCCCTGGTTTTTCCAACTCCAGAGCTACTGAAAGGTTCTTCTCCCTTGATATTCCTGCTCCCCATGCTCTTGTTAAGTGTATTTCATATTATTTAAACAACAAATTCTTTAGCCAACTCTATCCATGTCGTGGTGAGCTGCTCAGCTGTTCTTCAAATGACTTTGCTTCTGCTTCTTGGGACATGTAGTGCGTGTAGCTGGGCGCAGAATTTTAACTCAAAAATAGAACTATGAATCAATTAAGGAAGAGAAATTACAAAGTGGGAATCTCTGCCTCCATGCTAATTAAACCTGTGGAAAAGAGCCATATCTCAATCTGCAGCTACATTAAAAAATATATTGTTTTATTGCCTTCTCCCAGAGTTCTTGCTGCTTTCCCTGACAAGGGGAGCCCACATTCTGCTGCTGTGTGGCAATCAATTCTCCAGGTTGGTTTTTCACAACCATTAACATAAATTAATCTAATTAAGTTGGATTATTCCTTCAATTTGTGTTTTTGGGGGGAAACTCCAAGTCATCCCCTAGCAAGGAGATTGGGACTCTCTGCCAGAAGGTGGGGGAAACAGAAAGGTGCTCTGCTTGAAAAATGAAACCTAAATTTCTGATTTAAAAGCCAAAGAACAACACAGAAGTAAAACAGTGATACTGAAAAGTAACAACTAAGCACTTGATTGAGTCAGATGCAGATGTTTTCAATAAACTTTTATCCCTTTTAATTATTTATTTCTGATTTCAGTCCAGATGAATGCTTTTGGGGATAGGGTGTTGAGCTAAATCATTTTAAACGCGATTGCAAGGAGGGTGAGTGAATGCTTGTGAATGTTTCCTTAATGAATGTGTGTGTGGTGCCATTGCTGTGATTATGGGCATGGTGTGACTGGAATCTGAGCCCCTCCTCCTCCCCAGACTTCAATCCTCAACTTATTCCCTATTATATTCCAGACACCTGTTTTTGCTGTTAAGAATGCAAAGTGTTGGCTGAAATCATAAAAGCAGCTGCAGGAATGTATGAAAAGCAGCCACCTAGCATGATTTTAATAATTCTGTTGCATTCATTACATTCTCTGTTGAATCACTTCTTGATATTGACGGCGTAATTTAAAGTGACAGAAAGGAAGGAACGTGACCTTTAATGTCATGAAGTGAGTTGTCACAAAAAAAAGGAAGGATGAGCTTAATTCAGCCAAATGGCTTCCCAGGAAGTCTTGATACATAATAAACTGAGATTTATCTTTGGCTGAGATTACACAGCTCAAGCTGTGATTTTTCTTTTAGATGAAACAAACTGACTGAAGAGAAGATGAAAATATTGTTCTAATTTTGATCTCCATATTACATTACAGCAAATTAATTCTGGTTTATTACAGGGAACAGGTGAAATATGGTACCTTGCAACACAGAAGAGCTCCACAGAGTGATTGCTGAGGTGTTTTCCAGAGCAGAACCCAATGTTCCTAAATAACAAAGTGGTTCTGTTGCTCTCCAAGCTTTGTCATTAGACACAAATGTGCAATCAACTGTGTAGAGGCACCAGGTTTCCCTTCTGCTGCTTAGAGCCCTCTTGTACTGATCAGTTTTTGTAGTGAAACCCAGCAGAAGGAGCACAGATGTTTCCAGATGTTGTCACCAGTGATGTCCAGTTGGTTTATAACTTTAGCAGTGAGGTGAGCCATCATTTAGCATTGAAGGTGGGTGGCTTGTGGAGGTTTTTTTTGGATGAGTAAAAAGTCAAGGCATTTAAAAAATAATTACATTCTCTTTGCACATATGAAAATCACTTGGAATTTGCTTCCAAAATATGTCTTCTATTTTAATCAAGGTTGCACAGAAAGTTAGCATTATAGGTTTGGAAGAGAACATCTATTCCTCCAGAGAAGATCATATGGCAACATCCTAAAAACTTATTTTCAAAAGAAGTGTGGATTGAAGCAACTTTAAAATGTTATCCCTCTTGATCCTCTTTTTTGGCTCAGTTTGGTCCAGGTGGGTTCAACACTGTGTTTATATGGAATTGAGAGAACAACAGTGAAAGGTACCAGCAGGCCACTGCACCAACCTTTTATCTCTGATAAATTGAATTGAATTTTGGGGATTTGGTGAATTTTGGCCTGGGTGTCACCTCTCTTAAGCTGGAATAGTCAAATCTGAGCATCTGATGGTGTTTTCTAGATCTCAGCAGCAGAGTGTTCCGTGCTGGGTTTAAACCAGGGTGCATCACTGGTAGAGCCTCCTTCAGGCATCTGGGGTTTCATGTTAATGGTGCTTCTGGAGTCAGCAGAGCCTTGAGGATTTTTGGAATTACTGGGCCAGTAGGTTTTTTGTCACAGTCTAGAAGGCCAATTTCATTGTCAGGGTTCCTTTGATGTGAGCAGGGGTCAGCAAAGGCCCCTGAGCTGCTCTCAGGGCTCTGTGCAGCTCTCAGGGTGGGCAGCCTGTGCTCACTGTCCCACTGGCACTGCCAGGAAATTCATTAACCAGCACTTCCCTGCAGCCTAATTGGGTAACAAATGGAGCCCATTCCAACTTGACAAACTCTGAACAGACCCACGATCTCAGTGCTGCATCAAACCAGCAAATCCAATGGGGCTGTGAGAATTTATGGAAGTTGTAATTATTAGAGTGGATAAACTGCCAAAATATATACAGGGGGCAGGGGATATCCCTTATCTGGACTGAGAGAATGTGAAACACAGGCTGAAGTTTAATTTTCTGTGAACCTCATTTATAAAATAGTAGTATCTATTTTGCCATGAACTGTTCCCTAAAGAACAGTAACACAGGGAATACTGAAGCATCCATCTAAGTAGAATTCTTTGCTAATTACTGGTTTTCTTTTCATTAAAAAATCCATTAAGAATAAAATGTAAAATATCTTTATGGATGCACAGTTACTGAAAGAAAGTGCAAATGAAAAAAAATCTTGCAAGAAAGTGCTGTTTTAAAATAAAATACCATGTTCACTTAACTTAGGCAAAGTAATTATCTGGGGATTTTAAAAAAATACATAATTTACACATTGTAGGATATTAATAAAATTTTTCAATTGATCAAATATCAAACAATAGTATTATAAATTAGAATAGGAATATAACTACTGCCTATGTAAAAATAATAATACAAAAGAATTAAAAAGAAAAGGATGGCTTGAGGCAACAGGAAATGCTTCTAAATGACTCTGTGAAGCTTTTGGGTCACGGTCAAAGAGCTTGAACTCAGTTTGAAAGTGTTTTTGCTGCAGTAAGTGTGACTCCTTCTGTGAGTACCATGGTTGCAAAAGGCACTGGTGACTGAAAATCAGAAGAATTAGAATATATGGCTTTGTTTCAATAGTTTGTTACCTGCCATAGAAAATCATCCATCACACAGGGCCACAGGTCTTGAAATAGTCCCAGAATCAATTCATCCATCAATAGATTCACACCACAGCCCCTCATTTCAGAATGATCCATCATTTCCTTAAGCAGGTTATTGTTTTTAGAGGAGTTTATCCTATCAGATTTTTTTTTTTATCTAATTACACCAGCACATTGATGAGAAAAATAAATTGCCAGCTGAAACCCTGGCTAGTGTGTGTGCTGCAGGAGCATGGCTGGATGCTGCTTGCATTTCTAGATCACTTTAAGAGCAGTGCCAAGAGCTAATGACTGTGATTTGATCCCGCATTAGCAGGGCCCTCGTTATTGAAGGGATTCATCATGCATAGAAATTATTTGTGCTGTAGCTGGAGGCCATATTCTGTGCTCCCAGCCCTCGGAGTGGAACATGCTGTCTCCATTTCTACTCACTTACCCGTGAAACAAATGACAGAAGGGAAGGGACAAACGCAGCCTATTTGTCATTCTCCCTCGGCGCCTCCTCTCCCCCCGGATCAATGGGGGAATGGAAGGAATAAAGAACAATCCAGCTAAATGCAAAACTAATGAAAAAGAGCCAAGTGTGAAGTGACCCTTTTTGGTGGCCTGCTTTTAAAAAAGGCACGAGCCACGAACCCAAAGCCTGGTGATAACAGGCTCAAAGCAGTTTCACATCACTCTGCTTCCCAGGCCCCTTGGGTATCTGCTGGCACTAACTATCAACAAGGGAATTCCAGCTCTGCTTCCTGACAGCTGAGAAATCCCAGCAAAGTTCCAATATCCTCGTGCTCTTTGAGGGGTGAAGCTTCCCATGAGAGGCCAAATTCCACTGGCTCATCCCTGGCAATCCCTGCTCACGTTAGAGGGAATTCCCTCAGCATCACACACTGAGCCAAGAGCAGAGTAAAGAGCTCCTGCCACAAAAAACCACAGCCTGGGACCTTGACACATCAGGGACTGAAGGGCTGGTCTTGGCTTGGGGATCTCCACTATTGGTAGTGCACTTTCTGTGGATGGTAGAAAACATGAGAAATGAAATTTTAATACTTATTTCCTCCAGGGGACATTCCAAAGTTGTTTCAGTGCGGCTTCAAGACCCAACTCATAAGGAAATATTGTACTCAGAGTACAGGTATCAACTGTGTCTCGTTTTATTTTTAGTGATGTGAAATAAGCTAGGAGCCTGAAACCAAGAGCATGTGTATTAAAATGTAGCAAAGTTCCACTTAAGCCAGCTAAACTAAGCTGAGGTGTCAGCAAAGCTCTGCTAGACTGGATGAAATTGCAGGTTAAGTAAATAAACTTAATAAAGAATTGGCAGCTTTTAAGTGTAGCTGAAAAGTGACTTTATTAAGTCACTCAATAAGTCAACATACCCTGGCATATCTACATCGTCCTGCTACTGCAGCATTTGTTATTGGAATTTAAAAAAAATTAAATCCTTTAAAGACTTTAGAAAGGACAATAATTTTTTTCTTCCTTTAAATTCACCCCCACAAGGTAATAGAAACTCACATTTTACAGTAATTCAGAATACATTCTGTTTCTCTGTGTGAAGAGTTTTAAGTGTGGCAACTGCTGGTAGCACTTGGTGATTTTGAACACTTCTGAATGTCGGGAGAGTTTCTGTTTCAATTTAATTGACAGGTGAGCTTGTATTTTAATTGAATCCAGTCATTCATGACTAGGAGGTAAATGTCTTTGGGATAAGGCAAGATTGATCAGAAAACAGGACCTTTAGTCCACTGTGTATGTCGTGCATAAAGGAAAATCTACTTTTACTACTTGCTGTGTCTCCAAGTGACTTGGTGCCATTTTCTCCATTCTAATTTTCTGTCTAATTGCTTCCATACGTTGAATTTTGAAAATCTTTCCCTTAATCAAGCCCATATATAGGCTCATGACTTGTTCTTGCTTTCAGTAAGTTCACTTATTGCCAAAGCAAGCCCTTGCTCTCATCCCCTACCATGAGTAATTAGTTCTATCCAACTAAATCTTGTTACCACTTCATCACCATTAGTTTTGTCCCTTGGAAATGTTTAGGTTCATGTTTTCCCCTGGCTCCAGAAGCCACACTTCTCTGGAGAGCTCTCTGTTGCACACCACATGTTCTCTGGGCCCTGGAATTCCTGCTTTGAGCCTCAAAATAATATCTGAGATCCCAAACAAGGAATAATGTTGGAAGAAAGTGGATTTGAACATTGGCATTGGGCACCCATTGTACACCATGGGTGCTGTTTGTGCTTTTGGGGTTGTCTTCCATATGCAGGAAAGAAACTCCTCCCAACTCAGATCTGACAGTGCAGCAAGAAATGAGAGATTTTGGAGGTGGTGCCACTGCTGTTTTCATGCTTCAGGAGCTTTGTACACTGAAATCCAGTCTTTTCTCCCTACATCTTGCATTCTCAGGAGAAGAAAAAGACCACAGCTGCTTATGAAGGAGCTTGAATAGCCCAGGAGACAATATTTCTTAAGATGTAATGCAGCAGTGTCAATCCTGAGCTGTCCAATTCAAGCTGTCACTGTTTTTGTGGGTCCATTACAGCACTGGAGATTAAGGAGGGCTGTAAAGGGAACAGGCAGTGCCTCTGCAGATGTTTACCAATCATTCTCTTTAGGCGAGCAGCATGGGAGGACACAAAAGCTTTTCTGAAAGTTTAATATTTGAGTGATGAAGGCTTTGCTGTGGTTTATCTGGGACTGGCAAAGCCTGCAAGGTGTGATAGATCAGCATTGCTGTACTCAGTGCTTCCTCACCAGCCTAATTTTGGATGAAAAGTCATGTCTTTCTTACCACTTAGTTAAAAATCACTTTATCTATATCTGAGAACAGTGTGTCACATCTCGAATTTTGAGAGGTTTAGGGTTTTGTTTTTAAATCTACAATCTTTTCCAGCTGATTTTATTTCCTTGATTCTGTGCAGAGCTGAACTTCAGAGGAAAGGAGCATTCCTAAGTTAGCATCTGATTTCTTCAACTTTGAACTGAAGTGCTTGCTTGCCCCATTAAGCAAAGCTCCATGGAATTTGCATTTATTCAGTTACTTGTTAAAGAGGGACATATTTTGCTGGAGGGCCTTAAGAGTTTTCTTTTCTAGAGGAGCACAAGGACATTATCATCAGCAGGTTCTTTTTGCACCTTGTGAAAAATGAACGATGCTGCTCTGAAGAGAAGGAGAGAGGCTGATGTTTAAAGGATAATTCTATTTATGGAGGCACTTTTCACAAGCCAAATCTGCAAGCATTAGCACACAAACTCCTCCTGGGTACAGTCTAGAAATGGTCCCAGGGATGTAAAAGCACAGAGCCAAAAATGCTGGATTTTTGTTAAAACACAAACATTTCTAATGCAGTTCCCTCTATTCTCACAATAATTGTGATCAGAAATTGGAGGGCAAGTGAGGGAATGTTCTGGTATTGTCCTTCTCCTGTTCACAAAGATAAAGCCAGAGACTCACCATGGATCCAATAAGAAAATGGGATAAAGAAGTGTAAATGTGGGAGGAAGTAAGAGGTAAGCAATGCTGAAACACCACACCATCCCTGAAATCCACCCAACACAAATCAACTCATGTTTTCTCTTCCAACCTTTGGCCTTTTAGGTTATTAAATACAAACACTCTCCAGAAAAAGAAACCTTACACTGTGTATTTCTGTAGCACCAGGGTACCGTGAATATTCCATTTCTGTTAGGAATTTTGGGTGTTATTGTGCTAAATACAGCAAATTGTGTGTTATTTGGATGTTGATATTTGCCATTACATCCTGCTGCTGAACTTAGGACATTTGGGGACAATGCCATGAGGATTTCTGTGTTAAAAAAAAGAAAAAGAAAAATAATTGCTAAGTCAGAGGAGCAACCCAGCTACTCTTGAGCTGTTGGTGTGGGCATCTCCTAGAGATGCACAATGAGAGGAGCTGTTTCCATGTTACTTTAACAGAATTATGGCCTGAAGGTGCCATAAATCCTGCTGTTCCAGATGTGAGCCTAGTTAGGCAGTAAAGGCAGCCAAATGGAAGTGCACCTCCTCCCCATGCAAAGCAGTGTCCTCTTGTAAGTCATTAAAGGATTTGTGATTTATAATCAGTTTATGTGAGCATTTATTGGGCCTTTCAAAGAGAATTATAATGGGGATGCTTGGAGCAGATTGATTTACATGGGACCACGAGTCTTGCAATGCCACAAGCTGTTGTTCACTTCTCTGTTGTAATTCTTTGGACACAGTTTTGCTTTAAGTTCTTGAAGCCAACTCTAGTGCTTCTGAGTCCTGGAAGAGAGAGGAATGCCCAGTGCAAATCCTACAAATCCTAGCAAATGATGGAATCTGGAAACCCTGAAAATCAGGTCACTCTAGGTTTAACAACAACCAGCCTATGAGTGACCCAGACTTTTCAAAACCAGATGTAGTAAATATTATTATTTACAGAAATTCCTCTCAGATCTATCTGGGGCCAGATTCACGTGGTACCAACTTTTTTTTGGTGCCACAAGGGACTTTGTTAGAGGAAAGATGAACATGGAAATTCAGTGCTGGTTATCTAAATGAAAGGCCAGCTATCTTGAGGCTCTGGTAAATACCCTCCACATTTCAGGTGCTGCTTTATTGTGTGGTTCCAAATGGGAGCTGATGCAGTGCTGTGACCAAAGGGGTGATTATAGCACAAGCAGGACACCTGGGACAGCTTTTATCTGGCAGCTCTGGAGGTGCTGGGACAGTCCAGGGGTGTCACTGAGGCATCCTGGACATCAACAGAAAGAAAAAGCAATGAGTGAGGTCTGTGCTGCTGCAGTCCCATTGATTTCTGGCTCTCTAAGTATATTAAAGATAATCCAGATAAGACTATCTGTGTGGCATTCTCTGCTTGTACAGCAGCACACCAGATCCTAAATAGAATGGTAGCTTGTCATATGGAGATAATGGTTATTATTCAGCCTATCTCCTCTATAAAGATATTCAGGCAGTGTCTCTCCCCTTATGAGATATTCATCTAATTCTTTCCTGAGGCTGTGAGTCACAGAACATCAGATTTGGGTTTAAAATTCAGAACCAACTGTGCTAATATCATATAGTGTCTTTCTGGCAAACACTGCAAATTCTCAGAACACACATCTGCAATTCTAAACGTGCCGGAGACTTGGGTTACAAAGTTGGGTTTAGAAGATGCTGCCAATGTGCACAAAAAGAAGGTTATTGCATCACAGGAGCCACCAGCCAGTTCCTGAGTGATTGCCAGTCCTTCCTGAATGTGGCCCAAAAGCCTTTGTGCTCATCTGCCTTTTCAGGTAATGTTATTTTTCAGTTCTATTCCAACAACTCTCAAAACAAGCATTCTCCCCAAAGCCCTCATGCCACCAGGGCATCACAAAGATTTCACGTTTTACCATGTGTAATCTCGGTGGTAAAAGTTAATCCTCGTGGATTCAATGTTTGTGTTCTGCTCCGGAGCTGCTCAGATAAAGTATCTAGGGAAGATACTCAAAAATTAATGATCCACTGGTTTTAGCACTGCAGTTCTCTGTTAAAATTGTGTTTATTGAGCATGCAGACAAAAAGGAGGCAGGAGATGCCCGTGTCCCTCATCTGGACAGCAAAATTACAGCAGTTGTGTGGACACAGTGCAATTGTAGCAGGTTTTTGAACCTCTGCCCCTGAAGCACCCAGAGAGGAAACATGCTCATGTCCTTGTTACCTGGCTTGTTGCACCAATTAAATATTCATCAAAGAATCTGTAGGTGGGATCAAAAATATTTTTGGGACAGCACTGAAAGTATTTTCACTAAATTTGGCACTATCGTGAAACACAATTCCAAGACTGAAAAACAACACTTGAGAGTCAGGCTCCTAAATAATCAGGAATTCTAATAAAATGATGCCAGCCTGTGGAATGCTCCACCTGCCTGCACTGAGCAGAAGGTGAAGTCCATGACCTGACCCTGGAGCAGCAGCTTGGCTGCTGGAATATCTGTGGCTCCCCAGTGACCTGTGGTGTCCTTTCCTCTGGAGCAGGTTGATGGCAGCTGTACCGTGGATCAGGTTGATGCATATGTATATCTGTATCCCCTGCACATTATATTTGTGATGTGTTTAAATGAGGGCTTTGTTCGTGCTCCAATTTCAATGAGTGCCTTTTTCAAGTTTTAATTTTATTGATGCGGAGAAAATACACACAGCTATGTCACAACAACGGGGTAACCATATGCCACTCAATCATCTCATTTACATCATGAAAACAGAATCAGGGTTTTCTGAAAACTGTCATTTTTGGGATGCCTCAGCTCACAGCTAAGTCATTCTTATCACACAGTGAAGTTCCCCAGCCTGGAGTATTTCATCAATGACACTTCAACTGAAGAGTTTTTAAAATATGCTGATTTGTTTGAAGGGGAAAAAAACTTGTTTTAAAATATCTGCAAAAAGAAGATTTGAGGAAGTTTTAAAGTTTGTCTTTTGCCCCCTTTTTTTTAAAGGGATGAGCATTTCTCCTGAGAATCTGTTTTATAAATGGGTGGGGCACGTGAGTATCTAGAAATATGTAAATATGTGTTCATGCAAACACTTATAGAGATGTTACACCCTAGAAAGTGTAAAGTAGGATTATTATGGGGTTTTGGTCAAGATCCACTGATCCATCTCTTGCTTTCTTATATCTAAAACAGCTTCATAAGGAGAATGGATCCATTCTTTATTTATGTCCAGCCCAGGGACTGCTTGGTCCTTTATCAGTGCCTCTGGTTTTGAGGTGCAATTAGGGTCTGTTTAGCTCATGAAATGAGCAGCTCCTGAGTTGCTGCCTTCCAAGGAGAGTGGGGAGTTATTTCCTGTCAGCCTGGCTCACTGCAGACAAAGGAAAATATCCCTCCTACTTCCAAAGCAAACAGTCAGGTTGCAGATATTTATTAGTTGTTTGTACTGAATCCCCTTGGACCTTGCACCTCACACAAATCCTGATTCCCCTTAGGGATTTTTCTCCTTTCTGGCTTCTTTTGGTCCAGCAGGGACCAGACTCTGGCTCACAGAGCTTTGTAGGCAGGGGTTTCAGGTGGGTGGGATGTTCGAGCCTGGAAATGTTGGTTTGCCCCTTTATTGCAGCTCACAAGAGCTCAGGTTTGTAACTGCACTCCCTGCTGATGAAGATCTGCCCCACATCTCCTCAGGAGAAGTGTTCAACTCATGGATGTGGGTTTATATTGGGGTTTTACAGGGGCTGGAATCCCTCAGCCAGGGGAGAGTCCTTTAGAGGTGCTGCTGTGGGGAATGTGAGTGTTCTCTGTGTAATGAGAGAGGAAAGGGGGAGCAGCTACAACAGCACCTTTTATATGGAGCACCCACCTGGGAAGGAGGAGACCTCAATTTAAATGCCAGCTCTGTCTCTGCAACCCTAGGTAACGTTAGGGAGTTGTTTGATTGTTTTGTGTCTCACTTCCCCACCAGTAAAATGGAAGGAATAAACAGTTTACAGGGAGCCCTGGAATAGATAAAGACTGAGAGCAGTCAGAAACAATGGGAGGAAGGCCCACACAGGCAGCACAAACAGGCACATACATCATCATTATGGATTTTCCCCTCACAGCCCAGCAAGGTGGCTCTTTACATGTATAATCCCCACAGTAAAAATCAGCCAAGTGAATTAGATGTTTGTGTGCTGTGCCAAGAACTGCTCCTTATGTGAGAAATCTCAACCTAAATAAGAATCCTCTGGAGACGCTTAAGGTACAAATAAAAAATGGTTGTGTCAACTACTGTGTATCTTTTAAGCAAGAGAAATGTTACTTTTTTTCTTTTTTTTTTTTTTTTTACATTGCCTCAGTCTTTCTCCTGATTTAAGTGCCAAAAAGTCCTCTGATCACAAGAGTGCTGTTGTATAGCTTGACCTGCTGTGCTGAACCTAAGTACTGCAATATATTTTAAGGTGGAATGAGCTGTGAGCATTTTAAATTAGGTTATGTGCCTTAAGGTGGCAGTTGCTGCTCCCAGGCACAATTAGAGTAATGAAATGAAAGCTGATTTAATGGTTACAATAAAAGAAATAAAATAGAGAGGTTTGGCCAGACCAGTTTTTATTCAAGTTTCTATTAAGAAAGAATGGAACTCATAAAAACAATATCAAGCTGGAAATCATAATGTTTTTTCATATCATGATAAAGATTGGATATGTTCTTGCTGAGGATTTTTTTTAAAAAAATAAATTATTCTTAGCTTATAATCAGCACCAGAAATATATTTCAGAGCGTGTTCTTCCAGAAAGAGACTGCCTTACATTTATCTGAGCTACATTTTTCCAAGAAAGTGGTAATAATATATAGAGACTCACACCTGAAAATATCCAAATGGCCTATTTGTCTATCCTATCATCTTTGATGTGCACTGAGAGGGATTTTCTGGTGCTGATCTGGAGAACAAACACACACAGGAGCATTCCCAGGGTTCTTCTCCCACAGGAGAGGCTCTGTGGTTGTAGTTGTGCATCAAGCACAGCCCAGCAGAGCTGGGGCTGGATCCTGATTTCCACCCTGTGGGGTTTTTCCAGCCAAATATTGAAGTCAGGCTTGGTCCTATAGCCCTGTGCACCTGGTGCCAGGCTGGAGAGGAATCCCAGTCTGTAGGAATATCTTTTAAAATGGTTAATTTTCCTTTTTTCCTTTAAAGTGGTTAATTACAGAGGGAGATGCTGTGTGAGTGACAGTGGGTCTTGTCAGGCTCGTGCTGTTAGGGATGAGTTCAGTTGTTGTTATCCTGGGACTGAGGCCAGAGGCAGCAGGTGCAGAAAATGTCTGGAATCCTAATTTATTACCCTTTACCTTCTGAACATCAGATGTCTTCAGCAAAAAGAAGTAGAGCAGTTTCTTTCATAGTCTGTGCTTTCCAGAAATCGATAAACTTTTACTTACAATATTCCTTGGGAAAACACAGAGATACATTCCTGAGAAACAGGGACTCTAATAGAGCAGAAAGGGAATGGTGTGCTGTTCATGGAAATCTTTACTTCCTGATCCACCTGTCCCTTGAGAACTAAGAATGGATCACTTTTCTTTCAACAACAGAAAAAGTGACTGGATATTTTGGGGAATTAAGCATATCCTCATGTCTTTTACCAGTTTTGCTAGATAATAAAAAGCAGCCTAGTCAGGCCAGCTCCCAAACACTGCTGCTGGCTCTCCAATATTTGTAAAAAGGATGGAAACAAATTAAAGCTGGGAGGAGGGATAGACGAAAAGACAAGCACAGCTCAGAAGCTATGTTATTGTGGAACTGTAAAGAGAGGGGCAGTTATAAATATATTTTTTTTAAAAATGTATTTAGTGTAATGCCTAAAACTCTTACTAGCATTGGGACTGGGGGAAAATTGGACTGGTTTCCAAAATACATGCATTCAAGGGGAGGATGTGGGTTCATGTTGGGGTTTTTTTTCCTATGTATTTGTCTTTTTTGGCAATGTAAGTTTTCCTGTGGTTTTTTTTTTTTTTAGCCTGGATATGGCACTAACAATGTACAGTCAGTATGCCACTAATACACAATAATTTTAGATTTGTGTCATGTTTGACCTGAATCGTAACTGGCCACAAACAAACTCTAATTTTAGAGAAAATGAAGAAACAAACTACAGGAGCCGCAGAGACTCAAATAAGCGTCCTGTGTGATAGAAAAACCTTTTAGTACAAAAAACTGTGTCCTAGACCCAGGTGACCACAGACCAAGCTGTGTTCCCAAAAGGCTGGTAACGGAGGATTCTCCTTTGTCCTTCAAGGAATGCTCCAGCCACACTGCTTAGCTCAGCAATCTGAAGTTCATGCAGATAAGGAGACCTCTTCTTGTGCAAAGTAATGTCTTTTAAAGTAAAACAATAATTAAAATCCACATTTCCTACAGCAGCAGTGCTAGGAAGCATTACCATTTGTAATTCCAATTCACTGTGGGCCACATTTATCTGCCTTATGCCTATTTTACATTCATCAACATGACAATTAGGGGGTTTTAAGCAGCTCAAAACATTCCAGACAACTAAATATTATTTCATGTGCAGAACACATTAGCCTTAAAAAGATTAGTAAAGTCTAAGCTGCAAATTACACCATTTCTTTTAAAATCTGCTCCACTCGCTGTTGTGATGCTTTTAGGGGAATGATGGGCATCAAACAGAGCAGTGCAGCAAAGTTAAACTGCTGAAGTCAAGATAAAATCAAAACTCCTGAGGGTTTGTCCAGACAACAGGCAGAAAACTGGTTTAGTGTGAAACCACCCAAATATTCCACTGTCAGACAGACTGGCCAGATTGTGATTCAGCACATTCACACACTGAGACATCTGGCATTTTAATATGATAGAGAAGAGCTGAAATATGCAGTATTTTACCCTGACATCTCTTTATTCATATACACAGATATAAATATATTTATATTTTACAAGTGATTTCACAAAGAATACCCATGATAGGACTTTGGTGATCCATAAGTTGAGTATTGTGCAGATAAAGGATCATTTTGTGTCCTGGTTAGCAGTGCAAACCCTCTCCTGTGATCTTGACCAACGTCACCCACCCATTTCCATTCAGATTATTGCTGCTGAAATGTTGCACTTTTTTGGGGGTGCAGCATTTGTTTTTTAGAGTTTGGAAAGGACCAGGCAGACAGGTCTGGGGGCAGCATGAAAAAATTCTTTATTCTAATTTTCTGACTCTGTACAAAGGTGGCCAATTATTGGCCAAAGCAGCACATCCCATCCCTTGGATTGGTGTTCATACCAATCACTCAAATATTCTATCAGAACCAAGGAATGTAAACATTTCTTATTTACATGAAAAGGCTTGGGAACTCAGCTCAAAGTTCCAAAACATCAGAAGGCTTTTGCTTTAATATCAAGTGCAAGTCTGAGACATGCAGAATCAGAGTCACAGCTGAAACATTACCTTAGATTCTGTAATTTATCTCCTCCGCTGGAGCAATTTGTAACCAATTTCCTTCCATAAAGCCACGTCCCACTTTTTCTAGGATGAAGAGGTTGTAGCTTCACTTTCCCCTCCAGCCTGACAGCTGCCCCATAGCTGGAGAATTTTGGTTCCTTTTCCACGTTGCCCTTGAGAGTCCCTCCAGCCCTGAGTGGCACAAAGGCATTTCCTCTTTAAAGCTCTCCTGGGGGAGCCAGGCTGCCAAGGTGCTGAGATCACTGCCTAAAGTGCTGACCAAAGCTGTGTCATGGTTTCCTTGAACTGTCCCTGCCTTTGGCTGTCTGTTGTTTGACATCTCCAGTCATAAACCTTGTCGGTCAAGGGCTTGGATTTATTTTCTTTGCACATTGTGTTAAGGCCACAGTCTGTGAGACAATTGTTTTTTCACAGTAGTGCAAAACCTAAATGTCTGAGGAAGGACTAAGCCAGTCAGGTCAATACCCTTGAAATCAGTGTTCCCCAGGACCTTGGGTGGAACTCCACAAATAAACAGCTTTTAACATTCTCAGATGTTCAAGAACTCATCTCCTTGCNAGGTTTTAACTTAAGAAATGCATTCTCAAATGTTCAAGAACTCATCTCCTTGCACTCTGTGCAGTTATTGTGACCCAAACTCACTGGGTTTAATGAGAATTTTTCCAGTGTCCCTGGTGAGTTTTGGACCAGGTCCTCAGCAGAGGACCTGTGCTGCTTTCGTCTGGTTTTGGCAATTAAGGGATGATCTGATTTAATTTGCAAGGGTTTGCAAATGCTCCTCCTCTGTCTGCTTTCACTCTTCTTCCTGAACTTTGAACAAGCGTTATTGAAAATGTGAGTCATGATAGCACATTAAATATTAAAACCAGTTTAAGATTTAATCCCAATTTATAGTGCAGCTTTGTCTAATTTACTGCATATTACACAATTTCCTTTACAGATAACTTTTAGTGTGTTATATAAATAATAAATCAGCCTCTTGTGATTCTCAATTGTTCTAATATGGTTTTATATTAAACTTACATTTGTCATCATTTAAATGTTGCTAGACCAATTTATTTTATTTTTTTCTCCTTTACCTATTCAGATTGCACATTAGTTCTTTTATAATATAATGGGCTCCATATAGAAAATTACAGCCATTCAGGCATTTGAAGTTCTTTGTTATCTTTTCTTTTAAAGCAGGCTGGAGACAACCTTGGCAAGCATAAATGATAAAGCAAAAGCACAGGTTCAGTGGGTCACAGCAGCTCATCCCTAATCAGTGACAGCAATTCTGGTGTCAGTGTGTTCTCTGTTCTGCTCACACAATCCACTGAGGGATCCTCATCCTTATTCAGCTCTTTGTGTTGGGTGTTGGGAATTTGCAGCTAGGGAAGAAACTTTGCCACAGTATCAAAAATTTGGGGTTTTCTAACTGCCCAGATGAAAGTTTAAC
This sequence comes from Pycnonotus jocosus, assembly GCA_013400435.1. Lineage (NCBI taxonomy): Eukaryota > Metazoa > Chordata > Aves > Passeriformes > Pycnonotidae > Pycnonotus > Pycnonotus jocosus. The sequence goes on from VWYP01022470.1 coordinate 81,203, forward strand.
ATTTTTACCTAATTTCATCAGGCATTTAAAGATTTGCTGTGGTACCCACGACCTTTATCAGCAATGACCTGAAACTTTATCAGCAATCCCTCTTTTTCTCTGGTGGATATTATCAAATGTTTCTTTCAAAGACATGAAGGAGTCTGTTTCTAAGGCTATTTCATAAAGGGTGAAAAAAAAATTTTTAATGAATAAAAAATTAGAAATTATTTAAATTACTTTACTTTCTACAAAATGCAAACAAGAAAGGAAATATAAGGGAAATAAGCACATTAAAGACAGAGTTTGGATGTTGAAAATCATTATTGAATATAAAAAAAATACATTGTCTTTGAGGGAAAAGAAAAAAATCATTAAAACTAGCTTTTTTCCCCCAAATCAATTGAAAAGACTCTGAAAGCAGAAGAAAGAAATAATACATTACACAAAGGGGTTACAGCCTTTGGCTGTCCTGAGTACAAAATTTGGGACATAAAGGTGGCCAACAAGAAATAATGATGTGTTTAAGGCTTAACACCTGGACAGTTTTTATTTTCTATTCCCCACCACTGATAGCATGTACATTAATGTTTTATTTAAAACACCCCTTCAACCTAAGTGTAAATTTGGTGGGGGGGAAGATGTTAAATATTGAACACCAACTATTCTGATCAGCTCCTGCTGAAGAAAACGAGGGCCTATAAACTCTTACCCTGCTCAGACATTCACAGGGATGTGACCTGCTCAGAGCATCAAGGCCTCCTGCCTGGCTCCTGCAGTATTTTTGCCTGACATCCAAATGGATTTGGGATTCAGGGCCATGAAGTTGCTCAAGCTCCACTGAACAAAGTCTGCACAGTCACAGCAGCTGCTTCGCACCTTAAGAAAGGACAGTATTTAATTTGTAGAAAAATCTGTGATGAGATCTGATGCAAAAGGCTAAATAAGTTTTGGAATTTGTGGAATAAATTACTTAAGGAGGTTTATTGAAGGAAGCACTGAGTATTTTTGGTTGTTACAACAGAATCTGTTACATCAAGCTTGCTGTTGCAATGTTTAGAGCAACTGATGCTGCACAAAATCAGTCTGAGGCAGAATGGATGAAATATCTCATCTTTCTGTACAACAGTAGCATTGGATTATGGACTCTGTAATTGACCCATAACTTCTGGCTATCATGAATAAAACAGCAAGGCCAAACTGACTTTGGGGGAGGATTTAGTGCTGCTCCCACTTATGGTCAAAATTTTAGGTTTGACATTCTAAGCTTATGAATATTCTTTCTGTTTCTTAAATAGTGTAGATACAAAAGGCTTTAAAACAGCATTGCTTCAGCTGTTATTCTGAAGGGTGAAAAGCTTTTTTGTAACTGAATTAATAGTAATTTTGACGACAGGTCTCTTCCAGGGACAAACTTTCCCCATTTATGAAGAAGTTTCTCTGTACCTTAGAGTTCTATCTTTTTATTATTTGAATCTAAAGATTATTTAAATCATTGGCTAATATTACACAAAATTTCTTTCCTTGCTCTTTTAAAATGTCTATGGAATTGTCATGTTTTCTGTGGGTTTCTCATGCTCAGCTCCTCGGGCTGCTTCTCCAAGTGGTCTGCAGGTTGATCAATATTTTTTTATGCACTGGAGTAGGAGCCAACTGCAGCAATATCACAGAGCTGAATTCTGCTTTTATATCAGCACAAAGTGAGTGAGTGCTGATCGTGCTTGTTTGAAGTCAACTTTACTTTGGCAAATCTTAGAAGGCTGCAGGATGAGTGGCCAGATTTTCTAATAAATGCAGGCTTAGGCTATGCATCCTTCAGAACACGGCACTGTTGGTCTCTGAAGGGCTGTTTTGTTCCTGTCTTGAGCCAGAAGACACTTTAGGGTTAGATTTAAGCGTGGCTGTAGCAGTGCTGTGTTGGTATTTGTGTTTATAACCCCCCATGCAATGTAAAAAGCACCGTCAGGTTCAGCCTTTGTGTGTCTAAAGAAATGAAACCCATTTGTCAGCTCCTCCTGCCCGGGGCTCAGGGAGTGTCTCTGGAATTGTTTGTGCTTCCCGGGAGCGCTGCAGGCCAACCCCTTGCAGGTTTTGCTGAAATGTCAGCAGAGCCCTTGGCTCTGTGTCTCTGTAATCTGGAAATCTAGATATTCAGATTGCTTCCAGTAGATGTTCTTTTGTAATTGCTGAGCCTAGTGCTCCCGTTTAACTCCAAATTTTGTCTTGCTAGGAGACATTCCAGCATCAGCCCACGGAGCTGATCTGTTCTCTGTGGACACCAAAACCGGCGTGGGACACATCCAGCAGCATCCCTCCCCTTCTGGGTAACCACAGCAGCTATTCCAGCCACGTGAAATCTACTGTCAACATCCTTGTAAAAGCTTTTTAGCAGCAACCCACAGTGTGATTGCCTCTGATCATTCTGAGGGAAACTTTGTTCAAGATTTTTCAAAGGCTGAGCATTGATCGGGCGCATTATTTGTGATGCAGAACAAGCGTGTTTACATCTGGGGGTGCCCAGAGGAGTCTGAACTACTGTTAGATCCTCTTTAATCTATCTGCTAGATTATTTGCAGGTTTGAAAATACATATGCCATGGATTCTTTTATTTGGACAAGCCATGGTCTTATTGAAAGTCTGGTGGGTTGGTTTGTGCTCCTTCCTAAGTAGATCAACCATTCAAAATTGGGGATAAACAGGGTGTGGTATTCCAGGACAATCTCCGTCATGTAGAAAATCAGAGGTCACAAATATCATGTAGCAGCATTTTTATGGGTTTTTTCCTTCATCTGAGCTGTTGTTTCTTACATGTTGTGGTGGCTGCACTAATCAATCCCCTTCATTGTGTTTCTTACTTTGTTTTTCTCTTCAGTATCTCTTGCTCCATGGCTCTGGTCAAGGCATCCTGTCTGAAAAACAGCCCACAGAGTGTTTATAATGCAAAAATAGCTTTGTGTATTTGCCCACAAGATAGTAAAGCCATATTTCTTTTTTTGTGGTTGGTTGGTTGGTTTTTTCACAAATTACACTTAAAAATATCTCAGCTTGTTTTGAGTTTTATGAAAATACTTTGAACAATTTTCAGACAAGTCTAGGAGTGACATGAAAGGTGTTGCTGGAAACCACCAGGCTGTGATGGTTTTCCTAAAGGACGCAATGCATTCTCACCTTTCAATGGAAGGAAGCAGATACAGTCAGAAAACTCTGGGATTCATTTTGTCTCTGCTGTTTGCTGCTAACAGAGACGAAGAAAAAGAGCTTAATTTGAAAATAACAAAGTAGAATGCTGTCATTGCTGTTTAGAAACTTTGTCCAGAATGCTGTCCTGTTTGTCATGTGCTCCTTTCACTGAATCACTGAGATTCATGCACCAGGCATGGTGCCACACATGCACTGGACTATCAGCCAGGGACAAATTACTCCCCAAAATATCTGTCAGGACTGTGACACTGAAATGGTGGGGTTACACCAGTCACACATCATGCTATGCTGCTTCATACAGTTTTGCCTTAAGTCCCATGTAATCAGGGAAATGGTGAGGTTTTAGATCTGTGTCTGCCATGAAGGGATTTCTCAGGTAAACAGGAGTTATTTAATCATTCTCCTTTTGGTACACACTTGCTGAGAGACCTTCAGCAAAATAATTCCAAGCATTAAAATCAATGTCCAGAAAGATGCATCCAAGTTGCTCAGCGGGGTCTGAAGCTGCGGAGTCAGCCCTCATCTCCAGCAGAGGCAGAATAAAAATGGATTAAAAAACACAAAGACTCTCCTTTGCCTTTGTGAGTCCCAAGCCTTGGAACATCCAGTATCCTGTTTATCCCGGGGTGGAATTTAAAGCAGCCTCAAGTCTGTTCCCAGCTGCCCTTTGTTCAGAGTTCCAGGTAGGGATGAGGTGTGGGTGTCTCATTAGCACACGGGCTCATGCCCTGCTCCTGGAGACAGGAGAGACACAGGATCCATGCAGGGCAGGAAAGCAGGTCTGTTGTTTGTTTGGGGTTTTATTTTCATTCTGCCTTCAAGACTTCTCCAGAGATTTCTGCTGAAACTTTTCTTGTTTTATAGTGAACTCGTAATGTGTACAGAGCATTGCTCGCTGAGCAAGATGACAAAAAAGCAAAGCAAAATTGTTTTACATTAATCTTATTTTTCAACTTTATACGTTTTTCTTATCAAGTATTCACACTTTGCTTCAAGTGAAGAACAGTAGGATAAATTCATTTTTGTTTTGTTTCCCTTATAGCACAGCGCTTGCCCTGCAGGGAGAATCAGCATTTCTGGATCACTTGATAGCAGCAAGTGCATTCATTTGAATTTTACCATCGATCTGTTCTACCCTATGACTCACTTTTGTGGTGCTTAATTTCTAACACACTGCTTATATACTCCAAAGAACACTGTTGGTTTTGGTTTTTTTTTCTCTTGCCCACCTTAATCCTTCTCTAATGAATAAGTTCAGAGCCAGGCACTGCCTGTACAGATCAATATTCTAAGGAGTAATTTTGCAAGCAGACAAAATGGAATGTTTCTGAAGGGTAAACTGGTGAAATGGTGGCTAGCTGGAGACAGGATAGAATCCCTCTTACTGGGAATTGTTCCCCTCCAGGATGGGACACAGGACATGACCAGTTCATGGTGCAGGTGCACAAGGGATGATGGTTTTACCTGGAGCTCTCCAGCCTTGTTGTTGTGAGGGTAAAAACCACCTGTGAAAACTCAACAACCTGGCACAGGAAGGAACTTGCAGAGCCTCAGTCACTGAATATTCACTCAGTGCTCTGCCCAAGACCTGCTCCCCCCAGGCTGTGCCCATCTCTCCTTGCTGGACCAGGACTGAGGAGATGACAAGCTCACCTTCCCCTCCACACTGCCAGGCAGCTCTGAGACACCAAACCCCTGAGCCTGGCAGGGAACAGGCAATTCCCTCCTTCCTGAGAGAAAATCCCCTGAGAACTGCTCTCCAGGCACAGGAATTCCACGTGCTGAGGAGGTTTGGCAGTGGTTCTGTCAGCAGGGTGGTGCCAGGAGAATTCCCCCATGGCTCAGCTGCAGGGATTGCAGAAATAACCATGAACCTGGTGAGAGCCTCCCATGGCTGTTCAGGGAGTTTGGGATGGTGGGTGTTTGGGATGGTGTCAGGGCTGTTTGGGGTGTTTGGGATGATGGGTGTTTGGGATGGTGTCAGGGCTGTTTGGGGTGTTTGGGATGGTGGGTGTTTGTGATGGTGGATGTTTAGGATGCTGGGTGTTTGGGATGGTGGGTGTCTTGGATGGTGTCAGGGCTGTTTGGAGTTTTTTGAGAGCCACCCAACATCTTTAGCAGGGCACCTTTGCTGTCCTAGCTGAGCTGGGGGGGCAGACAAGCTCTTCTGAAGTTTTCTCACTGTGACAGCTTGATTTTCCCTGACTTCACTCACCTTTGACATGCAGAGCAGTTTGAGCAGAGACCCTGATTTTGAGGAAGCTCCTGGGGTGAGCTGCCAGCCCTAAAATCAAACCAGTTTTCAGCTGGATGGGGCAAACGTGGTCCATGTTTGATGTAACTACATTTCAGAGAACGTGTTAATTTTCCTCTCTGCCTTGCAGTCACCTGTGCCTGTGTGCTGGCTTTTAATGGAGTTGTGGCCTCTGAGCTGTGAGAGATCCTTAACTTACCTCACCTCAGGGTTTATGGGATTCTCTTGGGCAATCAGATACAGTCACAGGGTAGAACATTTGCAATTTCACTTATCCGAAGGAGCTTGCAGAAAATTTCAGCTTTTCCTTTGTTATAGAAGCAAAATTAGGAAATATGCTCATGCTCAGACCATTTCTTAAAGAAAAAGCAAAAGGAAAAATGTGGCCTGACTTCTGATTGGTTTTTGTTCTGTGGGAACACTGTTCTTTTGCAGGACACAGGTGTTGTTTTTCTTCTCCTATCACACTTAGAGGCAAAACTGAGACGTGGAGGGGATCTGAGAGGTGTTTTGAAACCGAGGCATAAATGCAGATGAATAATAAGAACACGGTTAATCTTACTGAGAAACAAACATAAATATTGTACAAAGAGAGATCTGTGGCATTGGAGTGCATACAACAGGCTATCAAGGCATCATGTAGTTGTTTCATTTATTCCAACTTCTTTTCATCCTGTGAACAGCTGTCCCTTTATTTCTAAAAGCTATTTTAATGTGGCAAGGGTGTTTTTTGTTTAATCTGCTACAATACTCCTTTTGTCTCCTTGTCATACTTCCAGCTTTAAAATATTAATCCAAGCTAACAAAGAGAATTTTTGATGCATTCTAAAATCCTGAATGCAATGTATAATTTAAAAATGAAAACATTTTATTAGGTTATGCTCATATTTAGATTCAGATATGTTTGGCTTGAGTTAGGCTCCTACTTGGAGATGGTTTTGCAGAAATAAATATTTATTGGGCATTAGCAGCCTCCCTAAACACAGCTACATGCTACAGTGTGTTAAGTGCCCTTTCTGTGCCAGTCTAACGCTGAAGCCTTGCATTCTCATCCTCTGAGTTTAAACTCTTTGCCCAGCCAGTAAAAGTTCGTATTCTAAGCTGAAGATGTCACATTCAGTTCCAGAAAGAAGAAAATCCATATACCCTGGGGTTATGTTCATCTCCCCTCCTGGGATTCACATGCCTGAAACACTCCTCAGACCCAAACTCAGAAACTTTAGGACTAATGATGAATAAAGATACCAAATAGAAAGAAAAACACTCATCAGTAAATGTTTTTTACTTCTCATCTTAATGAATATTTTATTTCACTAACTGAAAGTCACTGAGTCTATACATAATTCTGGATAATTGCTGAAATGGTTTCTGAGTCCCAAAATTTCAAATACTTCAGGATATCCCAGTTCTGGCATACAAGTTTTATGTACCTATGTGGTTTCATAGCAAACACTATACATAAAAAGTAACATATAAAAACCATATGGCTTATTAAAAGCACTTGGAAATCAATCATTCAGGTTATCTCATATACTACATTGCACCAATTGTGTCTAGCTGGAAAGTGATTTACCAGCCCCTCAAAAATGGTGTGGTTTACCTTTAAAGTTTAGAGTAATATATTCCCTTTCAGATACATGAGCAGCTTTATTATTTGTAAACTCATCTTTTGGCATTTGGATAATGGCATTTCCCAGTGAAAGGATTTCAGAAACAATTTGTAATGTCATCTTCATATTTCCAACACGATGGCAGCTAAAAACCACAAGGGAAAAACACTTTGGAATTCTGTTGTGCTATGAGTCTTGCCTTCCCTGGTCTGATATTTTTAGGAGGAAGAGGAACAAAGGGGAACCGTGCTGGGATGAGCTATTTGTGGCATTTACCCGTGTAATTGTTCTGCAAATGGCCAATGCAGGGTAGGGCACCCCAGACTTGTCAGGGAAGGGTTTCCAGTGCTGGAGCTGCATTCTGTGATCATTCTGTGAGTTCTGCTCTTGCAGGATGACCCAAATCTTGCCATGGGAAGAAAGCAGCCAGTGGGATTTTGGTGCTGGCACCATTAGGAACTGAGTCAGTGGGGTGGGGACAAGCCTTGGGTAGGATATACCCGCCAAAAATCTCCTTTTCTCCCAGTTTTCTGAGGTTTGCATCCTGCCTCACGTGTGGTCTGTTAAACCTGCAGCTCCTGGGCTAGTGCTGGACCAAATACTCAGCTTTAAAGGATGGACTGGAAAACCAAGGAGAGAAATCTGACAAATTAAGACTCCATGGAGGAGATCTGATTTCTCACCTGAGATAATATTAGACTCAGTAGCTGATAACATTTCGAGATTGGCACTTGGCTGAAGTGTATTCAGTTTGGAAGTCAGGAACCATAACACATTCAGAGATATATTTAGGGCAGAAATGGTTTTCTGCTGAAGTGCAAACACACACTTGAAAGAGTTTTAATTCTGCTGCAGCCAAAGCAGTTCCAGGGAATATCAGCCCAGTTTCAGTGTTTACAGCAGAGCCTGTGCCAGACTGTCTCTGCCTCAGAGCTTCCCCTGGCTCATTTGGCCTTGAAGCCAGAAGAGTTTTTACCAGGCAAAGGTTTGACCTCTCCTGCTGTAATATTCCTCAGGAAAGGCCTCTCCATTGGAGCTGTGTGTACCTTTTTTTCAGGATGCAATCTGGAGCTGCAGGAACTGCCCAGTTCATCCCAAGCTGAGTGAGAACCAACTGAACCGAATTTTTGTCAGTTTGCAAAAGCTCTGGCTCCTGTGTGGGGTTTGGATTCTCTCTCAGAAGACACCTTTGAATGCAAATGCTTTGAACAGACACTTGCATTTAAGCCACTTCCCCCACCAAAAGTCACAGTGCAGCTGTAGTGGAGAGAAATGCAGAGCAGTGTGGCAGGAGAGGGGGGAGAACTCAGCAGAGCATCATCTAAAGAGGACTTTCCAGCTCATTGGAGCTCTATTTGCTGCATGCTCAAGAGACCGCTGGAACAACAGAAAGCTCTGCTGGAGTGTGTAGGAAAGGAAAAGACAGCTGTTGTGCTGTCCTCTGCTAAATGAAACCTGATTGCAGGGTTGGTTGCCCTTCTCCAGTTATTAGAATGACCATCTGGGAAGTCAGTAACAATTAGTCATTGTTTGGCCAGATAGTGCCAGGAATCAGCTGCCTGCATGGACTTGTAAATAAGCTGGGGCTTGGCACAAAATAAAAGGGGAGTTTATTTCTGTGATAGAATGTGGGTCTGTGAACATGAGGGAATCATTTTATACCCTGAGCTAAGAAGCCATGAAGAACTGTAGCTTTTAACTATGAGCCTTGACCCTTCCTCCTGTGATTTTTTCCCCCCCTTTCTTCAAAATAACCATTTTCATCTCACACCTTCCTGTAAAGGCCAAAGGCTCTGACTTTTCCTTGAGCCAGGTGTGCTGCAGGAGACAGGGAGCAGAGCAGGGTCCTTGTCCTGCACATCTCTGTTACACCTGCACACTTCAGAGCTGGGCAGGAGGAGCCAGGGCAGGTGGAAAAGCAACAAACAGAAAGAATTGTCAGATCTATGGCTACCTGGACCTATTATTGCTTTTAGCTTGGCAAGGAAAGCCAATTGCATTTGCTGGAGAACTCTGATTTGTGGATGTGAGGAGGGTGTGGGGATGGGATTCCCAAGGCCTCTTTCCCACCCATGTGCCCATTTCAGCTCCATGCAGGGAGGGATGCTGGCCCTTTCCCTGCCTGCAGGTAGCAGAACACTCATCCCAAACAAACCCTGACCCTGCAGCTCTGTGCTCTGCCCACCCAGCTCCAGCCCATCCCACACAGGTACAGAGTGTCAAAGGATTTGGTGCTCATCCCAAATAAAACTGATTGTTCTGCTAATGAGATAAATTAACAGATTTGAAAGCCTCCCTTACAGGGACAAATTGCTGTGCAGCCATCTGCAGCGCTGTGGCCTGTGCTGTTTGCTCTAGATGTAAAAGTCAATTAAAAACCAAAAGGGAAATGTGCTTTATGGATGGGCTATTGTTTTTAATCCTTTTAAATACTATTGATTTCTATTTTATTCCTTTCATTTCTTTTTGGACTTGAAGTGGCTTTACATTGATTTTGCTTGTTATCTTGTTTCAAGTACAGTTTTATGTTGTTATTTCATGCAATTTTGGTTGCTTACCTTTCAGCTGTGTGTGTACCCAAACCACAAAGGTGCAAGTTTATTTTCAGTTCTGTTACACTTCTCCCTCATTTTCTGTTCTTTTATCAATGTGTTATAATTTTCTGTCCTACCCTATCCATTTTATCTTTATTTTAATATCTCTTTCTCGTTCTCTTTTCTCCTTACAAGCTTTTGGTAATATCCTCTTGTGAGTTGTTTTTTAACAACTTTTGGGGGGGGAATCTCCTTTTTTCCCCCCAATAGAAAAACAGTTTTTGTTGGAATAGATGTTTTTCATTACAGACTGTTGTCACAATTCACTCTGTGCTGTTGTTGACAAACACAATATTCTATACCTATGGTACCTGAATTTAAATACTCTCAATAGCTCAGTTTTAAACTTGAAGGTCAGCATTCAAACTGGGGTTGAGTGATAAAATGTACCTCCTGCATAAATGCCCTGATTGATCCATTTGATCAATGAAATGGATCAATCTCCACACCAGCACAGGGTTTGTGTGTTCACTGGTGAAGCTTTGAGATCCTCGATGTGAGTTCAAGCCCATTGTTGATGACCTAAAAGCAGGAAAACTCGGTGATCAGGTGCACATTCAGGGCTTTCAGAACGACTTCCCTTGTTTGAATAGAATCAAGTGTAGGAAGGGAAAGAATGAAATACATTTCAGATACGAAAAATATAAAGAAAGTGAAGCAACCGAAGTGTTCGTGGCGAAAAAGCACTTTTAATCTCTAAAGCAGGTTTCAAGGTTAGTCAAGTGTGCCAGTTCATTTATTCTAAAGCTCCTATTGCTTAGATTTTAATAATCATTCTGCACTATGATACTTTATTGTTAATATGAAACATATTGCAGAAAATGAATAGCTAATGGTATCACTTTTTAGGTGCTGTTGAATGCATTCTTCAAAATGGAATTCAACAGCCTGAACCTTATATAATTTTTTTTTTAATAGGCTGAGGGGTAGCAAGGAAAAGAAGAGTAGAGATTGAAGTGTTTGTTGCCTTTCCCTAAAACTCGAGTGAATTTTAACCTTAATAATTAGAACCAGAAATGTAAGGCTGAGCCTTGTTGTGTCTACACAAACTTGATTCCTGCTCCCTCAGAATTTCTGAGGCCTTTCAAATACACACACAGCAAACAGGTTGGAGATAGGAGGAGAAAAGTGCTGGAAAACAGCCAGACAGGGAAGGACTGTCCCAGAGCAGCCACTCCAGGGATTCCCATCCCAAATCCCCTTCTCTGAGTGTGCAGGGATAGGCAGTGGTGGGATGGCCACTCTCCTTTCCTTGCAGCCTGGAAATGCATTAAAAATCTGAAATTTCTGAATTTCTGAAATGTCCTCTTGATCATGCTCCTTCACAGCAGGCAAGGCACTGTCACCTTGTGAGTGCAGCTTCCTTGGGGAAGGCAGGAGCAGGAAGGTTAATTCAATGAGAGGATTCCTGTGCTGTGCTCTGGTGAACCCAACCTGCTGCAGCGCCTGGTGGCTGTGGGTGGCTGTCCCTGCTCCTCACCTCCTGCCTCCCTGATGGGGGAGGAAGAGATGAGCAGAAGGTGGGAGCTCTGTGGGATCTGGCTGGGTGGAAAAGAGGGAAATGTGTGAGGAGAGAAGAGTTTGGCCCTTCAAGTGTGGTGTCAGGACGTTGGGATATGGCCTCAGCAGTTTACAACTGGCTGCAGCACGTTGTGCTGTTGTGCTGCTGTCTGCACACAATACCTCATTTTTCTTGGCAAAGTTAAATTATTCATTGAGAGAGTGGGAATTCTGGAGCTTTTTTTTTTTCCCCTTTCTGTTAAAATGCTATTTTTAAAGAGAGTTATACCTACCTAAAAACCTTCCTGAAACCACCGGCAATCCTCAGTGCTACAAAGTGAGATAATTCCTTCAAAACCAAACCCCAGCAGCAAAGGATAAAGCAGTGAAAGGTGCTACATGATGTGCATACACGTGTGCTGTGTCATTGCAAGTGCCTACAAAGGGCTCTTTTATCTTTTCTGTTGCTCAGCAATCCCGTTGGGCCGCAGAATAACAGCAATCAAGGCACTTGTCCGGGGCAGATTCCCTGTTTGTTGGCTTGCTTTCCTCTCCAATTCTTTCATTGCACAAAGCCCTCTACAGCACTTGACGTGATCAGAAGTTGGTGTTAGGACTGTGTCTCTCAGAGTAAATAATCTCACTAAAGCACTGCAAGAAGCTGGTGCCAATTTCCCTTTTTTTTTTTTCCTTTCTGTCTGCCTGTTGGCCACATCTGCTCCTCCTGGCTGAGCCCAGAAATGAGGGAGTGAAGTGCAGTGGGGGACAGAGCTCTGCCTCTTGGTGGCCCAGCAAAACAGGAGGCAGCTTCTCATCTTCAGATTTAGCCCTGGCTATTAACGAGCTCACAGGCCCAGGTGTATAAATTACATGGAGCAAACTGCTGGGAACAGAGGGTTTTTAAAAACCTTTCTAATGTTTAGTCATGCTGAAATGACTAAGTTTTTAAAAAGCATTGAACTTACTGGTCTTTTGACCAGGTCAAAAAAAAAAAAAAAAAATTGGAGAATGACCAGCTTGCTCTCCTGACCATTAATTTGCTGCCAGAACAGAAAATAGGAGGTGTTAAATAATTTGAAAGGCCAGCCCAGGCTCCTGATGAGTGATTTAATAATCTGTCGAGGTGGCTCTTGGTTGTCAAAGAAGTAGATTTTTTTTTCTTGGGCAACTTAGATGTCTCTGTGAATCAAATTTCAGTGATGTCAGAAGAAGGAGCTCTCCACTGCAATGTTCCTGTAGGAATAGTAAAAAAGGTGACTTTTCTCTTTTTTTGGAAAAAAAATAGTCTTTTGCATAGAAAACTAGGCATTTTTCAGTCCCTATTATTTCTGGCTTTTATGTGCCAGAGTATTCCTGATGTTTCATTCTTTGTTCTTCTCTCTCCTTAATGGCGCCCCTGGACAAAGAAAAGAATATGTACAACAGCCGCAATCATACCGTGAAATAGAAATTATTCTCATTAATCTGTGAACCTTTTCCCCTTAAATTTGATTCAGGGGGATCCAAAAGCAGCAGCTTTTGTAAAAATGGGCTGCAGGAACATTTCCTGTGAGCAAAGGAGCAGGGCCACGGTCTGGGTTAGCCTGACCCCGTTGGCTCGAGGCCGCTGCTCTCCCTAAACGCTTCTTTTTGTCTTCCTTCTTCAAAGAGCCAAGGGGAAACCTTCTCTTCTTTGAAATCTGTGGTAAAACCCCCACTGACTTCAGGAACATCCAGTTTTTCACCCCTGGAACATTTCAGCCCTTGGAGAGGGTTTGAAGCCGTGGCAAACGCAGAGATGCAGCTTCCTGAGGTGCAGAACAAGAAGCCATCCAGCCACCTGGAAACATCCTTACAGCTCCTTCTTGAGTTTATCTAAAAATGATACCATGCCTGCTGTAAGGTTCAATTCTTCTGCATCTGTTAAATTGCTTTGCATGAAACTGTAGCTCTCAGGTACCATGGCAACCGTGTTTTCTAATCTGATTTTAAATTTTTACGGTGCAATGCATAAAATATTGGTGCCTTTTCTAGTTTTTGATTTATAAGTGGGAGTAAAGATAGGGACAGCATTCGAAAAGGCATATGGGTCTGCACAGTTAAATTCTTTCCCTTTTTCAGATGATATGTAGGAAGTGGTTTCTTATTTTATTATGAAAAGTAAATATTGATTGGCTGATTACAGATGTCTAGATTATAGCTGGTAGGTCTTAATAACAAGCAGTATTTCTAGGCACTATGTGGGACATTTTCCACCGAGTTCATGTAGATTGGAGAAAATTCAATTGTTTCCTGTATTTCCCCATATAGAGTGGGTATCTAAATATCTGTCCAAATTCTGCCTCTTACTGAATATATTTAGAGTGAAGATAACTTCACTGCTTAAGAATGGTTCTGAAGGAGCTGCTAAAACACACAAAAATTGCTCTTTTCCCAAGAAAGCTAAAGATAACGCTTAGATTTTTTAGCCTTGTATTGTATTATGCTCTTAATATTAATCTCTAAGTCATTATGTCCCCAGAAACGCTCTGAGAAGAAAATCCCATTGTGCTTAAATGATTGTACGTGTGAGATGTGTGGTGGTCAGTGTGAAGCCTCTGTTATCAATTGAATTAGGCTGGCACAGAGCACATTCTGCAATTCAGATGTGCAGCAATGGCCCTGAAAGATGTCAGCCTCAATTCATCTCAACATCTGACCCTCTGCCCACTGCACCTCCCTGCCAGGGAACCACAGCCTGTGCTAACACACAAACTTTGAATTGGGCTTCACTTGAGGTTTATAATTGGAGGAATCGTGGGCTTAGCTGGAGGGAGGACACAAAGGAACTTTTTGCATGAAGAGAAGAAGAAGAAGAAGAAAAGGACAGAAATATTTGGGAAGTGTTACAATACATCAATTAACTTTTTAACTAGGTAGCACGACTTGCTGTTTTGACCCAATAGCCTTCCTGTGAACTCTATTTCAATCTCTGCATCACACCTGGTACCCTATAAAAGCACAGACAGCATCCCAAAGGGATAAGAGGGAAGTGAGCTTCCTGTTTCAAGGATCAGTGGGCAAGAAGCCCTGGAAGAGCAGGAGAAACCGGAGCAAACTCCATTGTGGATATTCCAAATAACCTTTGTGTATGTGGGAAGCTCGTTAATAGGGGAATGATCCTTGATCTCAGCCCTTTGTGGAGGAGCAGCTTCTGATCACTTCAGGAAAGGGGGGGTGCCCGTGTGTGCTGGCACTGATCCCTTTTGTTTCTGCTGAATGAGATTTTCCTTGGCTTTGTGTGCACAAAGGCACTTGGCAGGTGACAGGGATCCGTGAGGTTTGCCCTAGAATGGGTGGACAACACAGAAAATAAATAAAATCCCTGGAGTCTCCAGTCTACATATTGTTCTTGTGTGGTTTATAAACATTTTAGCCATATCTTTGTATCTCTCTCTTTTTTATAACTTTCATTTGAAAGTAGTAAATTGTCACTCATAAGAGTGGACTTGTCTAAGCTATAATGTTGATAAAAGTAATTTGTTTCAGGTTTTTTAGCTGACATGTCTTGTGCAGAGTCACTTTGGGTTGTGTCACTCCTGGTGAGTTGTATCATAGAATACAGCAAGACTGATGCAGCCTGACACCACATGCCACAATGTGATTTTTCACCTATAATTCTGAGCTCATTTGTTTTTCTCAAAGCTGTAAATTCCTAAAACTGGAGCTTTCTGGAAAGGGGGGAGCAGCTTTCAATTTCACTCTTTAAAAATCAGTTTAATAAAGAAGAAAATAAAGCTGTTTTTCCACTAGTTTTCTTAGTTTCATATTCTTTTTTCCATCTTAGTTACACACCTGCAAAGCAAGAGTAAATACACTGCAGCTGATGGTTTACAACTGTTGAAGCTGAGCAACTGATGCTAAGTGCAAGTTGTCAGAAGGAAGCAGTGAAATCCACATTTTGCTACAAAGAATTCCAGCTTGGAAGAAATCTCAAAGTATTTGCTTTAAGAAAATGGAGGCCTAATTTATTCACAGAATACTGAGAAAGGAGGTGTCTGTATGGGTCATTATAAAGATAAAGCATTTTCCATTCATATAAAAATACAATTTGTCTGCAGCCATAATAAATATTGTGGGTTTATATGTATTTATATACATATGTAAGACTTGAAAATGGCAGGCCTTCCTTTTGGCATGGTAAAGGATCCTTTTTCTCCTCTCTCTTTTGTCTCTCATCCAGTGACAATTTCAGCTGAGCTTTTACATGTAATCCTGTGAAATTTTGGTGACTCCACGCCTGGTGTTCTTCTGGAGCCAGATTAAAAGGCTGTTTAACCCTGAGCACAGTTTATGCAGCACCCACCCCATCAGTAACCCCTGGTGATGAGTGTGAGCACATTGAAATTCTCCTTTCAGGCTGGATATTCAGAGTTTCCCTCCCCTGCAGAAGTCACGGTTCCAGGTGTGGTGTGAGCAGCTGAGCACACACTTTGCTCCATGGTTTGCCTGGAAAGAACCTGCTTGCAGCTCAATCTGAGGATTATTAGCTCAGCCTGTACCAGCTTCATTTTTCTGCTCCAACAGCTCCACAGTTCAGCCTCTGGAATGTCAGCAAATATATGACAGCTGTCACAAATATGCCAGGTTTAAGATAAGATACCTATTTTCAGATCTGCTAACAGTCAGGTGTTGGAATTTGAAGTAGTTCAGATTTCTAGTAAAGCAGGCAAAGTGTCTGAAATTATTTGCATTTTCCTCCAAAACCACAGGTTTCTTGTTGGAAAAATCCCCTGAATCCAGTTTATTGGATTGTGACCACTTGAGTCCCTCTTTCTGAGCAAAGCCTTCTCTTTGCCCTGCATTTCCACTCCAAAGATCACTAAAATTGCTGCTTCAAATACACCCTCCAGGAAATCAATAACAAATCAAGTTAGACTCAGAGATTTGTTGATGTAACTCAGTGAGGCTGCCAAAAACCTCCAAGAAAAAGTTGTTATTATGAGGATGGGTGCAAATCTATCCTGGGGGTGTCCAGGCTTCTTTGATCCCTTCCTCTGCATCTTTAGGTGTGGTGAGAGCTTCCTCAGCCCTTGGTTACCTGTGATGCTCTGTGGTTGTTCCTGCTCCTGTTTAATGAGATTCAGGTCAATCATGTGAGGTACCACATGGGAATATTTTCGTCTTCTGCTTTATATAGCTCTAACTACATCTGGGGAATTATTTCCTGCTTGGACTGCTTGTTTTGGATCAGATTACAAAATATTTACTTTTTTTTTTTTTTTTCTGGATGGTCTTCATGGCATTTGGTGGTCTGTAGGTTGTAAGAAGTTGGAGAAGTAATAGGTGCACTCAACAGAAAAATCACAGAATATTTGCCCACTGACTTGGTATCTTTAGCAGATAGCAAAGGATATCTTGTTCCTTAGCAAGAACCAAATTGACAGAGAAAAAAAAAAAGAGATTTTTCTGGAGTCAATTGAGAGCAATGAAATAATCTGCCAGTCTGTGGCAGAGTTTTCCAGGGTCAGCAGAGAACTGCATCAGCAGTTTGGGGGAGGAAAGCTCACCTTGGCCTGTCAGAGCTGTGCAGTTCTGTGTGACTGAGGAGTTTTGGAGGTTGTGTTATTTTCATTAGTGCTGTAGTTCATTTGACAGAGGTCACTATTTTTTTAAAATCTATACCTGTCAGTTGTCAGGCTAAATCTGCATTTTTTCTTATTCATATGAGGAAATACATGAATTTACCTTATTAAGATTTCAGTCTACTGTTTCTTAATGTACTTGTTCACAGAAAAGATTCAAGCAAGAGTGAACACATTCCTCTAATGAGTCCACCTGTACATTAAGTGCTGAAAAAATCTGAAATATAATTAATGCCTATTTCTCAAAATTTGTCCAGTTCAGAACTTTGAAATAATATCAGCTCTGATAAGTACTTGATAAAATGTTTTTGCATTCAGCTGGTAACATCTCTTGGTTTTTGGTTGTGAGAAGAGCCAATCCTCATGGAGGTCACAGGGTTTGAACTGCAGTCCATGGGATTTTACATTTCAGAGCTGTCTGTGTGTGAGCAGGATGGTGATTGTTCATTTTAGGGTTACCCTGGGCTGGGGTGAGCAAATTCCTCCTAAGGATTATTAATAACATGTATCAGATGGTTCTCAAAAAAACCTGAAATGATGAAAACTGGCAACAATCACCATTCCTTCCTAAATTTATGTGCAGTAAAATAAAGCTCTGCCTCAGCCTTTGTGTTCTTGGTATGTTCTGCCAAGGTTAAATAGTTTAGTAAAAAGGAAAAGAAACCCCAAAACACACTGGGGATATCAAAACCAGTAGAAAAGAGATGTTCATCCCTTTATTTCTCGCTCTGAGTCAGTGCAGATTGACTGTTCAATAATAGCCTTTATTCTCTTCTAAAAGGTGCTCAGGAGCTATGGAAACGATTTCTCATAATCTTGTCTTTTGTTTCCCTTTGCTTGTTTATATTGGCAGGCTTTAATTTATTAATTGGAAAACTGTCAACATTT
Source organism: Pycnonotus jocosus (assembly GCA_013400435.1). Taxonomy (NCBI): domain Eukaryota; kingdom Metazoa; phylum Chordata; class Aves; order Passeriformes; family Pycnonotidae; genus Pycnonotus; species Pycnonotus jocosus. The sequence continues at coordinate 98,832 of VWYP01022470.1, forward strand.
GTTAATGTAATATTTGAAACAAACACATAAATAATCTTAATAAGTTCGGATAAATGGGCTCAGTAATTATTTTTTTTTCTTTGAAAGTTTAATTAGAAAGGGATTTATAGAAGAGTTTACACTATTTTCCTGTAATAGCAAAACTTTGAACACAGGTTGTGTTCTTTCCTTGGTAATTTTGAATATTTGTGACAACTCTCTGGTATCCTGATAAAGTTTTTCTAGCACAGCTGAAATCATCATGGCTCTGTCTCATGTACAGGCCTCAGACACTTCTTGATCTGCTGATATGCAAATGCCAAAATATTGCTTTAATCTACCAGTGCACCAAACCTCTGTTATTTCTAGTCTGGAATAAGCCACCTCCAGCCTTTTGGAATTGCACCTCACCATCAGTGGTCAGAGATATTTTAGGAACACCTTTCTACCCTGGCTGAGATACAAATTTGCCCGCCCTTGGAAAAGAGGATATGGATTTAGCACTTGCAGAGCTGGCAACCTGGCACGTGCTCATAAATCAGGTCATTTCCCATTCAAATGTTAATATTTGCATCAGCAATTCATGTGCAGATGGAGGTATAACTTGTGTCCCCAAAATAAAGCCTAGAATCTGAAATTGTGTACTTTATATGCAAGCAATTATTCTTTATCATATCTCATCTATCCCTGGTGATACACTGGGAAAAGGAGCAGATTTTTTAGATAATTTCTGAATAATGTAGCAAAGAGGTTTGGGTGAACAAGGTAAAAACCCATCATTCTGCAGGGTATTTATGTGGTTAGATGCTGTTCATTCTTAAATTCGAGATGAAAGAGTATTTTCTTACAAGATTATAATTTTCTGGCTTTTAGAATGGTGCATTCTCTGCCATACAATTGGTCCTTCTTCTTGGCTTCTTTGTTCAGGCTTTGGGAACATGTCCAGCTCAGATTTAGACATCTGTGTGATTTAATACCACGAATATTTCCCTTGAAGCCAAAGGGAAACACCATCATTTCATAAAATAAGGCATATTCATAGCTCTTTGTAAATTTGTGGCCTTGATGCCTGAGACCACTTCCAGCTTCAGCTGGGTCATGGAGCTTTATGATGACTGCAATTAATGTTTGCTTTTATGATGACTGCAATTGATGTTTGCTTTACTGGGAAAAGGATTTTTCCACCTTCTCAGAATCTACCTCTCTTTAAAACATGGAAACCCCAAACCACCAGGACCACCCTCAAATAAGGGTGTCCTCCTTGTGCTGTGAGAGAGCAGCAGGGTGATACTTACAGCTCACAACTGCAGAAAGGCTGTTTGAATTCCCTGGGACTCAATTCCAGGAATAACAGCTGAAGTCCGTGTTTCTCAAACATTTTAAGTCAGGGGACCAGTTAAACTTTTGTAAGAGTATTGCAAAAAAAAAAGTCAAAATAACTGCAGATGATGTTGGCTTGTTGGCACTTTCTGTTCATAAGCTGAAATTCAAACATCCATTTACTGCTTGAATATTATCCCATTCTTTTTCCTCACTTGCTTTTGGGAGCTATAAAGAGACAAGCAAAAAAAAAAAAAAAAGAAAGAGCGTTGTGGATCAATTCTGATTTCTTACTGGATTTTTTACACTGGGATCCAGACAAGGAACACTGGCTTACTTTGCTTTTTTTTGCCTTTTTTTTTTTTTTACTGTGATTTTATAGTTCTGAAGAAAATCATTGCTTGCTGGGCTTTGCCTAAAATAAAGGCTGAAGCCATACAAGCCAGGCAAGGGGTTTGTTTTCCNCTTGTTTTTGGGAACAAAAAAAAAAAAAAAAAAAAAAAAAAAAAAAAAGAAAGAGCTTTGTGGATCAATTCTGATTTCTTACTGGATTTTTTACACTGGGATCCAGACAAGGAACACTGGCTTACTTTGCTTTTTTTTGCCTTTTTTTTTTTTTTACTGTGATTTTATAGTTCTGAAGAAAATCATTGCTTGCTGGGCTTTGCCTAAAATAAAGGCTGAAGCCATACAAGCCAGGCAAGGGGTTTGTTTTCCCCTGCTCCAGGACCCAGAGCATTGTGTTCTCAGTCTGACCTGCCTGAGGAGCCAGGTTCTGTTATGTACCAAGTCTCCTGGAATTCTGATAACACCAAAGAGGGTTTAGATCTCCCTTCCCATCCCCAGCCCTGGGTTTTTAAGTCTCTTTGCAGCCCTGTCTGTTTGATGACTGCTCCTAACAACTCACAGCATCTGCTGCACGTTCTTAGCAAGCGACTGAAAGCGCCGGAGACAGAAAAAGGAGGCTTAAAATCCACCTGTTCTACAGGAAAAGGAACCTTTCAGGTGTGAGATAAATGGCAGCTGCAGCAAAACCTCCACAAAAGCTGCAGCTTAATGAGAATCCATCAGGCAGAGCTGCTTACTAACACCCAGCTCCAGCCTTTCAGTGGGAACAGACTCAGTAACAATCATGGGATCAGCCCGTGCCTGGGAAGGGATAAAAAAGAAAGCTTGAGCACAAACTCTCTTAAACTCCTCGAGTAAGGAGGCCAACATGCTGGCAGGAAAATTCAACTTGTTCTGCTGATTTTCTTCTCAAGACCCATTCGGTTAATTTAACTGCAAGGAGCTCGGAGTGGCACAGAAAACAACCACAGAACACTTTGAGGATGGGTGTTTTGCTGAGGTAAAAACATGAAGGTTGGTTCCTGGTCATGCTAGGGAAAAACCGGGTCAGTTTGGCATAATCTGCTTGATATTATCCCTGTACTTCAAGAGAATTAAATATTCATTTAAGAATTAAATATTCACATAGCAGTGAAACGAGGCATTTTTATCTAACAGCAAAAGACCAAGGACACTGACGAATCTGTGCTTTGAATCAATTTTGGTGAAAATGTGTTCAACATCCACATGAGAAAACTTCCTCAGTGAAGGCTTTTATTGCACAGTTCTTGCATCTGCTAAGTGGTAATCATGATCTGCCCAGCACTGAAAGGTTATAATTGAAAATGTCTTTGGATCATCACTGGTGGCAAAATTTGTTTGAGAGTTATCGGGTTAATCTAATGATGCCTATAAGGAAAGCATGAAACCACATTAGAGACAAAGCTGTGATTACCTCCCTTCCCCACAAATAAAAGAGATGAGTATAAACATTTTCTGAGTTTCTTTCATGGTAGATTAGGAAATGAACCATCATGCATGCTGAATATTTAAGAATGGGACTAAATTAAATTTCTGAAACAGAGGAGGCAGAATACTGTATGGCCAATAGCAGATATTTTAGAAATCTAATTTCTTGAAGCGAGATAAATGCATAAACAAGTGTTCTGCTTAAGCTTATTAAGCATCTTACTACATTTCCCTTCTGGTATTTTTTGGCTATGATTTTTAACAATCAGTAGTTATCTGGGCTGTGCCCACTGCTTGTGTTTTCAAGCTGAGACATCTCAAGAAAACATCTTTTCTAAAAAGAAATTGCATCGTGTGTGGCGGAATTGTCCTCAGCTACTTATTATTACTTTATCTTATATCAAAGTGCTTCATGCAATGCACTTCTGTGATGTCTCATGGGCAATCACCTGCATCTTACAGAGGCATCAGCCATTTGGGCTCTCCTTTCGAATTTCTCCTGGCTGCTGTTCTGCTGCTGAAAATTAATCCAGCACAAAAGGCAAGTGCAGATATTGTTCAGTGAGTATCAACAACATCCCCTTGCTAATCCTCCTTCTGAGCTGAGCCACCAAATCTCAATCTCCCCTTTAACCTTCTCCTTTGCGAGAATACAATAGGCTAAATTGTATTGTTTTGTCCCTGTGCAGTGTAGTGCTGGTACCTCTTGTCAAAGGGCGCCCACAAAAATGTTCCTCTTTAGTTTGTAATAAATCTTTTGTCCTCAGGATGTGTGTGCTTGCAGACAAGGCAGAAGAAGAAAGGCTTTGGAGCACCTCTCCTGTGCTTTCAACTGAAATTTCACCCGATATTAAGATGCAGTTCCTGGAGATAAAATCTCTTAAATGTGCTTGGGGGAAGTACTTGTAAATGTTTTTGAAAAGTATGCAGAAAGAAATGGAATGGTGTTGACCTAGAATGGCTCCCTTACAGTGGGATTGAATTCAGTGGGTATTTAGTTAAAACAAAATAGTCTTTTGAAAATCTGGTTTAGAATTTCATTTTGTGATGGGGATTTAGTTGGACTGTTGACTTCAGAGAGCTGTGAGAGCCTTGGTGGGGACACTTCATCTCTCCAGAACACATTCTCCAAATGACTTCTGTTCCAAAGGCAAGCAAAGAAACATTGATTAAAAGCCCTGTTGTATTTCCTGTGCAACTGAGTTTTCCTCTTGTGCAGCTGCCATCCCAACCAGCAAAAGCTGCCAGAGCCCCTGGACTCTTTGGGGTCCAGCAGGGCTTGTCCCACACCCCCCTCAGGAGAACAGGGATCCAGATAAGGGATGGATCAGTGTGGCCACATTGCCTGCAGGATTTTCATAGCCCATTTCACTGTGCTGAGAATGTGCTCCAGGTGAATGTGTCTCCTGTAACCTCCTTCAGCTCCCCCATTCATGGCAGGAAGATTCTGGGACTGTTTCTTGCTCATTTTTCTCAGGAGCTCACACACAGATTTAAAACCTTCCTTAAATCCCTCTATTTTGGAAAATCATGGCCCTCAGTGTTTTTCTTTCTTTCTTTTTTTTTTTTCCTAGAATCACGAAACTGAGAATAGAACCCATGTCTGCTGAACCATGGAATAAAATTTCTATCACTTGAAGAGGTAATATAACAAGGTCATGAGAGTCCCCTGAGAAATTTGGAGTGTATCCTCCAATCACTGTGAAATTAAGACAGGACAGTTGAGCAGCTTGGACAAAGTGCCTGGGCTTGCTGGAGCCATGGCTGTGACTTGAAGGATGGGGAAATTCACAGCTGCTAACAACAGGTTTTTCTAGCCAAGGAGAAAAGATGACAGCTGAAAGATTTGTCTTTTAAGCATGACATAGCTTTTCAATAAAAGTGTTGGTGTCTCAGCTGGGTGAGGTGAAAGGGTTGGGATAATTTCACCAACACCCTTTTGCCCCCTGTTACCACAGTGCTATTGACCATGTGAGCTGAAGGTTTTAATGTTATTTATTGGTGAGTCATCACACGTGGCCCTGATGCTTTAAAATAAAATCAAGACAAGTATTCCTGTCCACTAGAACTTATAAGGCAAATTAATTACGGTTTTTTTCGGTACCAGATGAAAGGAATCACAGTGGAAAGGTTATCACAGTCTGGAGAAATGGTCATTTTGCACACAGGCAGATGTGCTAGACATCAGAGAGCCCTAAAGTTATAGATGAGTGTGAAATAAAGCCCAGTTTGGGGTTATTATCAGCCCAATCAGGTAGAATGTCCTATGAAATTCTGTGTATTTAAGGGAGTTTCCTCTTACACGTGACATTTTCTAAAGAGCACCAGGCTTGCCTTCCAGCAGATTATGAAGGAATATTTTAGGGACTCATCTCTTTATTTTGAATCACATGCACTAGAAATACTAAAATATTGAAGAAATAGGAATTCTTGAACTAATTTGGGAACCAATTAACTGTGGGCCTCTGTCTTGTTGTATTCCTGGGTGAGGTGCAACCACTCTGCTCCCCAAGGGTGTCTTGTAATTCCCACCTACTTCTTTATATTTTTATTAGGGAAAAAAAATGCTCTAATAAAAGAACTTATTGGAGCTACTCTTGCTTTTCTCCTGAACCCAAATGTGTGAAGACCATTTTTCAGAAGTTAAATAATCTCCAGCAATTGTGACGTGTGAATTACACGATTTTTGTAATGGCTGTGCTAATCTTTTTCATTTTTATGTGGAAGACATTTGTTTTAGCCTTAATCTATTTTTTTTTCTCATAGACTCTGCCCTTTTTAATATTTAAACATCTGAAAAAGAAATAGACTTTTAAAGCTAATTGATAATCTAAGTAGTTTGGTCACAAAAAATAAACTGAAGCTAGTGGGCAGTTTTCAGCTTTTTCTCTATTTCATCGCAAATCTCTTAATTACAGGACCTCATCATAAAATATCCCTAACAGAGTAAGCCAATTAATTTTATACAGCAGCATAAAAACTACACAATGTGATAAACGAGGGTGTTTGCCCTGCTGCAAACTTGCACGTGACCCTGGCACCTTGGTGCTGATAAACCTGAGGTTCCCAATATATCCATGGGGGGTTGAGTTATTTCTTGTGTCTTATAAAGCTGGAGGTAAATGACTTGGTGCTCAACAAAGTAGCAACATTACAAAAGAAAAAAAAAACCCTCTAAAACATCATTTTCTCCAATATCTGTGCTTTACTAATACAATAACTGCATCAATTGAGTGGGAATTTGTCTACCGAGCAAGAAGAACAAAGTGTACACCTGAAATTTTAAGGGAAATGCCTTGAAGTTGGGTGAATGTTGATGGGAATACCAATAGACAAGTATTTCCGACATGAAAATGAGAGATGGGAAAGAAAAACAGCACAAAATTCAACTTTTTGCTACTATAGTAATCTGGGAAAAATCAGATCTGGGGCTTGACACAAATTTCTCAGCTCTGACCCGTTGTAATTAAAATGTCATCTCAGGTAAGCGAGGCTGACAATGGATTGTGGCTTTTGGGGTTGCAGCATTTGTTTTTTGGAGTTTGGAAAGGACCAGGCAGACAGGTCCAGAGTCAGCATGCAAAAATCTCTTTATTCTAATTTTCTGACTCCATTTATATCCACTGTACAAAGGTGGCCAATTATTGGCCAAGGCAGGTCAACCCATCACTTGGATTGGTGTTCATACCAATCACTCAAATATTCTATCAGAACAAAGGAATGTAAACATTTCTTATTTACATGAAAGGGCTTGGGAACTCAGCTCAGAGTTCCAAAAAATCAGAAGGCTTTTGCTTTAATATCAAATGCAAGTCTGAGACATGAAAAATCAGAGTCACAATGGATTGTGTCTGGGCTGAACTCTCTGAGCTCTGCTCCTTCCTCACACCAAATGCTCTGAGTGGATTCCACTGATCATCCAGGGAATCTCTGTTCCCAAAGCTGTGTGACCCCTGGGTGGCTGCTCTGTAGGAGGGGACAGGGGACACCACAAAGAAAAGCTCCAAGTCCCCTGGATGTCACCGAGCTGCTGCTCCCCAAGGACCTGGGTAGGGGTGGGTGGACAGAGGGTGGCTCAGTGCTCGGGGTGAGGCATCACCTGCAGAAAATGAGACTTTGAAATTCTGCCCAGCATTACTGCCTGACTCAGCCACAGCCCAAAGTTAAACCCCACTGCCCCCAGAAATGTTGTGCAGTTGCCACTTTTGTGTTCTCTCTCTGTGATAAATACAATAACAAATACTGATGGGGAGGAAGAGGCTCATTTCACACATATCTGGGCTGGAGGGTGTTTTTGCTGTTTCTATAATAAACACAAGTACATATCCATGCACTCTCAGACATGTATATTTTAATTAATCCCTGCTCCTGAGTTTAATTACAAGCTATTCCATCTCCAGAGTGTGGCTCACAGCACAGAGATAGATTGATACTTTGTCAGGGTTCCCAAAGATCTTCAGGAAATTTTAAATCAAGTGGCACACAGTGTGAGGTTTTATGACTCAGCCATTCCTACCAAATTATAAAGGGAACAATATATATACCTCTCTCTAGGCTTGAGCACGGTAATGATTAACTAAGAATATTTTCTGAGTGATTTGTTACATTAAAAAGCACTAAAATTACTTATGCCAATAAGTCTGTTATAGTTAAACTCTATGTATTATTTAAACAGTTTGGTTACTGCTAGCATGATTTATAAATCCAATATAAAAATGCTCAGATTTTTCACTGGTTATATTATTAGTCTCTTGATAAAAATTCCTTGCTTTTCTTCCATCTCAAGGGAACTTAATTTAAATATGAATAATGGAAAAAAAAGCCCACTTCCAGAAATTTAAACTAATCGTGCCTTTTAAGGCAGAAAAACCTTGGATTGAATTTTGGAGTTAGCACGAAAGAATGAAATGGTAACAAATTGTCTTCTAACTTGATGTGTGATAAAATGCTGTAGGGGTTTGATGCAGCATTTGTGTTTTGAAAATTCAGATGTGTATCTCAGTAAACAGTTATGAACATGCTAATAGTTGATAATTAGTGAAAAAAAAGGTATAAATTGACAAATCTCAGAGGAGAAAAACATCTTTAAGTTGTTTGCAATACTTTCCAGGCACAAATTCCAGTAATACTGAATTGAAAGGAAGCACAAACACGTGGTGGTGAGAAAGGAGACTCGTTATTTTTGACCAGCTGAAGCTTTGGGGACGTTTTATTGTGGGGAAACTGTTGGAGCCCATCCTTGCCAAGGAGAGGGAGGCATTGTGGTTCTTGAAACAGAGCACCTCGAATTCAGGGCAGTTTGTCACCAGAATCAGCCACTGAGGCTTCCCTTAACAAAGCCTCTTTGTCTTTAGAAGTTCTGCATGAAAGGGCTTCAGGATCATGAGGAAAAGAGCCTTGGGTGGAAGTGGAAAACAGCTGTAACTCACTGATGGGCCACATTGCTTTGGACAAAGGGAAATGATTTGGCCTTCTGAAGGAATTGGGTTATTGAGGGTCCTGATCAGCCTCAGGGGTGCTGCTGGATCATGATCTGTCTCTGCTGGGGGGGTTTGCAGGAAGGTCCTGGTGTTTGGGAGCTCTTGGACAGAGGGTGGGGGCTCAGCAGCAGCACAGGTTGGCTTCTGAGCTCCATCACCCTGAGCCTGCTCCCCACCCTCCTGCACCTCCCAAGGCTGTCAGGGTAACCAAAAACCTGCTGAATTTAGGGAAGGAGGAGCATAAGTACAGAAAATTATCATAGCTGTGTTTCCATGCTGGGTTTGATCCCAGACTCTTCCAAAAGGAGCCCTGTTAAGCTGCCCTTGCTTTTCACATCCAGTGTACACATCTTTGCACCCAAAGCTCTTTAACTCTGCTCCCAACATCTTTGCTTTTGCACATCTTGATTTCATTGATCTTTACTGTCCCCTTTTCTATTGCTTTGGCATAAAACATTGAATTGTTGAGATTTTCAGTGGTCAGCTTGAGGTGCATCCTTTCCAAGGATTAAAAATGTTTTGTTGAAATGAGAATTATTTGGGATTTTTTTTCCCACTAGAGCTTAAATCTGGCATGTTCAACAAATGAAGAGTCTGATTGGTGGTCCCACGTGTGAATGCACTAAAACAAACGTCAATAGTGGTTTAAAGAGAGTGCAGGAAAATACCCAATGGGTTAATTAGGCAAGTTCCATAGCAAGATTCAAATTAGGCTCAATGGGTCATGGAAAAATCGTTTTTGTTTATCCAAGACCAGAAGTGGGATTCAAATCTTGATTGTGAGCTTCAAGCAAGTGTTCAGGCTGCAAACAAATGACACATTATGAATAATTTAGGAAGGTCACTGACTATTCTGGCTGTGCCCTGAATTCTCTCGGCAGCCCTGCTGTCTGCAACCCTGGCTTTAGCTTACAAACATTATTGGCACCTTGGCATCCCAAATTTCCTTTTTGTTTTTTTTTCCTTCTTCTCCCTTTCCAGGATGTCTCATGCTCTTGTGAAGGTTTGGCACATGTCCACTGTCCAATCCTCACAGATGTTGCCCATTTATTTCCACAGCTGGGTAATAACATCCCTCAGTGTGGGAGCCTGAAGATTTATCTGCTGCTGCCAAAGTTGTCTTGTTCCTTGCTCAGGGCTGGAAATGTGACATCCTGTGTCTCCCTTCTTTTGCCTTTGTTCCCTCGTTTCCAAAAGATGTGGCACTTGTTAAGAGGATGCTGGTAAAGCAAGTTAGAAATCACTATTAATGAGCCTTCTGTATATGCAAATTCTGAAATGACAGCTTATTCTCTGCTATAATTAACAGTATTATTTCTGCTACCATGGATGAGGTTTTGTCAGTTCTCTTTTCCAGTAAAATTTCTAGTGGAGCTAAAACCCCAGGAAATAGATCCATTTATGAGGAAGCTCTGTTTCTCTACAGTCAGTCAAGAACAGGATTCTTCAGAAAATTCAATTTAAATGACATTCAGTTATTTTCCATTAGAAGAAGGTAAAAGAATACTTTGCTCTACCAATTTACCATAGGGTTTTCTTTTTGGGTTTTTGTTTGGGTTTTTTTGTTTGTTTTTTTAGTTTTTTAACAGAAAAAGTATCTATTTCTATTAGGAAGTATTTGGCCAATATTTTTTAGCAGCTATTAGTATATTGAAAGAGCCTGAAGAAGCAAATGGCTGTGATATTGTAGGTCACACAGTTATTTTAGATACAGAGAAAATATTCTGAAACCTATCCCCTGTGTTTATCCTTAAACATTTATCCTCCCTGAGTGCCAAATTCAAAAATCAGTCTGTGGCTGGTGCATCCTTCCAGCAGCCTCAGAATCTGAACCCTCTGGCTGTGTTTTCTGGTTGTAAATCCTGTCACTTAATCTTGCCTAACTGAGCAGAGAAGCCAGAGTTCTTCATTAGCATACAGCAGTTCCTGGGATGAGGATGATTTGTGCAGCAGCACTCCCAGATGAGCTATTGATGATCCCCAGTGAGATCCCAGCAGAGGGAATCGCTCTGATTTAAGACCAGAATGCAACAACTGCTCCTCTCACCTAAGATTTGTATGTTAAAAAAAAAAAAATGACAGCTTGCTCTGGTGGTCCAGAAGCTTCCCAGCAGAGGGGTGAGCTGCTTCCCTCCCATCTTTCATCGCTGCCTTGGGAAACCTGAGCCATAAAATGTGTTGATTTTCTTGGGTTTTGCCTTCAAAATGTTTGGGCTGGGTGGCAGAAAGCAGCAGTTCTGTTTGCCCCCAGCAGGTGTGTTTGCCTCCTTTGGGAAAGCTGTGCCTGCATCGAGTGGGGCATTTTGGAAGCAGCAGAAAATCTGGGAGCTGGAGGTGAGGGGTGGCTGCAGCTGATGGAGGAAGGGAAGTTACAATCCCAGTGTTCATGGGCATGGAGGGAGAAATGTCCCAGAGACTCCACGGGACCAAGCAGGTCTGGAAGTGAGAAATTCCCCACGAGAACACAGCTGGGAGGGGAATTGTTGCTTGTGACCTTTTTTTTTTTATATCTCTTCTGGTTTGCTTTCTAGTTTTCTGTTGCAGAAGCATAATCAGCCCAGTTTGCATCCTGAACACACAAAGCTTTGTCTTGCTAATGACAGGGAAAAGGTCTCCATGGATCCACCTCCAAGCCCTGGCTGATCTGGGAAGCAGCAGTGGCTGGATTGCTCTGGGAGCTGTGAACAGAGGCTCTGTGATCTGGGTAATGAGGAAGACACACACACAGATCTCTGCTTAATATTCTCTGCTGGTCTAATTTTCATTCAAAACTGAATATTTTGTTTGGCTTCAAACATTCCACGGGCAACTAAGGATTTGGTTTGTGGCACTTGGCAAAGAGCAAAGAATCTAAATTCGTGGGAAGAGTTGAAACGATGAAATACATTTTAAAGTGAGTTTCTTCCTCACCAAAGGAAATTTACCCCGTTGTTGTCACCACTTACATGAACTTCACTCCCTCACCTTTTCTTCACACAGACAGGCACCTCTCACAGCCCTGAAAGCCAAGCGTGGATCAATGCTGTTTTCAGAACAACAGTTAAACTCTCTCAGCTGATGTGTCACTCCAGAAGGTGCCATTTCAGATGTGATTAAACAGAGGAGTCAAACACGCTACAGTACATTAAGTTTGAGCCAGTCTTCGGGGATCTGTTGAGTGATAGTGGAAAAGAATTCAGCAAATCGCACTGGGATTCAAGATGCTGGTGGTTCTACACGATGTTTTGGGCTGTTTTCATTAATTGCTTTGTGCATTTGTGGTCCTTTTTGGTTTTGAAGCTTGTTTTATTTATCAAGTAATGTAGCAAACAGGCTGTATTAGTGGCTGTTTAGTGGAAATAAATAACCATATGCTTGTGAGCAGTTCTTTGGCTACTTGCCATGTCCAAATTGTTGTGAACAACCAATGCTTTGTAAGCTGCCACATGGTCCCTGCTCTAAATGCCTCCGATTAATTTGATCACTTAGTGGGTGGCTTTTGATAAAGGGGAGTAATATGGAAATGACAAAAAACAGTAATGGTAGATTTTTCTTGATTTAATTATTGATTTCAGGTCCATAAGTATTAATATGATTTGGGAAAATTCCTGGTTTGACTTTTCAGTTGCCAGACATGTTTTCTTTTCTTTCCAAACAGTATAAATATTGACTATAATGTCAGTGGGTGAAGTTAAATGTTAGTGGGAAGAGCCAGTAGGAGAGAGGGGGATGGGGGTGGGCAGAAGTGAAGAATCATTTAAGCACAGGTCTGGTTTTAAAGATTTATAAAGTCTACAAGCACATACAGGTGACTCCACGGACTCCACAGCAGGATTTTATGGGGATGATATCTGAATTGTTGAGTGTTTATTTTCCATCTGAATTAAGAGAGGCTACTCTTCATATTGCATTTATTAAGTCCTTATATCTGGCATAAATCTCCATCTGCAATGAACTTTAAATACAGAAAATGTAGGAAAACATCATCTGCATTTGCAAACATTTGCAAGGTTTCAGCCTCTCTTCTGCCATCACTGATAAATAAAGCTTAGAAGAGGCATTAACAGCAGCAGGCTGTGCTGTATTCACCTTGAACTCCCATCCGTGTTTTACACAAGCAGTGTTTTTAAGGATATCAACATTCTTTAAACAACCCATCCCTGCAGATCCCCAACTTAGGGACACTTGTGCAGAAAGAAACGTTTCTTGCACAGGCATTTCCATATTTCTGCAAACTCTGGACAGGAAGGAGAGTTTCTCATTTACAGACGGACAAAAAAACCCCCAACCAAACAAAAAAACATTGTAAAGTGTTAAGCTGCTAAGGCCACAAAGTGAGAGATTTAATAACTGGATCCAGGTCTCCTGATCTGTTCTTTAACCAGGTGGCCAAATTTTCTTTCCAAAAACCTGCAAATGTGGCTGCTCTGAGGATGTAGATCAGGCAGCACTTTACAATCCCTGCTTTTCACTGCCATTATGCTTTAAAAATATTCTGTTCAATATCCTTTATGGGGGTGTTTCTGCCCCTGAACTGCTGTGTCTGGGACATTGGTGAAATCAGACCTCCAGTAACTGCAGATTTCAGAGTGGCTGTAACTATTTACTGAGCATGGAAAATGGTACAAAAATGAGACCTCTAGAATGATGCCAGGCTTCATTCCACTATTATTAACTCAAGGCTCATTTTTATAGAGCAGTTTGCTCAATTTTACTCCATATTAGAGCAGATCAATGAAATAATATGAGATTTGACTAGAAGTGACACCCGGAGTTGTACAGTAATGTTTGCTTTTCTTAACAAACCGACTTTTCCAAGAAGACTTTGATCCTGCTCTTGTATCCACAGACTTTGAGGAGTCAGTGCCTCTCAGGTACTTCAAAGCCTAACCTGGTGACATTCTGGTTTAATAAATATATAGCTCTCCACTTTCACTTGCACTGACAGAATACTCTTTTCACATTTCCTTCGCCTAACTTCCAGCATGCCTTTCAGCACTGGAGCTGGCCTGTAGCTGCTCCCATAACAAGGAAATTTGTTCTCCTAATTCCAGCCACACTGTCTCTCAGGCATCAATTCATCACTTAAATTTGTCATAAGCGCGTTAAATAGAACACTGAAATTGTTCTTGTCAAATAATCTCCAAGAAGTATAGACTGTGACTCTGCTACATCCTTGGATTCTGCTCTGACATTTTACACTGTCAAAATAAAGCAGACGTTCCCCTCCTCCCCAGTAAAAGTTCTTTAAGCCATTAAATTACATTATCATTCATACATATTTTTATCTGCTGTATTTGCATGGCTGTAGTTATGGATCTGTCAGTATTTTCCCTATAAACCCCTATTTCCAGGGATTTAGGCAGTAATTCTGCCTTAATAATTTGCTCCAGGCTAAAGCTTAAAATGCAAAGTCTCAGGCTGAGAATAGTATTTTTTATTTATTTTTTTTTCACCATTTTGAAAAGCAAATCATTTTGCCTGGTTTAAGGATGGGAAGTGCAGTTGTGCCTTCAGGGAAGAGCTCCCTGGAGGGGGCTGGGGGTGAGCTCCAAGGCAGGGGATGAGCTCAGCTCTGCCCTCAACTTCAGGGCATTAAATGCTTCAAGGAAGAGAAACCTTTCCTGCCCCACCCCCTGAAAAATCCCGGGGTGTCTGTGCAGCAGCCCAGAGATTGACTGCCAAGGTTTGTGCCAAACAGATTTCAAGTGGGGAGTTGGATGGTAACAGCAATAACTCTGGCAATGTAGAACTCAGCACAGGTTTTTGGGTGGTTTTCTAGGGGTTTTTTGGTTTTGTTTTTTTTTCTTTTTCTTTTTTTCAACACTGTTCCCAGACAGATTTTTTTCTGCAACTGCTGAAAACTTGGCTGTGCTTTGGTGTTCGAGTGGAAGCAATCCCCATTTCTGCCAGCTGCCATGGTAACAGCCTTGCCCTACTATTAAAAAATGAATGTTATCACCCCCAAAATCAGGAGTGCCTTTGAAATGATGAGATTTGAAGCCTCCCTTTTTAAAATTTTTGGGTGAGGAGATGACTTTATTTGGAGCTTTTGAGCATTTTAGTAATTCCAAACTTATACTGAGAACACGTTTTCAATCTTTCTGCTATGTGAGAAGCTGGTTTTATTTATTGTTATCATTAATAAATGAAGTCTGGATTGATCAGATGATTCTAGGACCTACGATTTTTTTTAAAAAATGCTTAAAAAAATTGCAGGGTTTGAAGTAAAATTCTGAGTTGGCACAGATAACTTAAATACTTTCTGACACTTTGCACATAATTGCTGTTTAATTTCTCTCACTCTCCCTCCCCCCCCATTTTCTCCCTCTCACAAAGTGCCACAGACACAAGAGGCTACATTTGAGTTCATTGCCAGAGAAATCAGATGGAGGGTGAACAAATTGATCATGAGAAGAGAAAGCAGCCATTATTTGCCTGATAATTTTTGGTAATCAGCAATAATGAGAACAGAAATAGAGAAAGTTCTTGCTAATTGCATCATTTTTTTTGTGTGTGTGCAAAATGTTAATGTTTTCAAGAGAGGCAGCAATCATTCAGAAGAAGAAAAGGGTGCATTTTCTTACAATATCTGTTGCAGGTGGCTACTGTTTAAAGGGGTTTCTTTGTACATCTCATGTTTGTTAATTATTTAAAATGAGCTGCCATGATTTCTAACTGGTCCTGGATTGAAATTTCTGGATTTTTTTTTTCCTGTGGAGTTTAAAAAATGAAGGGAATGAAGAGAATGAAATAACGGTGAGGAATAAGGAAATAAGATTAGAATTGACCTTGCTGCTATGAAGACTCCTCTCAGCTCTTGAGGATGGGGAGGAGAAAAAAAATCAAAGATGTTAACCTTATTCTCTTTTTTCCCTTGCCTGCAGAAGGCCTCTTGGCACATACATCACATTTAATCTTATTTCTCCTTCTCGTATATATTGCATTAACCTCCGTTTGCATTTGGCTTGTTTTCTGCCTTTGAAAAATGATGTGTGGGGAGCTGGACCTTGCATTTGGCAGCCTCCAGGGATTTGGATCTTAATTTTCACCAGCAAAATGATCTGGTTGGAGGGCAGGTCCAGTGATCTCGGGGCTCACTTGCAATCTGGAAAATCCCCCACGTGCAGCAGTGGGCAAAGGGCTGGGGGTCCCTGTGGCTGCACCAGGCACAGATTTCTCCAGGGACTGGGATTGCCCCTGAGGAGCCTGGAACAGATCAGCTTCCAGGTCAGCTCCAGCTGTGCCCCGTGGTTTGTGCCATGTTTTATGCTCTGTGCAGGATGTAAATGTTGGTTTAGAGGGATGCTGCTTTAGCAGATGCTGATTTAGGGCTGCCCATGGCTGGAGGAGGTGCTGCAGTGGTTTGGGCAAGTCAGGGACATCCCTGTCCTTTCCTCTTCTCTTTGAAGGCACTGCTGCTGTTGAATAATTCGCTGCTTCTCCAGGATTTTGTTAATTCTGCCTAAAGGCAGAGTCCCATGGGAAATGTTCCATGACCTGGTGAGTCCTGCCCCTACCCCTGAGCCCTGTCCAAGGCACTACCCAGTGCCTGACCCTGGGGATCTGCAGGAAGCAAAGCAGGCTCTGAAGGCTTCTTTCCACAAAGAACCTTGGAGAAACCCCAAAATCCAAACCAAAGCCGAGCTGTGATGGCATTTAATGAGAATCCAGGGTTGTACAAGGGCAGGAAGGATGCTTGCACAATAACCTGCAAATGCACCTCTGGAATAGCAAAGCTCAGCCCTGCCAAGGAAAACACTGTGGGACCCTCTGAATTTCATTGGAAACCTCAGGACAGCTGGATATGGCTTCTCCTTAGAGTTCCAGTGCTCCAGTGCATTTATCTCCCTGATAACTGGGAAGATGTAAATGATCTCAGCCTTCTCTGCACCTCCCTTATGTACTCTGTGTGTCCTGAAGCTGAGAATTTTGGCAGTAGGCAAAGATTTTTTGTCTTACTCTTTACTTGATTGCTTGATTGCTGCATCTTGGCAAGAGCTCATTTACTGAGAAAAAGATCCTTGATCTAGAAAGTGTATATTTATTTATTTATTTATTTATTTTGAGTTTTTTGTTTGGTTGGTTTTTTTTCAAAATGAGAACATTCTAAAAGCATGACTGATCAGAAGATTCAACAAAGTCTCTGTCATGGATATACTCGGGATCTGGTCTAAGAAATGGGAATATACTGCATGTGTGGTGGAGAAACTGGAGAAAACATGTTTGTGTTGTTCTGTGTGTATATAAAACCAGAAAACCATGAATACTGACATCTCCACTTCCCTCTGCATTGTTTAAGTGACATTAAATGCAAATCTCAAGCTAGAAAACTATCATAAGCAAATAATATTTTTGTTCTCAGTATTTGTAGTATATTTACAATTTTTCTAAGCATTCCTACACCACAAAAATGTTGAGGTTTTTTTTTTTCTATACAGAAATACATGGAAGTCTTTTCTTTAACCTAGGAAAGGAAGGATTTTCCAAGACATATTTTAGATATTTAAGCATATATTCTTCATGATTTTCTCTGTTATGCACATAAGAGCTTCTGCTGAGGCCGGTTATTATTGTGACAGTCCTTTTCATGAAAAGAAAAATTAAACCTGCTGCATTTCCCCCCTGAAAAAGCTGTAAGGCTGAACTCTTGCTTTTCATACCTGCTGAGGTAATGGTATTTTAGAGTGCTTCAGCTTTTCTTTAGTGCTGCATATTGATTAAGTTACTCAATATTTGACAACACCAAGCTTCTTTTCCCAAGATATTTGTTAGAGAAAATCCATGTTTTCCCATTTCTGAGGAAAGGCATCAAACACACTCCTCAGTGTTTGTTGTGCTCCTAATGACAAGGTGTGCAGCCAGCCCTGGGGGAGTGAGCAGGGTGGGTCTGTTGGTTCCTCACACTCAACATCTGCTGTCAGGTGAAGGAGTCACCATTTGAATAAACATTTATTTAATTCACATTTCCCCTAAAATTACCTGCAGAATTTTCTTTAAAAATCAAACCAACTTAGATAAAATGATTATTTGATACATTTGTGTTGGGTTTGTGTATAGAAAAACCATTTGAGGTTATATCCTGCTTTGTAATTTCTCCCTTTTTCAATCTGAACAGGTTCTTTGCTTTCCCCCCACCCACCACATAAAACTTTCCAAAAATTCACTGGTCTCAAAGTCAGTCAGCCCTGTTCACAAAAAAAAAAATCTGTAGGGTTGCACATTTCTCTATCTTTGAATTTCTTTTAAGAATTGCCAGAAAAATAACTAATGACCATCATCACTTTGTGAAGGACAGAAAACCTCCTGTCAGCGTTGCTCTGGCTGCTGGGGTGAAATCTGTGAGCAGCAGCTGTATATGAACTGTTGCAGCAACTGGTAAATTATAGATGAGGGCTGTGATTCCACATTCTGTAGCAGTCAGGTGCTGCACATGATCCTTTCTTCCACCCTTGCCTATTCCCTGACTAAATAAAAGATGGGCTTTCTGTATAACCCCTCTCTTTTTGCTTGATTTTGTAAATATGTCTGGTGGCTATTAACTGATTTTGACTCGTTTATTTGTCCATATGGTCAGCACCTAAAGGAAGGGCAGATTTCTCTTTCTGTTCCTTTAAATAAATCTCTTGAATATTCTTTTGGGAGCCATCAGACCTGTCTCCAGTTCAAGGTGACAGTGTATGTACCTGCTGCACATTTTTGGGGATTCAGCCAGCCCTTTTCTTCCAAGGATGAGAAGCCCCACAACCTTCTCCTGAAAGAGAGACACAGAGACAGAGCCCTGTTTAGAATTAGAGACACAGGGATGTCTGCAGGCACCCTGAAGGGCAGCATGGGGAGGTGATTTTCCATTTTTCAGGACGTTAAAACTACGCTAAGAATTCATTCCAGCGGATGTAAACTTTTGCATGCCTGTGTGTGCAGGCTGACATAGTGGTGACTTCATTAGCCTGTCACCAGAGAGCTGTGACTCATGCTCTGGTGGCACCCAGCTGCATTGCAGATCCAGGTATTAAGTAAGATTTAATTAATATTTAATTGGCAATTAGGAAGGAAAGTTTTGAAGAAGTTGATTTCCACTTTTTTTCGCCTTCTGGGCAAGACTAGACTCTTAACCTCTAGTGGTGGTTGTTGTAAAGCAGGTTGAAGGAGCTGAAAAAGAAATACATAGAGAATTGAACTTTGAATTATTTGAAACGACCCATTTCTTCTACCTCCTTCACCACATGTGCACAAATTCCTCCTTAAAAAAAAAAAAAGGCAAAAAATGCTCTGTATATTGTTTACTATC
Source organism: Pycnonotus jocosus (assembly GCA_013400435.1). Taxonomy (NCBI): domain Eukaryota; kingdom Metazoa; phylum Chordata; class Aves; order Passeriformes; family Pycnonotidae; genus Pycnonotus; species Pycnonotus jocosus. Next base: position 117,678 of record VWYP01022470.1, read on the forward strand.
ATAAAAGTAAAGGCTGGAGTTTGATCATAAAATATATTTCTGCATCAAGAAATCTGGCAGGAAAAATCAATAAAAAAGAATTGCCTGTCTTGTTGGTTTGTTGGGGTTTTTTTTCCAAAATAATACTCAGAGAAAAATATGATAACACATCTTGAAGGCAGGTCAGGAAGGGCAACTTTAACTGAGCAGAGGCATCCCAGGAACAAAGCATGTGACTAATCCATGGATCCCTTTATTGTCTGGGCACTCTCTTCCCGTCTCTGTTGGACCAAATTAAAGAAAAAAAATCTTTTAACGTTTTGTTTACCCAGCTTTTTCCACTGCCAGCCTTCCCCACTGAAATAGCAGGGTTGCAGTGATTTGCACAAGTTTGGGGGTGTTTATTTCCACTTCCCTGTGAGCGCTCACGGAACGGGTGACTTTGACTGCTCTGGTGGAAACAACAGCAAGTGACAAAACCCCCAAGGGCAGATTTGTATTAAATTTTCTACATTGCTTGATTTGGGGTTTGCTAAGACCTACTGTATGTGTGAGAAGCAAGGCTTTTTTTTTTTTTCTTCCCCTTTTGTTGTATATTTTTGGCAGCTTATGTAGATTATCAACATTTTATTTGACACAAGAATGCAAAGCAGGATATGTCATGCAAAAAGGGCTGAGTTTCCCTTTGGGCAACTTCACCAAATTCATCCCCACTCTCTTTCTGTTGGCTTCATAATCTTTTCTTGAGAAACAATTGCTTCTTCATGTGGAAACAGGTATATTAGTGGCAGCTCCAGGCTCTATGCAGCATATGATGCTGGAAGTTTAATTTAGACTTGGAGAAATGAAAAACCGTGGGAGAAAATTTGTGGGGGGTTTTCATATATTGCAACACACTAAACTATATTAACTTTATCCAATGACCTTTGCTCAGCCTATGCTTTCATTTCGTGGAATTTCCAACACCAAAGCTAGAGAAATCTACAGGAAGATATAAAAGATGCTTCATAATAAATGCAGTCACCTCACCACATTGAGTTTCCCAGGATAATGATTAACTCTTTGTATTCTTCAGAATTTCTTTATTTCAGATTAGAACTCAGTTCCCTGAGGTGCAGACTCCTTTTAGTAAACATGCAGCTAGTTTTAAATGTACTATAAATATATTAAAGCCATGATGGTTGTTTTATCTCCTTTTCAAGTGCTGTGGACATTTTGGCATTCTGTAATTCCAGGGCTGAGGTGTTACCATCCTTATTTTGACAAGCAGAAGTTAAAATAGAGAGGAAACTCTAAGCCCAACGTTTGTGGTCACCCCTTGAATATGTGGCCACACTCTGACCACAAAACCTTCCTCCCTCATTGCATGTGGAGATTCCTGATGACTTCTTGGCTATAGAGTCAAGAACACAAAGCTAATGAAGACTTTCTGTAATGATGGTAAACAGATTTTTTTGCCCATTACTTTTAAATTTCAGTGAGGATTAAGCTCTGTACAGAGCCATGGAAGCCTGCAGAGCTTTAATTACTCAGCACTAGAGAAGCTTCATTTTGCTGAATAGTCTTTCTTGCTTTGGTATGTTTCTGATATGCCCTTGAAACATCACTCACCAGGAAAAAGAGAAGCAGACAAAAATAAAATTGCAAAATTGTAATGCACCTGCAGTGAGTTTTAATGAAATTCAATCGGTGCACAGTGAACATGCTTTAAATTAGCTAAAATATTCTGTATATGATCCTGATGCTTTTAATTAAAACATCACTGGAAGGATTCAGTTAGTATGGGATTGAATAGAAGTATTGAAAATTAACTGTGGACACAAATTCTTAGAGGAATGACAAAAAAGTTTAGAGTTGCTTGGCACTGTTTTAGCAACAATCTGTAAATGTAGCACATTCCTGTGGTCTGCATCAGCTATTTTGAAAGAGGCAGGTTCAGCTCTGCACTGTGTCCCTTTTTCCCCTCTTATTGAGTCAAGAACAGCCCATGCTTGGTCATTTCCTCCTTTCAGATTAATCTCCTGCCTTTTGGCAAAGAGAACAGAAGTACAGACACATCAAAGCACAACACTGCTTCCTTTGGAGCTTAAAACAGGTTTCAGATTTATTTGGCTCTTGATTATCAATTTCATGTTTTTTAGAGGTTGTTTTCACCTGTTCCTTGGAATCTGAGTTTCATCATGTATCATTGCATGATCAGTTGATGAAATGATTGAGAGGAAAAAGAGTAATGAACCAGACTTTCAAATCTGTACATCTGCAAATCTGCAAATCTTAAAAGAAGCCAAACAAAAGCTAAACTGAAGGAGAGGACCCTTCTTGAAAGAAAATTAAATGGCTTTATAGATACCATTATTTGCTAAGAAACTATTTTTTTGATACTGAAAAGAAAGTTTTTTTCAGCAGTATAGTACACACAACTTCTGACAAAAGACTGGAAAGCAATTTAAAATTTCCCAAAAAGACATATGACAATATATTCCAGACCTCTGAAAACTGGGGTGATGCTGTGGGGTGCTTAATTATAGACTAAAGTTTTATCAAACTAAGAGAAATAGAAAGTACTAGACTAAGTATAAAGCTGAAAAGAATGTTCAGTGGTTTAATTCTCAGAGTGAAATAAATTTTTTTATTCCTTTTTTTTTTCCTCAAGACCAGCTGCAGGACCACTGATAAGAAGTGCAGGGCAATAACAGCCTTTGGGCTACTTGTTCCATTATCTTGGAATGAAGATGCTCTCGATTGTGGATGGATGCAACATCCACCTCTATGGAAATACAGGGAAAATACTTTTCAGAGGTGTTTTAGACAGAATAATGAATGAACATATATTTTCAAAAGACTTTTAAATAAAGAAGTCATGTCTTTGAGGGGGGTCTGATGCTTACTCCTATAACAAAGTGTAGGAACACCCATCTCAAAAACCTCTCCCAGCTTTCCCAACCACAAAAGCTCATCTATAGAGGATGGAAATGCTGCAATTCACTCCTCACAGGCTGGGAGGGGATATTGCCTGGCCTCTGTCACTCATTATGGCTGTGATATCACAGAGGGTTCCAGGCCTTCTGTCCTTTCTTTCTGTCAGCACTCCATGGCAGCATCAGCCAACTGGAGAAACATCCCAAAACAGAGTTTTCATAAACTTGGAGTGAACACGAACTTAAAATTCCTGTGAGTGCTATTCTGTATGTTAATGACCAGAGAACACCTATGTACTGAATTTTAAGGTTTTGGTCACCTTGAGGTGTGGGTGCTCAAAGGATGTCTCACATTCAAGAGGCAAATGTCTCTTGCTGTTCTCTCTGAACTGCCTTCCACAAATTTTAGCTCTGCACTTCCTGAGAGCCACATGGCTGGGAGCCCCAGACGATGACATCAGGTGGAGTCCATCATGCGTGTCCTGATGTCATTGCTCTGGGGCAGGAACCGTTCCAGGGACATGGCACCCAGCCAAGGGCCATCCAGCTTCACCTTAAAGGCACCTGCACACTGAGAACTTCCCAAAATAAGTGTGCATCATCTTCCTCTGCTTGCCAAAAAGCAAATATCCCTAAGGGACACCCAGTGGCTTTTCTCTTCATCACTGCGTTCTCTTTCTGTTCCCTGTCCAGGCTTTTATTTTCTGCCCATCCCACCCTCTCTTAACGCTTTTCTCACTTCTAATGTGCTTGTGTCCCTTGGTGCCCACCCTCCCCCCTGCTCAGTGGCTCCTGTCCTGCTCCTGTCCCTGGGGTCCTGCTGCTCACAGACCCCTCCATCCCCTGCTGCAGACTGGAAGCTGAAGGAAGTGACAGGCGGGGTGGACAGCTGGAGTTTGTCTGACGTGACAGCTTTCCCCTGTGCCAGAGATTAGTATTGCTGCTCTGCTGGTGCAGCCAGATATAAAATACAACCCCAGCCTCTCCCTGAAATATGCCCTATATAAATTCCAAGCCTTGGGTGAGAGAAAAGTTGACTGTATTTGATGCCATCTTTTTTTCATGAACATATACAATCTATATATAATTTTTATAGCCAAGCTTTCCTCCAGCTTTCACAGCCAAAGCAGCAGCTCCTAGGCTCAGAGTGAAGTGCACATATGGAACTTTTAGGGCCTGGTTTATATTCTGTGTGAAATGGCAAATAATGACAGAAATTCCTGAATCATGATCTAGCACAACCAGACAGTTGCTATCAATGTTTACTCTAATCAGGAAAATGAGTTAATCTATAGAGTTGTAGAATCACAGAGTTTTTTAGGTTGGAAAAGACCTTGAAACACATCAAGTCCAACAGTTGAATTTATCTTTAAAGGAAAAAATGTTTAATTTATCAGTCTACAAAAACACTGAGGGGGCTACAATGTTAAAAGCCAAGATGACCTGGATTTTACTTGTCACTAACTATAGATAGCTATAGACATCATCATCATCATCATCNTTTTAGGTTGGAAAAGACCTTGAAACACATCAAGTCCAACAGTTGAATTTATCTTTAAAGGAAAAAATGTTTAATTTATCAGTCTACAAAAACACTGAGGGGGCTACAATGTTAAAAGCCAAGATGACCTGAATTTTACTTGTCACTAACTATAGATAGCTATAGACATCATCATCATCATCATCATCATCATCATCAAAAACAATTACAGCATCTAGTTCTATTAGATAAAAAAATTACCTACTGTGGAAATGTGGAAATAAAACCACACAAACTTCAACAGTTTGTGTTGTAACACCTGCTATTGCTCATGGCTTGCAGCAGCAATAATCTACCCTGTATTTGGCAGTATTGTATTGTTTGGTATGACAATTGTCATGTTCCAGCTCCAAAAAGCAGGAGCTGACTATTCTCTGATTGACAGTAATGTAAAACAGCACATTGGTTTTGTTTTCTTTTATTTATTTTGCAGAATTCGAACACAAGATAAAACCAGAATCTGTCCCATTAAATAGTCATTGAAAACTGGGCAAAAAACTCAAACCCATAAACCCATGAAGGTGAAAGTTTTAACTTTAGGATCACATGGCTTTCACCATTATTTTGGGCTAATTTTAGGGTTTTTTTCCTGTGCCAGTCTGAAATTGCGTGGGTCCATCATGACTGATCTAAATTAATAACTAAAATACTGAAGATTTATTGCCATAAAGAGATTTCTGTTTTCCAAGTGATAAGAATGTTGTGACATATATTGATCTACTGAGGTGGTGGTAGTCACTGAAAGATGGATCTGCCCATTTATTTTTTTGTCCCTTTTGCTATTATTATATTTATTGAGAACATGTCAGAACAATTGGCAGAAAACCTTGAGATGCTGATGAACTGATAAGATGAGCATATATGTGAAGCAGTAGTTGATCAATATATATTAACTAAGGTTATTTGGACAAGGAAATGTAATACTTTCCACCTCTCCTCTTGGAAATAAATTTAATAGACTATCTCACCTCCCACGTGTTGCCCAGTAATCACCTTCAGCTATTTTTTTCCCAATTAATTACAGCCTTTTAGATGATGAACAGAGTCCCTCTCATGGGCACATGAAGTCAGAGGATTGTTAGGAAAAATTCTCCTTTGAACAATGCAACCTTACATACAGATGATTTCCAAGCAGATTTTTTTCCCCGTGTCACACTCATTTCAATGCGTATTTGGAGACTCCAGAATTTATTCCAAGTTAGTTTACAACTAAATTAAAGGAGGGGAAGGAAACACCAGAAGGAAGATTTCATGCAGTTTGTCAGTGTAAGCTCCAAGCTATTGAGGATTATTCCCTTGTTTTCATGGGGCTTTTACGATCTTTATTGTGATTTAAGGAGGAAAGTGCATGGGACTTTTTTTGCTGTATTCTTTTCTCTTCTGCTCATGTGTGCTCCCTTCCTCCTTGCTCATTTACAATGCTCATTTGGAGAACACACAACAGTGGAAACATTTAGGAGCAGGGAAAGATTTTAATTGTTGCCTTCCAAGGCAACAACGATGACCAACATAAACCATTCTACGTGAACCATGTTCCAGCAGAGAATTTCACTGGGGAATAATGAAGAAGCAAACAAAAAATATTTGCTGGAAGGCAAAATTGGAGAGAGGCCAGATCACAGATTTTGATAGGATTTCTTTTCCTTAAGCCATACACCAGCCACGCTACAAATACATCCTAGAGCAGGAATTAACTGCTTAAGAAGGTCGTGCTAATGGGGATGATTTTAAAGCATGGGAAGCTTTGCTGTTTGTGTTTCAACACCAGTAAAAGAGGCATCATTTGGAGTCCACTAAAGTAAATCTTCATGCAGACATCTCCTGACAGGCATGAATATGTGGTGTGCATAAATAAATGCATAAAGTGCAACAGAATTCTTATGGAAACGGCCACATTGCAGAGAATATATTTTAAAAATGCTCAAGGTATCAGAAGTGCATCACCCCCTCTGCTGTTCAGCTGCTCCTGGGATATTGGAGGAACACTTGACATTTCAGTGTTCCTAATTCTGTCAGTGGGCCCCACTTCTGGTGTCACTGAGTCCAACTTTTGACCATCACAGGTAATTTCTCCCTTTAGTACGGAGTTAAAAGGCTGAATTTAATTTAGACTGCTCGTGTGGTCAAGTACACTCAGTGTGGGCTTCTCTTAACAGATGGGCCAGGGTTACCACATTGATTTGCATAGAAATTAGAATTGATCAAAACTAAATTATTGATTATTTCAAGTTGAAAAACACCCTCTTCAACCTTGCATTCTCAACAAGCTTTTATCGTTACAGAACTGGTGAATAAATCATAAACTGGTAACATAATAAAAACATAATAAATAGGGTGGGATTTTCTGGTCATTTTCAACGTTGTAGAATGGATAATAAGTTTGAATCAGAAGAACTCCCCTTTAAATGCTATGGAAACCTGATGATACATTCTGATACCATTTTCATCATTTTATTCATTCAATCAATTATTTCATTCATTATCAGCACCATTATTTGGGAATGAAAAAGGAGTGATTTTCTGCTTCACATTAAAAATGGGGGTTTCCATTTAAAAATTAATTAGAAATAGTCCTCCCTCTTAGGTTTTGTTTGTTGGTTTGGTTTTAGTGGTCAGATTAATTTATTTATTAGAATAATAGCACTTTCCCACATTAAATTGCATTGAGTTTTTTTCCTCCTAACACTTCCAATTCTTTATTTCTAGTGATACAAAATTCCTCTTCCCTTGCCTCCTCTTTTTTTTTCCTGTTAAATGCTTTTTATTTAAAGAACTCACGAACAATGGCATTTATTGGAGAGCTCTGAGAACAAAGTTTAATTCTCAGCTCTGCTGTGTGATCTCTTTATGACACTAACAAGTTAGTCAGGCTCTCTGTGTGCTGTTCCCTATCTATAAAAGACAGATAATAGCACTTTCTTAACTGGAAATCTTAACAATGTAGCTATTAAAGGTTATGTGTACTTGTGCTGAGGCATAGCCAGAACTTTAAAATATATACAATTTTTGAGGTAGGCTGAGAGCCATTTCCTTCCTTTTATTTTATTGCTAACCTCTGCAAGGTTTTTCTCCTTGTTCCCTAAGAAATGTGTGTGTTTTCAGAATTTGCTGCAAGTGCCATATCTGATCACAGGTATCAGAGATCCAATTATGAAATGGTCTGATTCAGAAACTGCAGAAAAAACAGAATTCCAGAGTCACTTTTCCGCTATTTAGTTTCCATCTGAGGGAAGTCTGTACAGATGGGCATCTTGTTGGAATTCAATATCCTGAATATTACTTTGATTTTCTTTGGGTAGAGAGGAAGCAGATAAGTTCATTAGGATCTCCTTTCCTCCAAACCTCTCCTGCAATGACTTTCCTTTGGTTATTCAGGTAGGTGATTTCCTTTTTGCCTTTTGAGCTACATTCAGGTCATCCAGCTCCCTAGTAATTTGAATACCAACAAACTGGGTCTTTCTGACAGCCTGAGCTTGACAGGCTGCTCTAAGTCCCTCCACTGAATTGTTGGTCTGTCATGTTATTTCCCCTAGAAATGGTATAAGAGCTGATAGCAACCTGAATGCCTAAAAATAGATGGGCAGAATAGGCCTTGGAATATGTAGCTGGTATTTTATCATCCTGGCTCCCTCTGCCATTGCATGGTGCAATGTGATAGCTTAAAATAACTAAGTACCATTCTTGTGCCAAAAATATAAAATGTCATTCAGTATTACCCATTTCAGCTATGGACACACTCCTCACACTTCCTTCAGCAGTTTTCCCAGCACAGCTAATTCCAAAGACTGTCAGGGTGAAAACTCTTGCACGTAACCAAATTTATCCAATCCAGAGAGACAAATTTATTAAATGGGGCCAAGAGGTTGTTCTCCATCTGCACCCCTGGGTTTGAGTCTTCTAAACTCTCCACATGGCCTAAGATCCTGCATGGTCCCTACAACAGTTGCTTTGTCTTTCCACTACAAGTCAGGGACAGAGAAAAAAGATAAAATCTGCCTTGCCAACTTGTACTTTCTTATAGCCACAGGCTATTTTTTGTTGTTCTGGGGAGTAGTGATGCATATAATGCGTGTGTAGTAGATTTGATGAGCTGGAGGCTTCTGCTTCAGATGGTGTTCCTGGAGGTGTTTTTCTGCTTTAATGCAAGTTAAAGGTTTCTCCTTTTTGGCAGGATTGGTGTTGCTCCCATAGATTTTAGGTGCCTCTCCTGAAAAACGCACCGTGTGCTGGAATTACTCTATTGAAAACCAAGCTGCAATTTTTAGTCTACAAGATGCAGAATTGTGTTGGCTTTTGTTTGCCAGTTTGCCTGAGCTGAAATGGGCAAAACCCAGCTGAGTTCTCATCAATGCTCTGGTAAGAGTCAGAGAGGGGAATGGGAAGAGCAAACCCAAAGATCTGTAAGAGAGGTTAAATCAGATAGAGGGATTGTTTTAGCTCTTTAAATATCATACTCACATCCTGATTCCTCCTTACTCTCCCTGTAGCTGCCACAGGATTTTTCCAACTGCCGGAGGCTCTACCCTCACTCTGATCCGAGGGGAAGCATGGTCCCTGACACCTCAGGTGTGTCTGCAGTGCAGGGGGACAGGGAAAGGAAGAGATCAATTTTTGCTGCTGTTGTGGGACAGGTGTTTTGAACACTTTAATTCAGTTCTCTGGTGCTTGAGAGGTTTGATTGAGCTATTCTTCATTCCATATTCTGACCGTAATCCAGTCTGGGTTCTCCTCCATTCCATATTCCAATGCTAATACAGACCAGGTTTTGCCACCATTCCATATTCCAGCAGAAATCCAGTCCGGGTTTTCTACCATTCCGTATTCCAGCAGGAATCCAGTCCGGGTTATCTCCCATTCCGTATTCCAGCAGGAATCCAGTCCAGGTTATCTCCCATTCCTAATTCCAGCTATGATCCTATCCATGTTTTTCTCCATTCCATATTCAAGCTCTGATCCAGCCCAAGTTTTTCCACATTCCCAATTTTGGGCCCTGTCGAAGGTTTTTTAGTTTGTTTAAACTTTTCTTTCTTGGAAAAGCACAGATGNTATGATCCTATCCGTGTTTTTCTCCATTCCACATTCCAGCTCTGATCCAGCCTGAGTTTTTCCGCATTCCCAATTTTGGGCCCTGTCTAAGGTTTTTTAGTTTGTTTAAACTTTTCTTTCTTGGAAAAGCACAGATGTCTCTTGCAACTGTCAGATGTTTTTCCATAGTAAGGAATGAGCTAAGAACTGGACAATGTTTATTTCATCATGAGAAATAATTAGTGTGTAAGAGAGTTGGGCTGTCATCAATTTTTATGCTTGCGGTAAAAATGAATTGCTAGAAAATGAGGGAAAATAACATTTAGAGCGTCCTGTGCCTTGTGTGTTTTTGATACCTTTGTCTTCGGATAGTTCCACTCAAATCCTCACTTCATCCTTCTGCCTCTCATTTCAATTGTTTTGGAAGTGCCAAAAGCATCTTGTTTGATTTAATGAGTGTTTTGTCAGTCATAGGCAGATTGTTTGCAGAGCTGCAGTTCTCTTAGGTGTGTGTTTATGAAGTACACAAGCCTGTTAGTGATGTTTTTTTCTTTATATTCCCTTGTGGTTTGTATTTCTGTAGAGCTGAACAGAAACATTGTACCATGATAAAGTTGGGCTGGTGCCTGACTCACCTCCCTTCTCATCCTCCTGAGCTGCAGTTTTCTGTGTTTGCCTTTTTTGCTCAAGTTTGGCAAAGGCAGAGTGATTATGCACTTCACACTTTGTGCTCCCAAGGCAACATCATGGATCTTTATCCTGCCAGGAATGGGGATTCAGTGCTACCCTGGGCTGAATATTTGGGTTGCCAGAAGTGTTTGAAGGGTGGCAGGATGGTCGTTTCATCTCATAAAAATGCGTGTAAAAACCAGTGAAATAAAACACAGGACAGAGGCAAGAAGTGATTCATTAAGGATGGACAAATTGGCTTTCAAAAGACAAAGTAACTGCTCTCCAGAGGGATAATACAGCAAGTTGCTGAGCAGTCTGGGCTGAATCCAGAAAAGGATTTAATTGTGTGCTTAATTTTAAATATTCAAGTAGTCCTTTAGCTTTACAGGGAAAATCTATGTGTGTAAAGTAAAACAGAATAGAGTCTTCACGCAATTAAACTCTTTATCTGGATCCATTTCCTTGAATTTTGCTCCAAGGCTTCCAAGCCATGATTACACCTTGGAGTGATCTTTGTGTATTTCATAGCACACAAATGTTCTCAGCTGTGTGCAACCCTTGCTCCTGTCTGGGGGATATTGGAGATATTCATATACAGCATCCCGAAAATGAGGTACAGACACACTGAAATAGCAACAGAATAGTGCTGGTTTTGACAACAAATCCATTCTCTGTGCTTCTCAGGGCAACAGTTTTCAACTTTTCTTTGGAGAAAAAAGGGCTGAAGGAAAGGGCTCCTCACTAAGGACAAAGGTTCTGCTATAAGTGAATATATACATTAGCAATTAGCTGCTATATGATGACTAGGAAAACTCAGAGAAAAGTTTTGGATAATAAGATGAGCTCAGGAAAATGTTTCTGAAAGACCTTAAGGCCAGATTCTAATTAGCAAATGACAAAATAGTTCAGAAAATAAGACTAGTACTGTAAGAATCTTGCCATAGTCAAAGCCCACCATCAGCAAAGATGCTTAATTATCCTGCATATGATAATTCCCTTGTGGAGTTATATGATAAGTATAAAGGGCATTGAAGTCAGAATTACCCTGAAAGTCTTTGGCCTGAAAAGCAGGAGCAGTGAAAGAAAATATAACAATGAAAACAGTTGGAAACAATTTGCATCTTTTCAGTAACTCCTTTTTAACCACTCTGCAAACAACACGCAGCAAAACAAAGCAAAAACTGTGGGCTGGAGTCTCCTCTCTTTTACATGAGCTTAATTGTGTTTCATTAGTCCCAATTTTAATTATTGCAAGCAAAAATGAAGCTAAGGCTTGCTGCCCCTTAAGCTGCTCAGCTCAGATCCATGCAATTCTTTGGAAGGAACAGGAGCAAAGCAATCTTTGGGTAACATAACACAACCCCTGAACTTTGACCTCAATCAAGGTATTCTGAAAAGAAACAATAATGTCATAACTCCCTGAAAGCTTGCAACACCAGAAAATAAAACCTGCATCAGAAACCTGCCCACGAACACTGAGACATAATTCTCCTGACCCCTCAGCACTGCTCCATATGTTGTATATACTAAAGAGAAAAAATGGGTTTTATTTGTACCTACACTCTCAGCAATTATAGCTGGAGTTGTTGGCTCCCTGTGTGTTGTCATTGACACAGATGGATAAAAACAGATACAGCATGTAAGGGAATATTATAACTCAGAGCTCTCGTGCTGCACCACAGGCAGGATTTAAATTCCTCTGTACCTCTTAGCTTGAAAATTTCTCTGAGAAATAACCTCACTGATTAGGGTCTGTGTAAAGTGAAATTTCAAGCCTGCGTGTTGGCGTTCAGGCTGGAAGGCACAGAGGGAGGAGATGAGACCCCTTGGGGCTCAGGGGGGTGTTTGGTGCTGGTTGGGAGCTGCTCATGGGGACAGGACCCTGCTCCTTGGGGGAAATGGATGGAGAGGGTTTTGTCTCATGGAACTGAGCAGTGAGTGACAGTGTGGCCAGGGCCCTCCAGGCCTGTTTGTGCTGGATCTGCAGTGGTTTAGGTGGCAAAACTATTTCTTTTACCCCTACTCATCATCTTGTCCACAGAGAACAATGGCTCAGCTGCAATGCTGCCAGCTCTGAGCTCTTCTGAGCCCACATTCCTGCTCAGGGGACTTGCCCATGGGGTGGTGACAGCACAGGGTGCCACCAGTGCCGTGCCAGCTCCACCACAGGGGTGGCACAGGCTCTGGCTGGGAGTGTCAATCCAGACCAGGACCTGCCCATTGCTTGGTTATGGTTTTCCTCAGCATCCTCAGGAATCTGCAGGGAGGATCCCTTCAGCCTGGCAGCAGCCCAGCTCTCAATTTAGGCCCTGTCTTGGTTTGAAAGAGAGGTGTCTGCCAGGGAAAGCCAGAACCTCCCTTAGAATGGAGACTGTAAAAATCCTTCCTCCCAATTATCATAACTCTGAAATGAAGGGGGGGTTCAGGCAAAGGTATGGGGATAAGAATAACAGTTCTTTACTGGTATGTGTAACAAGGCAAATAAAACAACAACAGCTACAGCACTGACAACAAAACAGAACGAGGAGCCTCATGACAGCTGCCTCAGCTGAGACAGGAAGGGATGGAGGAGAGGCTTTGCTTCACAAACCCCGGGGCAGTCAGTCCCAGTGCCCCTGCAGGACTCTGAGAGCACCAAGCTGGAAGGGCAGGGATGAGCAGAGATCCCAGCTGGGGGATGAGATGTATCCGAAACTCCTCGGTGGAAGCTGGAACTATATGGAAAGTACAGGAAATTTCTCTTTGTTTCGGTTGTTTCTATAGAAGTCAAGGCAATTATTAACAAACAGAACACTTGTTCTGAGAAGTCAAGTTAGGAGAGCCTCTGAAATACAAAGCAGTGCTAAAAGAGTTGCTCTTCACATTATCCAGTTGAGTTTCTAAGTGGTAACACATCCTCTCCTCTGTGATGCTGGAACAGCTTCCACTGCCATCAACAGACACACACTGGTTTATCTCACTTAAAGATACTGCTGGTGTGTTTTAAAGACATTGAAAAAATTATTTGACTTAGTTATTTCCTCTGTTTTTATTGTGTATTGATATCAGGTGTCTGTTATTAGAAATTCAGAGATATTAGAGCTCTGGGTAGGTCCCATTTAATGGAAATGAGAAAGATATAAAAACAGACTTGACTTTTTTTGAGTTTGCTTCATTTAATATGGATTGTTCTCTGTATTCTTTTTGCTGGGAAGATAGAAACTTGCTAATGAGCTTTCTGTGAAAGTCAGAAACATTTATGAAAAGCAGGCAATGTTCTGTGTAAATTATTGAATATTGGCACATATCTGGCTGAAAAGCTGGAACTAAAGATGCACTAGATTTACTCAGAGGTGGGACAAAGCCACATGCACTCATCCTGTAGATCTAAAAACCACTTAATTTATGGTTTAGGCTCTGTAATTTATGGTTAATCCCCCAGTGTAACCCCTGTACTGGTATCTGTGCTGTCATGGCCACTCACAGGAAGGGCTCTGCTTTTCCTGCCTTCCTCCCCAGAGGACAACCATAAATATTGTGGGGGGTCTACATAAATAAATATTTCTTTAAGCCCAGAGAAATTAAGGAATAAAAATTCATGAAGTGCAGGTATGGTCCACAGTCAAGCCTGTAAGTTCAGTGATAAATTTTGGGGTTTACCAGGGTAAATTGCTGCCTGAATTCAGAGCTGCATTTCCTGCACAAACCAAGGTCCCAAACATGGGAGGCTGATTTAGCTTAAATCTGGCTCATATATCAGGAACAGCATTGTTAATTGACTACAGGATCATTTATAGCCACTTACACCATATCAAGGACTCTGATACTAAATTTACAAGTTTGTTTACCAGGCTGGTGAACAGGAAAACTCTCTACTTGGAACCTCTTGCAGTTTTAAGTGAATTCATTGATATAAAGCTGCTCTGTCAAATTCTCAGCTGTAGACTCCAGCTCTGCCTAAGAGAATGAATCTGTGCCAGTTTACAGTGTCTGAGACTTTGGTCCCATGAGTCCATTTTTAGATTCACGTTTTGACTATAATTGTATTTTAAAGTGTAAGGCAGAATATTATGTGGCATTTTCTTCTACTCTGTTAAAATGATCCCAGTATAATGGAAACAGGAAAAAAAAAATTCACTTACTTAGGCAGTTTCCAAAATTGCAGTTCTGCAGAAAGGGGGGAAGTGAGCAGTTATATTTAAAAACGTTGGTAAATTGTCAGGCAACGGTGCAGGGATGGAAGGAGAAATGGAAGCAGGAATGTCTGCACAGCTTTAGCAATGAGTCTGGATTTTTGGGCACTGTACACAAGTGCAGAGCCTCCTGTTTGCACAGCCAGCTCTGTGCTCTGGCAAAAATGGTGTGGGTTTGGGAAAGTTTTGCTTTGCATTGCATTCACTTGGCTGTGCTTAACTCTGCACACATCAAAACTCTGACTCCTCCATCTAACAGGAAAATGACTTTGAAATATACACAGTCATCCTTCTTGGATATATATGAAGATGAAGATAATGTCAAGCATTTTTGTATATTCATTTATGAATAATTCATCCGGCTGCACACTGTTATTTATTATTATTATCATTATTATTATTGTTATTAATTATGTGTGTATAGCTGGAAAAGACAGGGAGGCTGTAACCACTGCCTCATGAGAGATGCTTAATCTTAAGAATTTGGTTAGACCAAGATGTGTGGTATGAGAAAAGGAAGACAGACAGTGATAAATAGATCTGATGACACAAAGGCTTTAATAATGTTGATGGGGAGAAATATCATTTGTTTGAGATGATTGCCTTGGGAGCACAGGCTACAGAGAGTTCCCTGGGCAGGAGCTGAGCTCTGCTGCTCTCACTGAGCTGTGGCTACTCACAGCAGCAGCTTCCATTAGAGCACATCTGGATGCTTAGAGCACATCTGGCTTGGCTCTGCAGTCTCCACGTGCCCATGGCAGCTGATTTGGGCAAGAATGTCAGGAAAAGGTCAAGAAAGGCTGTCCAGGCTAGAGCAGACATCCAGAGGAATGTGCATGGGCCCAGAGGCAGCCCTGTTTGGAAGGAGCCTGCAGAATTCCTGATCTCCCATTATTTAGCTCTCTGAGAGGAAAAACAAAGGTGTGAAAGTAGAAAACAAAGATGCAAAGAGGAGCTTTGCAGCAATAAACATTTTACTTTTATATTCCTCCTGAAATTCAGAGATGTCACAAACACCTCGTTGAAATTACATCAAATGTAGGGCTGTGATTTACTTTTGGCTTAACTCAAGGAAAATATTTACATTTCATGACAGAACTGAGTCAAGTCTTAATAACAATTAATCTCTACAGAGATAATTGTAATACCTACTTGCTGTGTTTAGACTTTTCAGAAAGCATGTAAGGAAATAAACTGAACTCAGTGCTGGTGCAAAGTTATTAATCTTGAATTCTGCCTTGTGCAGTAAAAATGGAGTACTAAAGGGCTAATGTACTATAGGGGTGCATTCCCCTGGGGAATTTTATTTGGTCCTGTGCAAGAATCATTGAAAACTTTTCCAAAGGTACCTGAAAGTAACAAAATGTTTCAAAATGATTTTGTCACGTTTTATCAACCTTTAATGCTGGCCTGGGCTTTACATTCCCTGTGTCCAACCCCTGCCAGTGCTTTTCCTGTGCAAGAACACCCACAGGTCCTGCTCTGCACATTCTCCTTGTACCTACACAAGGGGAAAATAGCTGTGCCTGGGCTAAATAAATTTCTAGATACGTGAATTTGAGTTATTTGATCAATTAGACTCTACATTATATGGTTTCCAGGCTTTTGGACAAAATATTATTTACTGATATGAAAATGTTGTTATGCAGTTATTATAAAGATGCCTTTGTATTTAAAATTAATTGTGTGTTCCAAATTCAGTAATTCAGTGCTTTGGACAGGTTATGGCTTTTTTCATAACACTACCACCACTCTCCCTTTTTTTTTTTTGAGTTACTCATATTTGATAAATCAAATCATCACAATGTCTTTAATTTTCCCTTTTTATAAGGAAAATGTGTGTCTGTGTGTCTGAAAATATTGCAGCTGCTAAATAGTTGAAAGCTTGCCTCAGTCTATCAACAGGAAAATAATAGTTTTCCTTCTCAACAGCCTAGGTGCTGAAACCATCTCCAGCTTCATTAAAACATACCATGGAAATAATTTTCTAGTGGGAGATATAATGAATGTGTGAGGCATTTTTACGACATGCAGGAGGCTATAAATTTTTCGAGAGCTTTTATTATTATTTCTGTGCTGTAAGTCACATTTTGCTGTATGTCATAAAGGTTTTGGAAACTGAGAATGCTTTGTAATTGCTCAGAAAAAAAAATGACTCATTACATCTTAGATAACAAAAGAAATGCAGTGTTTGAGCAGGATGTTTACCAGTTCTACTTATTCCAATGGGCCTGGGCCAAGGGCAAACAGTTCTAAATCTGTAGCTGTGTAAAGCATCCTTTGCTGTTTGAGTGCACACAAACAATAACAGAACTCATCTGAAAGTGAGGGCTGATGGGATTCAAGGTGAAAAATGTCCTTTGTAAGGATGTGTTTTACATAGCAAGACATCCATCTTTTGTTCTGTTCTAGAAGCTCTGCACACATTTCTGCCTTGGCAACACGGTCACCACCTTTTCCTGCAGAAATACATGCACATATGTGCAGAAGAACAGTGAACAAAAGGTGTGTCCTCCTTAGTAAGTGTTAATTCCAATATTATAACACTCTTCCAAAATCAATTTTCTAACAGATAAAACCACAGCAGAATAACTCCTGAGTCAAATACACAGGATTAGTGTGTGAGGAGCTGCAGACACTGAGTGCCCCAGGTCTCTGAGGTTGGAAAAGGAGCCTCTGCCCTGCTCCTGTAGCATGGGGAGGGATCAGATTCCTGCCTCTGCCTGCCTCCATTTGGAGCATCACGTGGAGTCTGGAGAAGGTTCAGTGCCCTGCCCTGCTCCAGGAGCTGATCAGCCCGCTCAGGGAGCTGAATTTAAGAGCTTGTCACTGCCAAGTGGGCTTGCAGCTGCCGTGCGGGTGAGGAGGAGCCATCAGCACGCAGGGACGATAGGCAGGAGTGTGACACTTGTGAGAATGTCCCGGAGACTGGAAGGTGCTTCTGTGTAGTGCCATTCTCCTTGGAACACTCTTGTGTGAATTGCACATGCTGATTTTGTTCTGTCTCTGAGGTGTTTGTTTTTATCTTTGCACGGACGCCTGAATACGCTGGCTTTTGTTTGCAAGGTGCCGTTATCATTTTCCCAAGATGAGAAGTAGTACTTTAAAAACAAAGGGAAATATAAGAGCCAGATTGAAGCCTTCCTCAGAAACCTGTTTGGAAAATAGGAGGCAAACTACTCGTTTGTTAAAAACAGTTTGTTATATCGTGTGTGTGACCCCTTATAATCCACCATCTGCAGTAAACATCCTTTCCAAACTTCTCATGCCTTTAAAACAGACCTAAAATAAGTGTAGCAATATTTTTGAACAAGTTATTGCCTGCCAGAGAAGTTCCAAGTCCAGCTGAAGAGGAGGATATGATGCTGCCAGGCCTCATATGTCAGAATAAGCTGTTGTAAATACACCAAGAGCTGATCTGTCCCTCAGTTTAGGGCTTGGGAACAGCAGGAAGCTCCTTCTCTTCCAAAAATTACAGCATTGGGCCTTGGAGTGTAGAAAAGTGAAAATGATCCCAGCCTTATACGCTCTTAATGTGTGTTGGTACAAATGAGCCACGGAGAATCTTATTTCACCTTCAGGTCTGAGGCTTTAGAAGTGATTTTTCCCCTACTTCACAATCAAAAGAAAAAAAGGAAGGTATCTGTGTTGCAACATGTAAATTCCTGCCAGCCAAGGATGAGACATTCTGATCAGTCAAGGGTATTTGTCCAAATGTGAGTAGAATTTGCTTTATCTGCTGATGAAAAAATGCAGTGGTTGTATAGAGAAAAAAGTAGTAATAGTGATTTTTTAAAAAAATTAAAGAATACTGTAGTGAATAATCCCTACCCAAAATTAGATTTTATTTCTTTATTTGATTAAAAAAAATGTAAATAGTTTTATTCCAGTGAAGTGCAGATTTTCCAGGGAATGAGAGAGAACTCCAGGGTCAGCAAGTTTGCATAATGGTTCCTGAAGTGTTCTAGGATGTCACTCAACAGCTCCACACCACAAATGAACTGTTTTCATCAGTTCATGACTTTTATATTTATTTTTTTTTGTTGATGTGTTTGTTTGTTTACATTGCAGCATAAGGGAAACCATTGCATCCTCAGAACTGCAGGTATTTCTGCTGTTGAGTGTAGATTGGGAATATTTCAACTACAAATCAAAGAAAGCAAGGCTGCAATGATGGGTTTTTCTAATGGCCCTGCTGAGGAGTTTTTTGGCAACAACAATGTATCTGCAGACATCTGTATTGCTGTCTACTTAGGGCACAAAAAGCTATCATTACATGTGATGGAACATCAAACAACTATTTCATTAATGGTCCTATTATGAGGAAACACAGTGATATTAGAATACCAGCATCTTGTTACTATAGATACCTGATTTCTCTGTAACACTGGTGTTTTCATGAACTCGCATATATCTGTATTTTATATATAAATGTGTTTGTAGGTACATTTCCCTCTCATTCAGGGAGGAAAATCTTTGCTTTTCAAGTATTTACCACAAGTATTTAGTATTTCAGTTCATCATTATCCAAAGGACACTACACAAGCTGGATGTGAATGGTTTCAATTAGATGGAAGTGGTGTAAATTTAAATGCTCAAGAGAATAACTTTGTAATTCATCTTATCTAACAGGCAGCATATTTACTGAAGACTCTCAGATTTCTCTGGTCTGTTTTACACATTTGCACTGGAATGTTTCCCTGTTGAAAGCAGGGGTTTGAGGGAGACCAGGTTTGGGTGTGATCACTTCGGCTGAGGCACAGAAAATTGTTTTAAATGCGCTGGAAAATGAAAACGATGAGTAATTACCATTGTCTCCCTTAGTTGTGCTCAGACAATGTGTATTCAAAGCATTTCACAGACGGTAATTGGCTCTCACCATTTGTGTGGGTTAGAGAAACGTGGGAATAGTATTTTCCTGACCATGTGGTAAAAAAAACCAGTGACAGGGACTGCATAATTTGCCTGAAAGGAGGTGGGGAGGGTCAGGCAGTAAATCAGTGTGAGATGAGATGTTCAGCCCTATCTGTGTGCTTTAATCACTGGATCTGCTGCCTCTGGGAAGAGATGATCACCACTGGGATCAGCCATGCATCACTCCAGTGCTGGTCTGCATTTTCCACAGGGGTTGGGTTGGTTGGTGCCTTATGAATGTTTTTAAGACATCTTTGGTTGCATTTAGAGATAAAAGCACATCCCTCAGTACCAACGTGCAACATATTGATATAAAAAAGTGCTGGCTTCAGTCAGGCAGTTGGATCTGACCTTACTCATTAACTCTGTAACAGGAAAAGAGAGGAGAATTTGTCCTCCAGCTAATGAGAAAGTCGTGGAGTCCAAACTGTCTCTGATTCAGTACATACATTTTCAGGAACCTTGACTTTCTTGTCTTTGAAGCTTATTTGCTTTGTATTTTAGCTGATGTCTTTTCCCCCCTCTCTTTTTCCCAAAAAATTGTTACAAAAATGATGTGGCAATTCCTAATGTGAGATAGGGGCAGGGTGGGGAGCCGATGTCTGCAGGGCACAGAGATTTACCTTCTCTGCATCTCTCTGACCTTGGAGTTGTTCTGCTCTTGTGCTGTCACTTGGAGTCTGCTCTGTGAGATGCTGAGCAGCCCTGGCAAGCTCTCTCCTCCTGAGCAGAGCCAGTGCTTTGCAGGATTAGCCCCCTCACTGAATCCTTGTCCTGAAAACTTCCACCAATAACTGCGTGCACAGGGGTAGGAGCTTGGTCAGGAAACTTTCTCTGCCTCTCCACCCAAGCCATGGAGAGGAGCAGCTCTGTCAACATTTCTAAACAGCTCGTTTTCTTTTGAGCACAGCTTGAGTGGGATGAGTTGTGTGGTAGTTTTGTGAGGCAAGGAAAAACCTTTCAGAGGTACAACTATTACCAAGTTCTCTGGGGAGAGAAGTGGGGATGAGTGTTCCTGTGTTCCAGTGCAGGACACAGTTGCAAGTTGGTTCTTCATTCAGCAGGTGCATGGCAGAACAGAGAGAGATATGTTATTTAATTCAAGCATTTATTCTTGCTAGTTGAAAGTTATGACATTAAAGCAACCATGTCACCTTACTCTGATTTAAAACCATTTCCTTTCAGAAGAAATGCAAGGGCTCAGAAATTGCATGGAACAGCTGCTCTTCATAGCCTATACTTTACCCAATGCCAGGCAAGAAAGGGAAGATCAAACGCCATCATACTTGCACGTACAAAATGTAAATATCTTGTTTACAATTAATCATACCTCTGTGTTCTGTATCACTGCTGAAACTTGGGGACCTGAAAAATGAGAAAGACAGTATCAATTTGGATGATAGCTAAGATTAAACTCAAGGGGGTTTCTTACCGAGATTTACTTATACTCCTCTCTAAATGCTGCCATTTCACACAAAATTGGGTTCTCTTTGGATTAATATATTTGAAAATTAAGTTGATTTATAACCAATTTTCTCCTCATTTAAACAGCGACCTGCAAGTGTTTCTCCAGGGATCAGCCAGGATCAGAGAAATTATGTGTTGTTTGAGTTGTTCACTGGAGCAGAATCCCTCACAAACATGTGCATATGGTGCTGGGTGCTTTAGGGATCACACTAATACATTTACCTTGTTGTACATTTTTCTTCTCATCTTGAACTCGTGTGTTCTCCTCGCGAGGAATTAAAAAAATAAAACAAACAAAACCAACAAGATATTGCTAATTTGATGGCTGCAGAAATAATATATTCCTCCTTATTCCAGTCTCAGCATTGAAAATGTAAAATGTGCTAATGCTGAGTGCAGCTGTTGGGTGCCCTGGTCAGCTGCTTAAGGAGAGTTGGCAATTCCCCACCTCTAAATCCGAGGAAACTGGGCATTTAAATTATCCTCCCTAAAGCTTTGAAATAATGAGAGCATTTTCTCTTTTTCCAGTCAATGTTTAAATGCTGGCTGTATTCAGAAACCATGGCCATATGTCATCCGAGAGTGAGACAGAAAATAAGTGAATTGTTCTCTAAATTGTTCTCTGAGCAGCAGAATTAATGGGTTGTGATTTCCTAAAGTTCAGTCTCCTTAAGACATTTTAGTCTCTCTGGTGTTTTTATCTGTTGATTGCCATGAACCCCTTGTGGAAATGCAAGGCCTGTCAGAGCCTGCCTGTACAGGGGCATCTTCCTACCCATGGAGCTGGGGGTCGGCCTCTTCTCCCAGGAAAAGAGGACATGGTGTGAAGCTGCACTAGGAGAGGTTAGATTGGACATCAGGATGAATTTTCTCACAAAAATGGTGATTAGACACGGGAATGGGCTGCACAGGGATGTGGCAGAGTCACCATCCCTGGAGGTTTTTGAGGACAGACTGGATGTGGCACTGAGTGCCATGGTCTGCTTGACATGGGGGTGTTGGGTCACAGATTGGACCCAAAGATCCCAGAGGTGTTTTCCAACCTCACTGACTCTGATCCTGTGATCTTACCCCATTTGTGTGTCCATCACCCACAACCCAAACACCTGGAGGTGTTTAAAGAACTGGATCTGGCGCTGAGTGCCATGGTCTGCTTGACAAGGTGATGTTGGGTCACAGGTTGGACCCAAAGATCCCAGAGGTGTTTTCCAACCTCACTGACTCTGATCCTGTGATCTTACCCCATTTGTGTGTCCATCACCCACAACCCAAACACCTGGAGGTGTTTAAAGAACTGGATCTGGCGCTGAGTGCCATGGTCTGCTTGACAAGGTGATGTTGGGTCACAGGTTGGACCCAAAGATCCCAGAGGTGTTTTCCAACCTCACTGACTCTGATCCTGTGATCTTACCCCATTTGTGTGTCCATCACCCACAACCCAAACACCTGGAGGTGTTTAAAGAACTGGATCTGGCGCTGAGTGCCATGGTCTGCTTGACAAGGTGATGTTGGGTCACAGGTTGGACCCAAAGATCCCAGAGGTGTTTTCCAACCTCACTGACTCTGATCCTGTGATCTTACCCCATTTGTGTGTCCATCACCCACAACCCAAACACCTGGAGGTGTTTAAAGAACTGGATCTGGCGCTGAGTGCCATGGTCTGCTTGACAAGGTGATGTTGGGTCACGGGTTGGATCCAAAGATCCCAGAGGTGTTTTCCAACCTCACTGACTCTGATCCTGTGATCTTACCCCATTTGTGTGTCCATCGCCCACAACCCAACCTTCAGCGCTGTCAGGAAATGGCATTAGTGAAATTACGTTTAAAAACGTGCCAGCGCAATCCCTCAGACGATCTAATCAGCTCTGGTGCTGTTGCTGTGTCTGCTGTGAGGAAATTCCCCAGCCATAACTCATGCAATCTGTTCCTGCACTGCACCTTTCCCAGGGCTCTGCTGGATAATTGCTGCCGTGTCCCGAGCGTGCGGCCGCTCGCTGCGCGGGATCACAGCGGGGCCCGCGCTCGCCGCTCGGCTGCCTGAGGTGATAATGCATGCCCCGCAAAATGAGCTTAATGAAAATGTTTAGGATATCAAATCCAGCGTCAGGGATGCTTAGAAAAGCACTTTACCCGTGGAGTAAGGGCAGCGCAATGCACTAAGCTGTTGGAGGAAAGGTCAAGGTTTAGAATTCCTCCCCTAAGTTTCATGAAGAGCAAATTAAAAATAGCCGTAAAAAGTCATGAGGAAACAACTCCAAATTTTTTTTTCGCTCGTTCCAAAGCTGTAAGAAGCTTGTTTTCATTATTGAATATGTTGTTTAATTAATATAATGAAATGGTATCAAACATGGCAAAATGAATCCACTGATTTGATAGTTATGAATTATCTAAACCTTCTGCAAAATATTTATTTACCCTCCGTGTTAAATATTTCCACTGTAATCACAGGAAAGGTTATTCATGTCTCAAAACTCCCTGAAGGCACAGGGTGAGATTTCCCAGGCAATTCCCTAGGCTTATTTCCCTGTTGGAAAACTAAAATAAGTAGTCAGGCTTCCAGATATCAGACCTGAGATCACAAGGAAGCATTTCATTGTAAGGTGCATGATTACATTTAATGTTTATAATCCTACACAAAACCACTCTCTGGAGCAAATGTTTTTTTTTTAATGAACTTTGATGGGGAATGACCACATGGAGCCATTGATGAGACAAGTTAAAGGTCTGCAGTTTTCAAACTGTTTAATAAAGCAAGAGTGATGTCCACCACCATGGTGTTTGTTATGGTGCCCATAAGGATTTGGTGCTGCTGCCACTTGTGGATCAAACTGTGCTATAAGAAGCCTCTTGGGGGTGAAATGAAGGGATTTACAATCTCAACCAAAAAAAAAAAAATCACTGACAGCTTTGCCATGGATTTCAGGTCAAGTGATTCACCAGTGCCTTCTGCTGGTTTTTATACCCATCTCTAATTATTTCAAGACATAAGAAGAGGAAATAGGGAATGGCACTCTTTATTTGTAGGAGGATTGAATTTATGAGCCAAGTTAGGAAAGGATATGAGGTTCAGAGTTATTATTTGAAGAGAAAAGTTAGAAAATAACAAAAAATGAAAACTGGCAAGGTAGGGTTAAATTTAGTCTCAAAGTTAAATATCTAAACCTGAATGAGGTCAGGCTCATTAGGCTTTGAAGAGGTCATCTCCTGCTTTCTGTGGGGAGAGCAGTGCTGTTCCCTGGTGCTCCAGTGGAAGAATGTGGGCAGAAAGAAATGCACAGACAATGAAATAACAGGGAGAAAGCAGGCATTGCTGCAGAATAATATTTCCAAATTTAAGAAGCTGCTGATACTCAGGTCAAGAGCCAGGGAAGAAGAAAAAAAGCACTCAAAAGCCAAGAAAACTGAAGGCTTTATTTCAGGCCTCAAAGTTTGATTTCACTATTTCTGATATTTAAAAAAAAAAAACTTTTTTTTTTTTCCCAGCGTGCAGAATTTCGAATGGCTGCTTTTGAAGGTCTAGTGCCTCTCGTTCAATTCAAATTGCAGAGTCAGGCAAAATGTGCACGCACCAAAAGAGGCTTTTAGAGAAGAGAGAGCCAGGGAAGGGACTCCTGAAGGAAGAGCCAGGAGACAGAGCTGGGACAGCAGCAAGGCTGGTGAGGATGAGCCCATTCTCCAGCTCCCAGTGCATCACAGAGACCCAGCTAAAGCTCTGCTCAGGACAGACCCTTCAAATTCAGGGTTTCTGAGTCGTGGTCTTGTTGTTTGAGCACATCAAACCCCGTTTGCCATAAAATATGAACAATTTCCCAGAGATTTCCAGGAGGAGGCGGGGAGGCAGCAGCGCTCTGCGCTCCACATCCCCGCTTGATGCACGCAAAGAACTGCAAAGGAAAGGGTTGCATATGCTCTTTATGTTTTCCTTAAGGAAAAGAAAGTTATGTTAAAAAGAGGCTCTTAAAAGGAGATACCATCAGTGCTTTTTTTGACAACACTGTGGCCTGCAGTGCATTCTTGAGGAGGCAAGAAAAGGTAAAGCCAGTAAAAAAGTGAGCTGGTTTATACGGGATAGAATTCGGCCCTAAGAAATGAGGTTTAAAAAGCTATTACTTTTCCAAGTTTCAGTGGAGCTTGGAGTATATTCATTTTAATTCCTTATCTCCAACACGACAAAAAGAGAAGAATTAAGGAGAACCCTCCTAACCTGCAGTACTTCCATTTCCCATTCACTCTCGAGTCCTGTAGTTTCCTGATGACAGATGTTGGTTTCGCTGCACTTCAGTCTTTTTTTTTTTTACCCTTTACAGATGTGATTTACTGGATCATAAATCAGTCACTACTTCTGGAATTTCAGCTAACAGATGTCCCCTTTAAAGATTTTAATAAAAACACTGTTAACCCACAGATTCTTTTTGAGGAAATGCCAGTTGCATATAAGAATGCCAATTGGCAGGGATGTAAGTTGAAATTTGACATATTAATAGATTTTTTTTTTTCTGAGTGAAATCAATGTATTTTTTAGAGAGAAGGCATGGCTGCTTTAGTTCTCCATTAGAGCTCCAGCTTGCTGTATCTATTTGCTTGCAATGATGTCATTAACTAGAAAACAGATGCACTCATGAGCATCAGAAATCAATCATAGCTGTTGGCACTTTAATAAACAGCTGCCTTCTTAAATGGTTTGGAATAAACACTGATCATCACCAGCTCTTTTTGAAGGAAGAGCAGTAGGTTATAAAACTGCTGATTAGAGGAGGGGAAAACCTTGAAATTATAAACTTTGGTGGTTGAAATCCTCTGATTGAGTTATTTTAGACTGTCAAAAGATTTACAGAAGAAAATAATTGCAAGATAATGGCTGCTCTGTGCAATATCAGTCATATGACCACAGGAATGCTGCCTGATATATTTTCATAAACTTTCTTCTTCAGAAATAGATTTTATGCATTAATAAGTCATTTATCAAACTCGAGCAAAGCAGAATCTCATTGCTTCCTTGTGCAGTTCAGAAGGAATTTGTTTAAAGATACCAAATTCCTTCCGTTGCTCTCTGATGCAAAGTAAGAGAAAATGTCTTACCCTCCTTCTGCTCAGGAGATGCTTCTGCTTTTAGGGTCTTTTTCCTGCCTGTGCATGGGCCCAAGGATTTACCTTTGAGATAAATTCAGCTGCAATTCACAAAAGGCACCTGGGAAGAGGCCACCAAATATCAAACAGCAGCACAGTGCAATAGCACATCCCATTTTCCTTACAGCGCTCAGATTAGCTTCACCTTGCTTCCACCTTGCTAAGTAGCTTAAGAACAGAAGAGATGTAAGCATAATTCTACAGCAACTGCTTCATATGGCTTAGTGAGAGAAAAAGCAGAGATATCTTACAGTATATGCTGCTGCTGCTGGTAATCTGCTTGTTCTGCTGGGTGTAACCTGCCCCTCTGTAGCTCCTGTGATTTTTGTGCTCACTTTATTGTGCAATCAGGGCACTACCTGCAGCTTTTCCAGCAGCACTGGGCCCTGCCAGTGCCAGTCCTGGCACTGTGGCACAAAGTTCCTTGTAGTTCTTTGTCACTGCACTGTGAAAATGTCTGCACAAGAGATCAGAGCTGAGGAAAGGTGTTTATCTGCAGCTGGGGCTGTAGCTGTGTGAGGCACAGGGCCCTTCATGCAAGGCTTTGCACTTTGGGATTGTCACCTGTGGCCATGGCTTTGGGGCACTTACACTGCTGATGATGGAGATAAAAGGGCATTCAGGGAAGTCATCCTGGATCCTCTGGAGATTTCACCCATAGAGGAAGGATCCATGCTGCACTCTGTTATGAACAATAACTGCTCCAGTGTGCTCACAAAGGCTATCTGAAACCATCTCCTTCCCTCCCAGACTGTGTATTATTTCACATTTAGGTCCTGTTTCCAGATAGCTCACAGAGGTCTGGTGAATGATTATTCAGTGGAATCAACATCAGAACCCATCCTTTTCCCCCAGGGTCCTCATCTCAGCTCCCTGTCCCTGAGAATTCCACTGCATCTCTTCCCTTGTTCTCTCTGTGCCACTTGGACTCTGCCAGAGGGATTTGTTCTCTCAGATCTTGTGTTCTGTACTGCTGCACTCCCTGGCAGCCAGGACAAGGAAAGAGTGAAGTCCTTAGCTCCTTGTTGCATTAAGCAAAGCCAGCAGAGATTGAATTACCAGAGATTTTTAGGTGCCAAATTAATTAGAGTTTTTATTGGTCATATAAAAACTGAGATTTTAGGGGATGACACTTGACAGAATAGGAGAAGATCTGAAAAAAATGTTGCAAGGAGTGTTAATGCCCTGTATTAGTTCAACCAGTACTCAGCAAAAACGAACCAAACAAAACAAAAACAACCAACCAGATATTACGGCCCATGAATCTAACCTGAACAAGGAAAATCCCAGAAACATCTTCCCTCTCACTCCTTATTTCTCACATTTCCTCTAATAAAGGAGCAATTCTTGTGGCAATAAGACTTGTCTGGCCACAGTAAAGCTGTGAAGTTCTTCTCTTGGGAAGTTGTTCACACTTGCAGTGCTGCATGGGAAGAACCCTGGGACCTGTAACTGCTTGATTTAGTGTGCAAATCTCATCCTTAGACGTACATATGTTGTGAATGTTTTTTCCCTGGAGTTAATTTTGTGGACAACATCAGGCAAACATTAAACAAACCAAGAAAAAACTTTCCCCCTGCAGGAGCAGAGCCTTGCTGTGGGAATTCCTGGCACAGTTCACTAGTGCCCATGACAGCAGCTGTCATGCAGTGGATGACAACCAAATGCTTTCCTTCATTACTGAATATTTAACATTTTGAATCCCACTCCACCTTCCTTACAAACTGTCATGTGAATGCTTTGTCTTTCTGCTTCTGTCTGTGTGATTGCTCAAAGGCTGCCTGTGCTCTCTGTTCTGGTGGCCATTGTCCCCACTGCTCACTGCCCCACGCCTCATTTCCTCTCCAAGAACTTCTCAATATGTCTTAGAAATCCACTGAAGACCACGGTGCATAGTTTATAGGTTTTATTAGCTTCAATACAGAGCAGTTTATGCTCTCCCTCGGTTGCTGCCTGGACCTTGATTCCCATAAAAGCAGCTCTCCAGGGAATGAGAGGAGCTCACTCTGAGTCCTGGTGCTGCCACAGCTGCGTGGGGCACAGGAGAGGCAATTTCGTACTGCCCCAGGTGAAAAATCATTTCAAAGGACGATTCCTCTTGCTGGCTTCTGCAGGTCTGCTTGTGGAAACCAGGGCTCTGAATTTCAGCTGGCTCAGAAGAGCACAAAACAAATGAACTGGTTTTTCCCTTTGCCTCATACCCATGTTAAGCTTGCTTTACTGCTTTTGATGGCACCCTTTCTCCAGAATGTGATTTTTTTCATTGTTAAGATGAGTGGCATAGTCTAGAAAATTTCTGTGGCACATTTTTAAAATAACTCAAGATTTAGGTCTCTTTTGTGGTCTGGTTGTCAAAACTCAAAGGTGTTCATAAAGGAGGTTCTGAAATTCAGCCAGGTGTTACCTGTGTGTGGAAGCATCCATGGGAGGCAGAAAGTATTTTATGTTTGCTGTTGCTTTTGTGTTACGAACCTGCATTTAAACCTGACTTCTAGCAAAAAAATAAGCATGTTTCCTATCCCTAGTCCTAGAACTATTTTATGTTGAAACCAATATAAATATCCCAATAATAAAATACGCACAATTTGCCGTGATTTTGGCCTGAATAGGGCAGTGAGCTTCCTTGGATCTCACAGACAATGCAGACCAGATGTGGAGGGCTGAGGAACAAACCTCCTTTTATGCAGTGGAGTTCAGAGCAGAATTCAGTTTCCCAGACACTCCTGTGCACGAGGAGTGCAGTGCACTCTGAAGAGGGCAGTGACATCCTGGAGGCTCGGTGGCACTCACAGCTCCAGCTGCCACTGTGCCCTTTGTCACTGCCCCCACATAGCCCTGGGCACGGAGCTGTTTTCAGAGGAGGAGAGGAGTGAGATGGAGAGGGACTGGCTACAGAGCAGTGTGAAATACAGTGGCTTTCCTTCACCCACTGCCCTTCCTCCATAACCTCCCTCAGTGCCTTTGAAAACTTTTTACTGAAAATCGGCCCCAAAATTCACAGCTTTTAACCCTGGAAAGCCCATTCAAATTTTATGACTTTTAGCCTGGATAATAAGCCAGGCCGAATCCTTCTGCTGGAGGAAGCTTTGGAGCTGAACTCTCACCTTGTGGCTCAGATATCTTCCCCTCTGTTTCTTTATTTCATCAGTCAGCAGGGAGGGAATGGAGTATAAAAATCTGCAGAAGACAATCACCCCACATTTATCTGTGGTACAGGGAGGTGTTTGTCGAGTTTTCATTGGCATGACTAAAACAGGGAAGTTTCTGAACTGATCCCACCCAGAACGAAGCATTCCCTTTTATTAAATCTCCCTTCTAATACTGAACCTGCAATTCATTCATGGTGGGTGTACAGCACCGTCCTGGGAGGTGCAAAGCATTTAATTAACCAATTACAGCCTAAAGTCGTTTCTCCCTCTTTCCAACACGTGTAATTAATTACCTGCATCACTGCTGGGGTTTAAGCCATCTACCTGAGATACAAAACTGGTTAAAGGGTGTAGAGGTTAGAGATCAGCTCTGCTGTCACACAGTGCACCCCTTTAATAAGGCTGCAGAGATAATTCATAGCAGGGTGTTAAACAGCCACAAGGCCCTGTTCCAGCTGGGCAGGAGATTTTAGCTTAATTTTAGTTTATTTTATCTCACCTGCATCACCATGTAACAATACACACAGATAAATGTCAGGCATGGCTAATTCACGTCTCTGAAGGGTTTCTATTGCACAGGGTGTAAATGACAGGGAGACCACGCTGCATTTTGCACAGCAGTTTACTTCAGATGAAACAGTTTGGAAGTTTTTTTTCTCGTCAGATTTGCCTTTCACGTCAGGTTTCACCTTTCAGATGTGCACAATAAATATATTTCTTTATTAGCCTCAGTATTTAACTCCTGCCTTTTTCTTGTCACATAAGAGTCACACACCAGTGGGTGGATGTGCTGAGAAAAAGGTGAATATCCTGTTGTGTTCCTGAGCACAACATCATTGAGAAACGTGGCCAGAAACTCACAGCTCTGTGTGCAAAGTGAGTGTCACTGGGACCCAGATTAATAAGGAAGCATATTGCATGTGACTGGAAAAGAGAGAGAATCTCAGAAATCAGGCCAAGGCCTCCACATTATGAATATTGCAATTGCACCAGTCAAATCCAGGTCAAAAGTGGTCAATACAAACATAAATCTATGCACCTGTCCACAGCATTCTGCTTCTCTTCCAGCAGCAAGCAAAGTATTTTAGATGGAGCAATAAGAATTCCAGTCTAGGTGTTTCTTCTGGGTTATGCTGCCCTGGATCAAAGCAGCCAAACTCCCAAATTCCTGATCGTGGCTGAGAACAGTTTGGACTTGCTGTAATTTATGAACAACCCCAAAACTCAGCATAATTAAGATTGAAACCCCACCCCTCTAAATCAGTAAGAAATCATCACAGATGTGGTGTTTTTTTATTCTTCCCACAGGAGCAAGTGGCACACTTGATATCAAAAAAACACTTTAAACTTAGCAGGGTGGCTTTATTCACTCATTGTTCTTTTCCACAAGCCTGTCCCTCCAAAGCAGGCAATATTGGGGTTTTTCAAAATCCATTTCTTTTCCTTTTTTTCCTATCCTTCTCTCCAACTTTTACTTTCTGGTTTTCAGCCTGTCCCCACACTCTCCAGTGTGCAAACTGGGGACAGCAAGGGCACCTGCTATCACAGCAAACAGGTTCCCTCACTTTCCCACTGTGATATTGGGTTTTTTCTGGCTCCCAGGTTCCCAGTGGTTTTGGAGACAGGAACACACATCCTGCACTCTGTGTCTCATCCTCAAAGTCATGCCTGTTGTTCCAAAAGCCTTTTAAGGTGCTTCCTCAAAATATATATATTTTTTAAAAAAGGAAATTCAATTCTAATGATCATGAAGTGATTGAACACAGCAGATGTGTATAAATCCCCTGCTTTGTAAAAGTACAGTCTGAAGAAAGAGAGAAGGCTGGTTTGTGTCCTTTGTACTTACAGCCAAATTCTGGGCCAGGAGAGGGATTTTGGAGGGAAAATGGATTATCTCCCAGCTCCTCAGATCATCTGAAGCTGCTATTCACCTTTCAAACACGAACTTCTGGACTTAATTACACCTTATTTCAGCTTCCCCTTCACCTTTTGGCAGTGATGTAAAGCTGGAAGCAGAATTTACTGAATTACAGAATTATTAACACGACTGCTATTGCTCACAAAGGATAACAATGCAGATTATGAGCTGGGACTCTCCTGGGGTGTAAACCAGCAGCAGTTTAGTGAAGCTGGGACAGTTTTGCATCTGCACAAGGGGTTTTCCATCAGGCCATGCCATGATTGCAAGTTAATGAGCTTCAGAATCCTCAACATCAGCAACAATGTGATCACCAGGGACAGCCATCCCCGTGTGGGAGAGGCACAGCTCAGTGGGAGGAGAAAAGGCACAGCCTTGATTTGGGGAAGTGGCAGAAAGAAACTCCCTCGGTACAACCAAAACTTTCACTGAAATCTGGCAAATGGGACTCGAGGGTTGCTTTTTTCCTTCCTGTAAGTGGAATTTTAAAGCTGATACTGGAAGTAGGAAAATCAGATTAGTTACTTAGCTGGTAACTAATCTAACTGAACCCTGCCACAGCATTACAGATTTGATTTTCATGAACGACTGAAATTTTTTGTTTGCAAACAGTGGCTTGAAATCTATTTTGACTGGGAAAACGTTGCCCAACCTCACCCACTGCAGGTCTGTCTGTGTCAGATTTTCACACATCCCCGGCTCACTGTCACAAACCCTGGACTGTGCTTACAACTCCCTGTGATTTTACAGTTCTCAACTTGGGCTGATTTATTTTTCCTCCTCTCTCCCCCAAGTTATACCATTTTCACAGAGCCCCCAGGGACTTAAACACCCTGAAACCCCAAAAACCCCCTCAGGCTGAAAATGCCAGCCTAAATGCCAAGTCCTTTCCAGGTGGAATACTCCAAACAAGTGAAGCCAGAGCCAGCACTTCCTACCCTTACACACCTGCAGCTCATTTTCTCACAGGAACTGCTCACCACAAATAGCACAGAGAATGTAATTACATGTAACTTTTTTTCTATTATTTTTCTATTAAGGGATTTCTTAATGCAAAAAGTCTCACTTTTGTAATAACGAATGAACAGAGAGATGTCTCAGCATTGAGAGGGTTTTAATTAGAAATGCTAGCTGTAAGTACATCTAAACAGTTGGTAGCAGCCATGGAACACTTCTAATTATAATCATCATTTTGTTTTTCTCTCAGGTAGCTTAGCTCATTAATTACTTTTTAAAAAATCAAGTCTAGCATTCAATTCTACTGTGCAATATAAAATTCAAATTAGACTGATATCACCACCAAAATATTATGAGCTGATTTATATTAATGGTATTCCATACACATAAATATCAGTAAGTCATTGTCTATAAATAAACTGAGTGTAGTAGTCCAAACCTTTGGATTCCCAAGATTCACCTGTGCATAGGAAGTCATTGTCCTAAAGAAGTATTTGTGTAAAATATTTATATTTTGGGGTTTCGAGCTGTTTTATAACTTATTCCCATTCCAGATGCAGTGTGGGGCAGGATAAATTTCCTCAGCACAGTGAGTTTAGGCCATGCCAAGCAGTCCAGGACTCTTTTCATTCCTTGTGATAACATCCTCCATGGACTGTCTCTGTGGTGATGAACTTGAATTCCAAAACTGTGGCGACTAAAGGATGTCCAAATTCAGACTGCTTGAAACACAGCTCCTACATTTTGTATTTGCTTTGCTCCTTTGTGCCCAATTGACTTAAATGAGGTCACAACAGAAAAGTGCTTTGAATAAGACCCACACAAAACCTCTGCTTTTAGAAAGACCCAAGGTGCTCACAAAGATGTGCTGAAAAATGGGAGTGTTTAAAGCTTCCCACCACTCTGCCCACTTTTAGCTCTCCCTGAGCCAGCACACTCATGCTGGAACCTTTGTTTTGGGTTGTTTTTGGAGGATTTTGATACCTGTGGGAATGTGAGGTGAGGCTTTCCTTCCTTGGAGGCACCACAGAACCACTCCTGAGGGTTTCTTGGGATGGAGAGTAGCACTGTGAAGGAGCCAAACCTTCCTTCTGAGGGTGATGTGCCGTCTCTTCTTTTTTCTGTGCTATATTCATCCAGTCCTCATGGAAATGTGTTATCAGGATGTCTCTTCCATGAGCCCACTCTCTTCACACAGAGCATCTTTGCCCTCAGGTTCAATATTTTCAGAAAGCCACGCTCCTTCTGGGCGCTTTGCTCAAGTTCACTCAGTCCCGTGAAGAAAACTAACCATGAAAAGTCACTCCACTTCCAGTGACTGCACTGGAATGATTTTGTGCCTGGAAGTTTTTTCTTAAAGGAGAAAGGAATGCAGCACCCTCAGCCCAGCATCAGCTGTGCAGCCTTTTCTCCAGCTTGGTAAATGTTTACACTCTCGTTTGTTCAACAACAGCTTATTGTCGCACTGTAAACAAAGGCCTTGTGTTTAACAGTGCTAATTTGACAGTGTACAGTGCTGGCAACATCCCACTAATATGTGGTGGTGCTTGTTAAGAGGTGTGCTGAGCAGAAAAGCTGGATTAAGCTCGAGAAGAATGGTGCAGCAGGAACAACATCCTTTGACTCTCTGGGTGGATGCAGGTCAGATCTGCTTGGCTCAGAGTGCTCTGCCTGTGTGCAAACCTCAGTGCATCACAAACAGGGCCTGAGCTGAGCAGATCTGAGCACTGAAGTGTCTGGAAGGAGCACTTGGCTCTTTGGGATTTCTGTTCTGACTTATAAGTAATGGCACAACTGGAAAAAATTTGCTTTTCCTAAGCACAAAACTCAAAGCAGCAATTTGGTTGGGTTCACCTGAACAAACCCTTCAGAGATGTCTGCATTTTGTGATTTACCATATTGCTCCTCAATTTCAGTCTTTAACTAAGCCACTGTGGTACCAGAAGCCTCTCACTGAACCCACGGTTTGCTTATTTCAGTCACATTCAGCTGGCATCAATATTCTTGGAAATCCAGAAGAATTTACGTGGGAGATGGAGTGCTTGCCCTTGAATAAACCAGGCTAAGAATTACGACTAAGGCTGGAATGTAGAGAGAAATGAGGGCTCAGGCTTAGAGCGAGAATGTTCTGAGCTATTTTCTGTTTTCAAGTTCTTGAAATAAGTATCATATTAGAGAGGGAAAGTTATTATTGTAAACTTCTTCCAATTCCGTGTATATAATAGAGATGTCATGGAGGAGATAAACTGTATTTAATTTTATGTTTGAGTTCTGGCTGTTTGTTGCCATCTCAGGGGGAGGGAGCAGAATGTTGTTTCTCAAGTCCTTTAGTCTTTAAAAATGTCAGAATTTGATGCACTGCTGTATAGTGTGCACGATTTTTTTTCTCTCTGTGATCCAGAAATGATTGTGCTGTGAAATGCTGAAAGCTGAGGAGCTTCAGAATAACTGCAGGTAGTTTAAGCACGAAGCACTGGAGTATGTTGTGTCTTAGAGGATTTTACATTGGGTTTTATTGGCAACAACGATGTGGAGAAATTCTGTCGTTCGCTCGCAAACCACGCAAGGATCCGAGGAGCTGGATGGCACCCAAAGTGAAACCTTGCTCGCCTTCTCCTCCTCTCCTCAGCCCCGTTCTTCTCATCCTGGTGGCTGCAAAAGCAGCTGCTGAAGGCAGTGTCTGATGCCAGCCAGCAGCAGCTCCTCTGCTCGGCAGTGTTTGCACCTCTCCTCCCTCTGCGGGGAGGCACCGGCGCACCACAGCTGTCCCCAAACAGCAGCCAGGAGCTGAGGGGGCTTTTGAAGCATCTGCAGGTCTGTGACTCGGTAATTAGACAAACAGGGGTCTCTGTCTGCTGCTCCTGCACCACAAGGTTCAACAGCTCAAAGTGCATCAGCAGCTGAATTGTTGAATCAACACCTTTTGGCATTGATGAGAGTTTTGTGATAGACATCAGCGCTCTGAGGTATTTTTGGTTTTGTTGACAGCTCATTCCAGTAGTCTGAAAGACTGTGGGGCTTTATGGTAAATACAAATTTGATTATGCGCCAGTGGGGCTTAGCACAGCCCCAGCATATATCATTCTTCCTGGGGTTTGCATTGTCAGAAGACATTTATTCAGCACATGCTTGGTAATGGCCAACTGACTTGAACTGGGGCTGTGTGTGAGCTGTGCTTGAGAAAAACTGCAGGACTGAATTGACTTTGAGTTGTCATTTCCCCTG
The DNA here is from genome assembly GCA_013400435.1 of Pycnonotus jocosus. Taxonomy (NCBI): domain Eukaryota; kingdom Metazoa; phylum Chordata; class Aves; order Passeriformes; family Pycnonotidae; genus Pycnonotus; species Pycnonotus jocosus. The sequence continues at coordinate 152,741 of VWYP01022470.1, forward strand.
AATTGCTCAAACCCTCCCACCCCACTCCCAAAATATAGTTAAATGATTAAAATGACTGCCTAGACACAGCTGTTAATAAAATGTTAATGAAATCAGATTAAGTCAGACCCATTATAGTTTAAACATTAATATTCCCCTATTGAAACTCTGGTACAAAGCTGAGGATTCCAGATGTCCTCCAGGGAGGGGCTGTGGTAAAGCTGAAACCTACACACTGTGGAAATCAACCTACAAAAGGATGTGTAAGATCTGGAATCTGTAGTTTGCTCTGCACTGATCTCTTCGTGCTTGAAACAGTTTTTAGAAGGTAAAACCCCCCACACCATGGCATATTCTGAAACAGAGAGCTGAATCATCGCATTAAGGCATTGATTTATTGTGTACATTCAACTCAGGCTTCTCTGAAAGGACATTGTTGGAGATATTTGGGACTTTAGCCATGTGGGAGGAAAGGCACCCAAATTGTTTGCCCTGCACCTCTCAGTGCTGCTGCTCTGTCCTTTCTGCCCCTTGCTCTCTGCTGGGTCTGGACCCATCACAGGGAGAATCACATGAAGTTGTTCTCCTGTTACTGCACTGACATCTTCCTTTTTTCTGGCTTAGAACTGAGCCCAAGCTGTGCCCAGAACCTCTGGCCTGGAGAGAGCTCTGCTGCTGCATCCACCGGGGACAGCACAGCTGGTGGGGCCAGGGCTGGGGATGTGCCCCCCTCCTGCAGGGGTGGCTGTGTGAGGGGGCTGGGGAGCACAGGATCAGCCAGGGATCCCTCCTGGTGAGGATCAGGCAGGAATCCCTCCTGGTGAGGATCAGCCAGAGATCCCTCCTGGTGAGGATCAGGCAGGAATCCCTCCTGGTGAGGATCAGCCAGGAATCCCTCCTGGTGAGGATCAGCCAGGGATCCCTCCTGGTGAGGATCAGCCAGGGATCCCTCCTGGTGAGGATCAGCCAGGGATCCCTCCTGGTGAGGATCAGCCAGGGATCCCTCCTGGTGAGGATCAGCAGCCCTCCTTTCTCTCCAGAGAGCAGGACACACGGCAAAAACTGCCACTGATCTATATATGGATTATCTTACCTATCTGGGATGGTCTTGGCACCCTTAGAGACTGAATCCTAGCCTTCTGGAATTTGTATTTAACCCCTGGAAATGCACTAATCTCTGGCTGGAGTATCAGGCAGTAACCTTCAGTCATTTATACACCTGTAACCTGTCTGTCCCCTGTTTGTCACTGCTCCTCCACACGGCACAGATCCATCTCACCCAGCCTGACTACCTAGGACAAGCACTGTGTCCACTCCATCATTTTTATTGCTCTCTCCAGTAGTTCATCAATGTACCTTCGACAGAGGAGAACCCTAAAATATATATATGTACTACATCAACCTTGAGCTGAGTTTGTGGAACTGGGAATGAATCACCCCCATGGTGCTAAGGCTCCCAATAGCCTCCCAGTTCCTGTGAGGAAAAAGTTCTCAACACACATTTATTTTCCTGAATCTAGGATTTAAATATCATGTACTTCATATGTGGAAGGATTGTGCTGCTCACTCATTTTCAGTGCTTCCAATACTTTCCTTCAGTTACAGCACTTCCCTCTGATTTTTTTTCCCTCTGATTGACATCCTTAGTTTTTATCTTTGTTTGTAGAATATAGGTTCCATTATTTTCTTCCTGTTCCTGGGGAAAAAAATTGCCTAAAATAGAATTTTCCCTGGATTTATACCCATAATTTAAAATTTATTTCCTGTGGCCTTATTATCTATTCTCTGTTGTAAGTGTGACAATTTCCAGAGCATACCCAGATAAACCCCAATCTGACAGGGACAATAGGGACTAAGGTACTGCCCCATGGATGTGGTTACTGCTTTCATCAGCTGTGTTTTCAAATACAGAAACATGTCAGAGTGTAGGTACTGAGGCCTCAGAAAGGGAAACAGGATGTGATTCACCACCACCACATGGCAAAGGTTGGCTGAGCAAAAAGCAAAAAGCCTCAATCTCTTTCTACCAGAGAAGAGCAAAAAAAAAAAAAAAAATACTCCTTGCTGTGTGAGACCAGGAGTTTGTGTCACTTGCCTGCATTATGGGTATTTATTGTAACTCTTTTAAGGCTGTTTTGCTATTTCTTTTTCTGCTTATAGCAGCAATTCAATATGGATCTCAGTTCTTTAAAGAAAGAAGAGAAATAAATTTCTATCCCACAAATGCAGACCCAGAACCTCCTGCCTGCCCAGTGAGGCTGATGACAGGAACCCCAGCTCTCATGATCAGAGAACACACACCTGGAAACCAAAATTCTGCCCTTACCATTCCCACAGCCTTATGCTCCCCCCAAAAATCAGTTGTAGTAACCCAGGAAGGAGAGGAGGAGGAGAGCAGCCACAGTGTCAGGTAAACCAAGAAGCTCTCAATAAAAGCACAGAGCTGTAGAGCTCTGCTTTCAGCAGTGCATCAATAAATTATTTCACCTAAGGTACCACGATGATATATAGAATATCACATCAACAACAGGCAGCCCTGCGTTTGGCAACCTCTGGAACTTTGATCACTGCTGCCTGGCAGAGCTGGGGCTCGCTGGATTGATTCATTCATTTCTAGGATGGTTATGGCTGCACTTCCTTAATCCTTTCTAACTTCTAATTTGTAGAGAAAATAACACTTAAAGTTTTAATCCAGCCATGAGGGTACTCCTTTTAGGCTGGGCCTTTATCAGGACATTCCACTTAAGGTCACTAAATAAGATGATTGGGAAACAAAACAGCAAGGCATAAATTTTTCCTGCTTCTTTGACAACTCGTGTTGCATTCACCTGTGCTTAAACACAGTTCTGAGCCATAACTCTAACAGGGAGACATGAGAATATTATCAGGGAATGATTCATGGCATCAGATACCACCCTCCTCTTGCAGAGCATCCTCTCTGTTACACTGTTTAGTTTGGGTTTTTTTCATTTGTCGCATTAATGTGAGTTGTGAGCGGAGCTCCAGAGGCAATGTATTGCATGCAGGAGTTGTTATAGAACATTAAGTCCATCTCATAATTAAATGCTCTATCTATTTTCTTGTAAACAATAAGACCATAAAAGAGGTAATAGAAAAAAATGATGTCCCGAGTGTAATGGCTTATACAAAATATGGTCAGAAGAGCTCAGCATTCCAGCCTGCTGGGAGTGCCAAGTCCTCTGGCTTTGTCCTTAACCCAGTGCAGAAAAGTTGCTCTCATCCATGGGCTTTTGAGCACAACAGATCGTCTCTTCATGGGCTTTGAGCATTGCATGGCGAGGATTCCCCAGCTAATGAAAGAAAGAATACATTTTTCTGGCTACAAAAGTACTTTAAAAAGAGAGTTTTGTAATCAATTTAAAAGCTAGACCTGCATTAGTTTTAGATTTTCCTTATGTTTAATTAAGTCTAATTAAACAATGCAGACATCTTCCTGTCACCTGTGGTGTGATTATGTTAAATATTTAATGCTTGTGAAGGATTAGGCTGCACATCTAATCTATATCGAGCAATCTGTTCTCTCTCTGGAGTATTTTTTTATTTACTTCTGCTTTTGTATAATGAGTTGCCTTTCACAGGAAATTGCTCAATGCTTTGGTGGGAAGGGGATGTGTCATGCTGCACTGTGAGCAGGAGAATATTGCTAAGCAGAGTGTGGGGGCTGCAGTGCCCTGCCAGGGGGGTGCAGCAGGGACAGCCCACTCTGCCTTTCTGGAGGAGAAGGCAGCAAAAAAAAATCAACCCTTTCTGTTTGTTCAGAAGCCAAATGATTCAGGGCTTTGAAAACCCCAACCCAGGGTTCACATTGAAAGCATCCCTTGCAGCGTGCACACGTTTCAAGGTTGCACATTTCTTAGACTTGTTTTCCCAAGGGGCTGTCAGCTGTGCAATAGAAAAATGCATTTGTACATCTCTTCCCTCCTGAGCACCTCCCCATCCCTCCCTGATCTTTGCACTGCCTCTGAAACACAGGAATGCATCTGTTTACATCTGGGCACCTCTTGGGATGGACCCCTCTTGAGGAGAGGCCAAGGATGTGTTTCTGGGAGCAAGTGCTTTAAGAAATGGGTATTTGCATCTGGTCATAATTGTCTTCTCTAACAAAACCAGTGGAAAAAAAAAATAACCAGCTATTCATCAAAAATGGGTTAAATGTATTCTTATTCATGCTATAAAAGGCACATAAAATACTTCTCTGGCAGTTTATTTGCATTAGCCATTACTTGCATCTGAGGACAAAAGACAAATTCACATAATTATTTTTCAATTGGCTGGGTCTGTGTCTGTGTAATCGTTTTTTCACAGTGTATGAAGCCCTTTTTTCAATAGACCATAACAGTAATAGCTATTTCTTATTTACAACTGGAGGAGAAGATCCAGCTACCAGATTTTATTATGCAGAGTGAACTTTTCAGAATTAAATTAGCAGAGCTAACATGGTGGCCCATAGTAAACTAATTAGTTGTTAGACTGTTGGCAGAGATAGTATCAACTCTTTCAGACTTTCCTAACAAACGTCCTCGAAAATTACAAGCAAAGGGTTCCTGTTGCAGTTTGGTTAAGCATGAAAATATTCATTCTCTTTAGTCAGAGCGAGAAGGTGATGGCAGAGGAAGCAGCTCAGGGGCAGAGCCAGGCAGCAAAGAGCCCCCAAACCTCCCTGATCAAAAGCAAAGCCAAGTCAGATGCATGAGAGGCTTTCATTGCCACAGTTTAAGTGGCTTGAACATTGGTATCTTTATGATCTCTGGATAAACCCACAGGCTTTGATCTACAAAAGCACTACAAGGTCCAGGGGAGGAGCTGTGGAACAGAGCTCGGTGGGGTGACCTGGGCCAGCCAGGAGTGCTCAAAGAGAGGAGCACACCCACCCATCTGCTGGGGGCTGGGACTCCAACAGCTCCTTCCTGGCTCCTGTTGGGAGCCTTGATCCTCTCTGTCCCCCAGCCTGCTCAGGAGGAGCCCTGCACTCATGTAAAATTAACAGGGTGTTCATTACGAGATCCACGCCACATCTTATTAAAAGTGCTCTGTCATTGAAAGTAGAAGGTGGAGGCTTCTTAAGCTGGGGTTTTGTTGCCCTCTAGTGAATGAGGTCAGCATTATGCATGGGAAATTATTTTGATCGCTGCATAATTAATGCGTTCTGAATCGGTACAGAAGTGCAGCCAAATTGCATCCTGTTCCCACTTGAATTACTTAACCTGCAGATACTGTTTCTCACAATGTGTTGCTTCCTTGCCTGAGCCTTTTTTTTTCTTTTTTTTTTTTCTTTTTTTCTTTTTCATTCTTGCAACGAGAATGCACGACTGTGTGGGTATCACAATAAGGCAAGGAAGCCAGAGACAAGGAATAAATCAACTAAATGGATCTGCAGCACAGTAGCTTTAATACATTGGTATATACTTAATATGTCTCCTGAAAAGAATGTCTAATTATACTGTCATGGCGAAAAAATGCATTTTCAATAGTGATAAATTATGCCATCATTTACTTTCTGAGAACATGCTGAGATTTATGAAAGATTACTGCAAAATTATCATGCCAGGATAAAAAAAGAAAAGCCAAACTCAGTTATCACTGGCATCAGGAAAGAAAGAATGGGGAGAAAAACCCTTTCAATACTGAAATAGATAGTAGAATTGATAAAATGTTATGCAGTATGAAAATATTCTACCATGGAATGAAATTCAGCCTTACATAGCACTTTTTTTCTGATTTTGTTACCTGCCAGAGACTATTTTGGGGCTTAGATGAAGAGGTTGTCCCAATCCTGTGTATAGTTGGAAGCCACAGGGCCTAATTCTTCAATGACCAGAACTTGACAGTTTTGCTTACCTGGTATAAACCAGGGGGAAGGGAAGGAGTATCAGACCCCAGAACAGCACATCAGAAAATACGAACTTGTTTCATGTGGTTTTTGCTCAAACAGCCCCCAACTCAGCTGACCCGGAGTGCACAGCTAGAGGCAGCTGTGATGGACCTGCTTTTCCTACATGTGGCTTGAAATCTGTTTTGCAGGGGTTTTATGCTAATTCCTCATTTATTTCCCAAAGACACCCACAGAACTGATGCCATTCTGTGGCAGCCTGTTTGGGGTTTGTTACGAGCTGCATTGTGCATCCCAACCCCTGGATCTGGAGCCGTCCCTGGCTGCAGGCTCAGCTCGGGGCCATCAGGAATCTCCCCTGCTCCATCAACTCCTCCACTTGCAGGAAGAGGAGCAGCTCTTCCAAGCAGTGCTGGAGTCCCTGGTGCTTTTCTCTGTATCACACACAAGCCCAAAATAAGCCAATTCCTTTCCTCTCTCCACACATCCTCCTACCGAGTCCTTTCTGAGCTGATGCTTCCCTCATTTAAAGGTGTCTGTAATGGACCTGGGTTTTGTGGGGGACTTTTCTTCTGTTTATTCTGGTGGGATTGGGAACAAGATTAATGTTTCCTGGTAAAGGCAGTCCTGTATGTGACTGGAGAATACAGTGTTTAAACAATGGCTATCAAGGATGAAGGGAGCCCACACTGGTGTGGGGCTCAGTAACCCAGTGAGGTCAATTAGGGGCTTGGAAGAGGCTCAGAGAATGACAAGCAAGCCTTTTATTGACCCCTCTGGGAGGAAAACACAATTTAAAATCAAGGAGATAAATAAAATGCTGTGGTGCTTGCTGCACTCCATGAAAAACATCTGTAAAAACACCCAGTCTGATTTTTTGAGAGTGCATGAAGAGTTCTGTGTTTTAATTCAGGTTGGTTTTTTTATAATTACTGAGTGTTTAGACTGTTCCTGACAGACTGGCTGGCGTAGCTGGGAGAAATGGGGCACTTGAAGAAAATTCTTATTTGGAGTAAGAAAAATACTCTCAGTGCCTCACAGCCCAAGAAATCTCACTGAATTAAAAAGGCTTTCCAGTAAAAACAGATAACAATTAGTATAATGATAACAGCTGGCATAAATAACCCATCTACCAAACAAAAAAAAAAATCTTAGTTTAAACAAATAAAATACAAACATAATTCTTAAGTGTATGAGCTGCTGTTAAATATCCCAAACAGCAATGCAACCTGTTTTAAATAAGAGTTGCCTTCATTGTCTGCTGCTCAGAGATCTCCAGCAAACCCTGTGTGGTGTCATTTTCCACCTGTTTTGGTTTGCTCAGCTCTGCCCTGTACCAGCATTTCCAGCCCTGGCACACAAACCAGCAGTGCCAGCAATGCAGGGCATGGCACACAGCTCATGGGCAGCAATGCCACTGCAGCAGCTGGCATCTCAAAGCAGCAATGGGAAATAAAAACAGATCTGTTATTGACTGTGCTGTTGGGGTACTGATGCCTTGAGGGGTTCAACTGAAAACAGAGGCCAGACAGAATTTAAAGAATAAAAAGAAGTTCTGTTTATTAAGGGCCTTCAGGTACATTTTGGGCAGACAAAGCCTGGGTCATGAGTCTTCACACTTTTATAAGTTTGGGCCATTTGCATATTGCGGGTTCATCTTCCAATTACAGCTTCAGGTAATGAAGTAATTTACCCCAAATTTGCTCCTCCCAACTCATTTTTGTTCACATCTCTCAGGGCCCGAGGCAGTGAGGTGTCCTTGTTTCCCAGGCCTGGAGAGGAATCCTTGTGTCTGACCAAAATGGGAAAGCAACAGCAAACACTCTGTTTAGAGTTTAGAGTCATTCACTACAGAACTGCAGGATCACAAATATATGGAAAATACAAAAGCTCAAATCCTAAGGGATCAGCACGAGGCCAGACCCCGATCCTGGCTGTGCTGCTGTGGGTGTGAGGTGACAGGATTGACTCCAGAGCAGCTCAGGGACATTTTGTTATGGACAGCTGGGGTAGTCCAGACACATTTTACCAGCTGTGATTGTTCTATGCAGCACATTCCATACCCACAGCACCCAGCACTGAATTACCTTTTCACTTTTTAGCTCTATTTTGGCTGCTGTAAGACGTTTTCCTCCTGGCAAGAGTGATTGGCAGTTGCTTTCATTAGCCCAAGTTAGCAAACACAAATCAATCTCTTGTTCCCAGCAAACTCTTGATTTTTTAGAAAGTTCTTCCCTCCAGTCATCAGCAAGTCTTTTTGGCCATAAGAAAATTAACAGCTTTGGTGTGTTTTATAAAGACATTTACATGCATCTTCTTCATGTTTTACGCTTGTTCCTTAACATTTTTTTCTCACATGGTGAAATTTTTGTAAATATTGCTGCCTTCCTCTCTTGAGTCTGCACACTCTCTGGGAAACTCTATAAATAGAGAGGGTTCAATTGGAAAGTACTATTTGCTGTTTCGAAAATTCAACATTAAGCTTATGCTTAAGTTTAAAAATACTATTTCGAGTTCTACAGTGAGGGTTGAAAGTGTTTCCTGAATATGTGGTAGCTACTTCAGGGGGTTGTTGTTGTTGTTGACATGGCAGGAAGAACAAATCCACAGTTATTGTTTTGCTTTTCTTTCTCTCTTTATTAAATCCAGAGGTGATAATTGCCTGGTTTGGTTCACAGCTGGCACTGGCTGATAAGTTTTCTTCTCATTAGACATATAAACCACAGCCAGGCTTGCTCAGCTTCTCCATTTTCATCAGATAAAATCTCAGCTGATTTTAGTCTCTTTAAAATGAAAGCCACATTTGGTCCCACTAAGCAAATTACGGGGTTTTGGGGTTTTATTTTTTTAATTTGAATCCCATTAATAAAATTTTCTTTGGATGAAAAACAAGGCTTTTTAAGGTGGGGGGAGAAATGATGTGAGCTGCCAGTCACTGAAGCTCTCCCCTGCAGGAACTCTGTGGCATGAGGTGAGAGCACATCTATGACTGCAAAATTAGATGAGATCCTCAAATTCATAATTTAAAAATTTCTGGACAATCCTAGCTTTAAAACATAAAGCAATCCTGCATGCTTCCACACTCATTAATCTTCACTTTCAGTTTATCTAGAAATGAATCTTCATTTTCTTTGTATTTATTGAATCACGTTTGTTAAATTGAATACAATTTATGCAGAACAAATATTAGCTAGAGCACAAAGTGACCTACTGAGCTCCAAGTCTGCAAGAAGAGAAGGAAAACTGTTGTGCTAATAAGATCTGGCTTGGCTTACAACACTCCTGCAACGTGAATCACTAGAAAAAAAGCCTTATTTCCAGGACTGAGTAAACTGAAAACAGGACATTACCAACCAAAGAGAGATCATTTCTGCACCTGTGATTGTTCACAAATGGCTTAGTGAGTAATTTAATTATGAGTAATTAAGGGAGTTGTGTTATTCCCGACACCCACTCAACCCTTCTTTCCAAAAAGCTCCAAAAATGTCACCTTGCCCTCGGTGACCTCCCGTGCCCTGAGTGCTGCAGAGCTCTGTGGAGTTTGGGTGTCCCGTCACTCTCTCTCCATCTTTGGCTGGTGGGAGTGACGTGGGGAAGAGCTGAGCTCCCCTAATCCCTGCAAACATCGTGGTCCTGGCTCCTGTTGTGTATTTCCATCACGGATCCATGCTGGGGTTTTGTCACTGTGAGCCCAGGGGAGCAGATCTGATCTGAGGGTTCAGAGTTTCCCTCTGGATTCTTGCTTAGAAAAACCACACAGTGACGTTGTAAAAGTTGATGCAAAATAGTTTTTATTTGATGGAGGTTCAAGATTAACTCAGAGAGTCAAGAAGTCAAGCGCAGCATTTGATTTCAACAATGGTTACAGATTTGAGAGGGAGAAGAGCTTGGGAGCTTTCCTGGGTTAGCGGCATTGCTCTGAGCTGAGCCAGTGCAATTTGGAGGCAAAGTTTTGTCCAAGAATTGATTACTTTGAGTGCAAACATTTTGATTTTCACACACAACCCCCTTTTTTGAGGATGCTTTCTCTGGGTGGTTTATGAGGAAGATGGTCAGTGACAAAAAAAAGAATAACATTTGAGGATTTAATTTTTTTTTTAATACCTGCAAGCTTGAAGGGCAGAAATAATTACCTCTCCTGCTGTAATAGTCACAGATTTTCTCAGTCAAGAGAAAATCTCCAGTTAGATTCTTTAAAAACTGTATTTGTACAAATACAGGAAATGGATGTTTGCTGTCAGCTCTTCAAACCTCCAATGTTTGCTTCATTAAACTCCATGCAAAATGTTGGTTCATGAGTGGGCCCTTTCCTTTCTGCAATATTTTTCAGTCCTCTTTTCTGTTTGTTCTTCCTTCTTATTAGTGATTCTGAGGATATTTTGTACCTCGTGCACATTTTTTCTTATTAAAAATGTAGAAGTAAATATTGCTCTTAGGGGTTTTGGAGTAAATCCAGAATTAACTTAATGCTGTCACGGAGCTTCCTTCATTTTTGTAGTGCTATATATCAGTGCTCTGAGCCAGAGTCCCTGCATAACATCAAATTTAAATTCTGCCCAACAAAAATATTTCAGTCAAATGTTTTTTCCATTTTTTCTCATTAATCAAAATAACATGTTTCACAGAAAAACAAGCCCTGATCGCTCTCTTTGTGAAAAACTGAAAGTGGATTATCTTGTTAGAAAATGTGAATCTCTGGAACCTGAATGACACATTTCAACTACCCACAAATCAGATTTTCATTCCCAATAAACTTCTTTTCTGATTTTGTTTTGTTTAATTATAAAAAAAACCCTAAAGCCTGTCAAAATCTCAGAATGACACATACAACAGAAAATCAGATTGCTGCCCACCTCTATTAGTTTCTATAATAGTCTTCAACTACAAGGAGAAAAAAATGAAGCATTAGGAACAAAACTGTTTCGATGACAAGACGCATCTGAACTTCTTATTTTCTGACAAATAAGAGGAATATCTTTACATTTCTCTTCGCTGCTTTCTGACAGTTATTTCACTGCCTTCTTCAGTGCCAGCAGAAATGAAAATACAAACCTCGAGTTCCAAGCTTCAAATCCTGGCTGTGGGACTGTGCACACACACGCTGGGTACATTTTTTTAGTCTGGTGCCAATTAAAACACACAGACACCAAGGCTTGTGTTTTCATCTGACCGTGCCTTGATGTTTATTTATAATAAGGTGTGCATTTCTGGGAGCCCATTTTTTTCTCCCTCAGAGGAGCAGGAGATTGGTGTGTGTCTCACTTGACAGATAAGGGTGGCATTGACTCAAGTAGGATCATCAAAACCAACACACTTTGACAGAACGGGCTTCATAAATAATTGCATCAGTTTTTCCTCTGTCAATGTAAATGCATCTCCTCCACCACTGGTTTCCACTTGTTTTATCCAGAATGCCTGAGAATAATGAATAAATCATACTCCTGTATACATGTATGGATGCATATGTATGTGTCTATATTTATACATAATTCATGCCATAAATATCTATTTTGGTCTGGCAGGGAGGTCACATGTAAGAGTGGAGGTGTGCTAAGACACTGTACCTAAAGCATTAATCCAGTTTCAGATGCTGCAGATTATTTCATTTAGCAAGAGAAACAGATGAATGCAAATCATCTTGATGCAGTCTTTTTTCTTTTTTTTTCTTTTTTTTCTTTTTTTTCTTTTTTTTCTTTTTTTTTACCCCACAAAGAACAGGCAGCCCTTGTGATCCTCACTGGAAAGTTCTTTTGCTCATCACTCCTGGCTGTTTCCAACTGGCCCCAAATTGCTCATTAAGTTTTTCTGAGCCTGCCAGTTCTCCTAAGCTCTATGTGGTGCTTCCTTCTGCCTCCTCTCTTTGGTTTTCTTGTCACATAAATCTTCATAAGCAAGAGTCATTGCCTTGCCTGCCATGTGTCGTTTAAAGGAGAGGCACAAGTCAGTGTCTTGGGTTTGTTTTGAGTTTTTGGCTCCACACAGGAGCATAAATGGTTGGCACAGTCACTTTTGTTTATAAAATATATCTGAAGAACATAAACAAAAGAAGAGACGTATTTTGCTTCCAACCCCATTTATTGGGCAGGTTTTACACCACCTTACTTCAGTGATATTAAACCTGTTTGGGGCTTAGAACACAAAATTGCTAACTTCAGCATGCAATTTAGCCTCTCCAGTTACCACATGGCCTTCAGCCTGTTCCATCTTTATTTTCTCCACAGGATAAAAGACACTCTTTGTTTTCTGAATCACTGTGCAAGTCCCCATTGCTCATTTGCAAACTACAATTTACACAGTGTCGCAACACTTCAAGGATCGGAGCACCTGGAAAACAAAAGAGCTGCACAGAAAATGTGCAATAATATCTGGGAACCAGCCCTCAGGATTGTGGGGTGCAGAGCCCATTTTTCTCTGCCATTTGCAGAAAAAAAAAGAAGATAATTTAGACCTCACTGATGTATAATTAGTACCCAAGGAGTAATATCTTCATTGGACAAGAAGGAAGGAGTGGAGAAGGGTCCTCAGGAGGAAGGTCTGTGACTAGAGCTGTTGGCATCAGCCCTGGATGCGATTGGATTTTACAGATATGATACACTCATGGAGGCACTCATCCCCCAGAACAGGCAATGCCTCTGAGCTGGGGCTCCCAATGCACTAATTACTCTGTTTAACACAAAGACAGTGGTGAAACGGCATTCTGATAGAAAAGCCATGTTATCTGCATGCCCTGGGATTCCTGCTGAATCCTGTGCCCTCCACCTGAGAATAAATGACAAATTACTTTCCTGCTTTGTTCATTCTTCATTACACCTGAAATGCAGGACGTGGTCTGTGGATTATTTTCAGATCACCTTGTTCCCCCCAAAATATCCCAAACATGGCTCAGTTCATGGCACTCAGAAAGTGCCACGTCTAACAGGATTTTAGCGTATTTTAGAACATTTTTGCCCTTCAAATGATCCCTGATTCTTTCTTCCTGATGAGTAAGAGTATAGGAGATGCTTTGCTTAAATTGCTCAAATACATCATAAGGGGAGAAAATGAGAGGAAGGGATCAGTGCCTATGAAGGACTCAATCCTCTCTCTGCTTTCTTTTCTTTGAATGAGCCACTGTACCCTGTGCTGCTGCAGGGTGTGAGCAACCAGCCCATGCCCAAGGGCATCCAAAAGGAGAGCTGGCAGGGAGTGCTGAGAGAAAAATGAGCTCATCCCAGGCTGCCCAGAACCCACTGGTTGCATTCTGGAGATGGGTTTGAGTTTGGGCTTGTTGGGGTTTTTTTTCTGTTTCCTTGGATTTTGCTCTTGAGGGAGGAAAAGTAGGTTTAAGTTATGGTCAGAAACTCGACAAGTTTAGAATTGGCTGACAAATCCAATATATTGCCGGCAAAGTTTGTGAAACATCAAAGTGCAAGGGGTTGGAACACCTACAGTAACAAGTAAGAAGCAAATCATGACAGAGTGAGTGACTAGGGTGTTAAATAAAGTCACAACAAAACCTGTCACGGGTTTTCTGACAAGCTTTGGAAGAACACCTGACAAGGTGTTCTCACATTAGCAGCAGCAGTTATTGTTTGATTACATGAGTACTTTGAATGCAACAGGGCTGTTATTTTGTCCTTCTGTCTTCATAAGAAACAAGATTTTTTGGTCACCATATCCCACTTTGGCAAAGTTGCTGAGCAATTTTGTTTTCATATTAATTTACGACGTCCCTTTCCTACGGGGAGATGATTTTATTTTGACAAAGAGCAGTAACACTCAAGAACTCCTGATATTTAATGTATAGAGAAGGTCATGAATTTCTGTCTGTGCTGGGGCAAATATTACAGCCTCTGTGCCAGAGATGGATGGCACTTGTGCAATGCCTCACTGCTAAGGGAGACAGTAAATCATAAGCTGTTACTTCTCACCTTGCTGAAGCTGTAAAGTGAATATGGCATTTCTTTCTATTGAATGATCCACTTAGGGACAGGAAAGGTCAGGTCACACAGAGCTGGGCTCCCCAAAATGTAGAGCTACCTTCCCAGAGTAACTGAGACACCTTTTGAGACACAGAATACAACATTTTGGTAGCAAAACCTAATAAAAGCCTGGCTGTCCATCACTGTCTCTTTGCATTGTCATGATGAAGCTTCTTCTTGACATCTGATTTAAAAAGAGATTGAATTGTCACTTCTGTTAATGCAGGGTTTCTGCTGCTCTCACCACAGATCAGCCCAGAGTGCAGAGCTGGTTAGGCAGTCCCTGGGAAATCCCATCAAATTATGTTTGGGGAACACATCAGGGTTTCAGGATGAGCTTTTTTTTCCCCTTTCCTGTGCTCCACTCCATTACCTGTTGTTGCTGTAAGGTGTGACAGGCAAAGCTGAGGCAGCAGCTCCTTGCAGGGAGCTCCCCAGCACATTTCAGTGGGAGGGAAGGGGAGCTTGGGGCAGCTGTGCCTTGGCTTCTTCACCCCCCAGGCATGGACAGAGCAGCCTGAGCCATTGGGGGCTTCTGCACAGAACTGCTTTGTGTCCTGGCAGCTCAGCAAGGAACCTGCCCTTTGGGACAGCAGTGTCAGATTAAGGTGGTTTTGTGGGTTTGCTAAGAATATTTCAGATTATCAAATCAACTGATGGACGTGGACACTTTCCCTAAACTGGGAAAGTGTTCTAAAGCTTGTTNGTCAAATCAACTGGTGGACATGAATTGGGAAAGTGTTCTAAAGCTTGTTCTAAAGCTAAGATTGCACATTGACTTCTGAATCTATTTCATAAACTTAGAATATTTTTCTTTCATTTTGGTTTACTTTTCCAGGTATTCACTTTGTGGTTAAAATCTGTGCATTACTCAACCATCTCACACCTTTTGCAAGCATCCACCTTCCACAATATTAAAAATACTGCAGTGACACAAACAAAAACTGGCTTCCAAAGTCCAGAGATTACACATTCAAGCCCTGATTTTATATTACCATATTTATTTGCTGAAATAAGTGGGTGGTAAAGGAAGCCAGTGCCACAGGCAATCTGTGTCACCAGCTGCAATGTGCATCTTCTCGGTAGTTTATAAGCAAATTCTTTAAATTTTTTTATAAATAGTTGGAAGGGTTTTTTTATTCTGCATTTGGATCTGTGCTTGATAGTATAAGAAAAAAAAAACAAAAACAAAAACAAAAAAAATCCCAGCAAAAAACCAAAACCAAAGAACAAAACAAGCTCTCTGATAATATAATATAAAATTATTTAAATTTGTTTAGCTGCGGGAATGGAATAAGAAAATGATGTAAAGAATCCTCACCTGTGGGAAGAGGATTGGCCTCTGGAAAAGAGAGTGAGGGTTTGCTTTTTATGTTTGGTGCAAACACAGATCATTCAGCAGTGAAATGTGCAGTAGTTACAACATTACTTGATTGGAGAGTTAATAACTTTGATGCAGAGGAATTAACAAAAGGAAATAGATGGCATTTCTAATAGCAGTTAAGAGGAATAATTGTTCTATCTAACAACTGACTGAATAATCTGTCAGGCAATATCTGCATCAAAAGGAAGGTAAATGCCAAACAACTAAATGAAACAATGATAGCTTTAAAGCTGGAACATTTTGATTGGGAAGCAAACGAGCCTGGCATTATGTGAGGGCTTGTCTACATGGGGAAATCCATCAGTGTAACTTTATGGGGATAATTGTTCCTTTTGAAGCCACAGAAGCCTCACAAAGGAAGGGAACTTGGAGTGCAGAACGAGATTCTCCACGTGAGGAGTTGTACAGCTCTAATTTCAGCTGCACCAGGGTGGTTCCAGGGGTGTCTTGGGTTGCAAAGCAAGATTTAAGCAGAGGTGTGGATTCTCTCAGCAGCTGTTAAAACAGCTGGGGCAGGGTTTGTTCTTTATCCCTGCCAGGACCCATCCTCCCTGCAGGGGATCTCTGCTGTTCATGGGCCATCGAGGCTCAGCCATGGCTGAGACAATTCCATCATCCCATGGGGAAATGCTGCACCCAGGGGAGGAGCCCAGCATTCCTACCTGGATAAACCTGGGATTGGGAACAGCAGCACAGCCTGTGTGCACTGGATTATTGACCTGGATAAACAAACCCTGGGATTGGGAACAGCAGCACAGCCTGTGTGCACTGGATTCCCAGAGGAAGATGGACCCATCTCAGCACCACTGGACCCTTCTCCAGGATCATCTCTGCTCCAACAGAACCACATCTGGCACTCCAGGAGGACTGGATTGGACTGCTAAGAACACCCTGACCAACAAGGTGTCAAGTTGAATTCTGACTCTGTCAGGGTTTTCTTTTTGTTTGGTTGGTTTTTTGTACTACTACATTTTTATTTTAATTTTCCAAGTAAAGAACTGTTATTCCTATTCCCACATCTTTGCCTGAGAGCCCCTTAATTTCAAAATTACAATAATTCGGAGCAAGGGGGTTTACATTCTCCATTCCAAGGGAGGCTCCTGCCTTCTTTAGCAGACACCTGTCTTTCCAAACCAGGACAAGGGGTCAGTTTGCCCATGGGGACAAATCCTAAAGCATTGGATGAGCTGTCCCAGGCTGTGTCATTTTCCCTTGCCCAGCAGAACAAGGGCTGCAGTGGTGTGGGTGCTGTGACAAGACCCAAAGCCATCTGAAAAACCTTGGTGTCGTTCAGGCTGTGGCACATTGAGGAGCAAAGTGACAGCCCCACGTGGGAAACATCTTTTCAATGTTTTAAATGCACTCAGGCTCCTCACACACGAAACAACCACTGCCATATTCTACCATGGCATATTTTCCAATCCTGTTAATATAATTTTTAACATTCTTTAACCTGCTTGCTAAGAAGAAAAATGAGAGTCTGATGTTCTCTACACCTTAATTAAGTTGATAAATAGTATCTTCGTGACATGTGAATAAAAAGTTAACTCAAAGCTATGTGTTTGCAAAGAGTCGGTAATTTTCATGACTCAAGTTTTAATAAGCTGGATTTGAAACTCAGTTGACTGGGAGGCAATGAGGTAAAAAGGAAAGATCTAGCACTTCTTTTTCAGCACCTCACACACTTGGCTCTGCATCTCTGAAACTTCGCTCTGGTGAACACAGAGTAACTCTTTAAATGGGAAAATTCAGATCTAACAGGTGAAGAAGCCCAAATTAACAGATCTGAAAACCACTGCTCTCTGAGAAAGGAAAAATTCATCTCCCATCCAAGGGTCTGAGCTGATTCCATGTGCAGCAGTGCCTGCCCTGTGCTCTGCTTTTGAGAAAAGCTCTAACAGGGACCACAGCAACCACAAATGGGGACAGTGACACCCCACAGGGGCACATCCTGGAGCAGCTGTGCTACATCTGGCAGCGAGTGTCCAAGAGCACAAGTGGGCAGTTTGCACCCTCCCAGCCCTGTCAGGAATTCCAGCAGAGCAGCACCCACCCCAGTGTGTGAGCCTGCTGCCTCTGCAGATGCTGCAGCTTGAAGGAGCCCAGAGACAGCACTGCCTGGAGAACATTTTATGATTTTAACACGCTTATGTACTATTTGGGTCTTTTTAAAATCACTGTAAATGCATAAAGATTATAGGTGCTCATGTAGGCTATACTTTAGGAGAAGAAAAATCAATTTTTCATTCGTCAGCGGCGGCTTGCAATACAACTGGAATATTACCTGAACCAAGTAAACAGAATTATCCTCTAACCTGAATAAGAAAAATGTAGCAGAAAGTCTTTATCTCTCTATTTTCAACTTATATTATCTAAGTTTGACTGTGATTTAAAAGAAGGAAGGGAGGGGAAGATGAGCCAAATGCAGAATTGCTATGAAAGAAGCAAAACCGAGCCCTCTGCAAGGCCTGTAAAAGGTTCACAATGGAAATGATTTTCAGTTTAAATTACTTTTGCAGGACTGTAATGTGGCAGGCAGGAAGCTTCTGAGAAAAGTCCATTCTATTTTCTTCTATATTTTTTTTTCCTTTTATTGGTTTGTGTTTGTATGAGCTGCCTGTGGCTCTGAAAAATACCTGTTTCAAATGTTCATCCCTATGTTCCTGGAATATCTGAGCACTTCACACACATTAGGGGTTTTTCTTTTATAAATCCTCTTTAAACATTCTATTGTTGTTATTATTATCCTATAACAGTTATAAATTCCTTGAGGTCACTTTAAAAGGAATGAGAACTGCATTTTTGTCATAGAACTTTCTTTTTCTTGTGTCCTTAGGTTCAAGATCCATCTGTAGAAATCTCCCACAAAATTGCAAAAAGTGGTACCCAGATTGAGGAGCATCCCCTGGACAGCAGCAATATCCAGCAGGGCATTTTGTTCTCTCTATCCCAACCCTAAATTCTTCCCAAAGGTGTTGCATCCCATTTTTCCCACCTGAAACATCGTTTTCAAAATTTGGATGAACCTCAGTGACAGATACAAAGAGCAGGACAGCCCCACTTGTGACCCATCAGAACATTTTGGTGTTAAGGGATAAAGTTTTGGATGCTTTTAAAATTATATATTGTAATTACTCTGTCAGAATTAATGGAACTGCACCACCCTTTGTGTTATGGGGATTTTCTGTGTTGTGTCCATATCTCACTTCTTTCAGGAATATTCATCCCCTGCAATGACACCACTGGCCAAGGACTCAGGGCTGCACATGGAAACAACAAATGAAACTCCACTCCAGCTGGGGTCAGATGACTTTCACACTCATGGTTTCTCCGCTTCTGAGTGCATGAAGAGAAATGTAGAAATATCTTAAAACTTACATTATATAGTCTCTCATCATTTAATCTCTCTTTTAACATCTAAGAATAGAATTTGATTTTTGTGAGCTTTTTCCACACAGATTGATATATTCCTTAAAAAAAAGAAAAAGTGTGGTTTAATTTTTCAGTATATACTAGGGGAAAAAGGGATATAATCTTAGATCTATGAATAGAGTAGAATAGAATAGAATAGAATAGAATAGAATAGAATATCAGTTCTATTCTTTCATGTGGAGTCATGCACAACATTTTACAAACAGGTAAATGTTTCCTAACCAGGAGTGATTGCCACCCACAGGGCCAGAAGCTGCTCTGTGCTCCTAAACTTATGGACTTAAGTCACTAAACTCTATTTATATATCCAAATCTACATCTCTTAATACATTTCAGGTTTTCATCTTCTATACATCTAAATTTGTCTTTAATGTAAGGATTTTAAGACAGTATTGTTTTCTTCCCCTAAATTTCTAGGTGATGTTCTCACTTCCTTGGGCTCTTATAGTTCCACCTTTCATCCTGGAAATAGGTCTGGATTGATGTGGCGATGATAATTGTTGTGGGAAAAAAATAATTTTATTGAGCCTCAGGTTATTTCTCCCTTGAAATAATTTTCTTTATTCTAAACTCTTTAATATGTTTCTTGAGTCAGCAGAAGTTTATTGGGTGAACTTATTAGTTGCCAGTGATCTTTCCTGGAAAATGGATAGCATCTGGTTTTTTGTAAGACCGATCTTGTCATGTTTTTTAAAGACACCATCTGCTTTCCAGTGCTCCAAAGGGGACTGTGGTGTCCAGTGGGATTTTTATCATATGTTTGCCTCCTTTTCTGAACATCTGAATATTTTAGAGAGCAGCTAAAGGCATAATTCTTCCTCCTAAGCAGTATAATTCTTTTTATATTAAAATCACGTGGATGTATTTTCAGCGAATTGAGGTTGAAGTCGTAAAATGCTTTTCAGAAATGTTATGCTTAATGATACATTTCCGTATTTAATCATAGATATTTAGTATGTACTCATCAGAAGCAATTTTTGGTTCAGAGTCATTGCAAATATATTAAATTAGACACAACAGACCCATTTTCTGCAATAGGAGCTTTGGATTTGGTCCCCTACAAATTGCTCACCGAAACGCTCTCAGAAATGCCTTTTAGCATCACCAATCACATCTACATTTTGAAAAGAACAAACAAAATCTAGCTTTATTCAACTGTGAATTCTATTGACCTGATTGAGCAACTTCTGTTCCTGTGAAAATCCGTTCCTTGCATGCTAATTACGGCACAACCCTTTCGTCAGGAGCACAGCGGTTGTGGGTGAGGATTCCACTGACATTTTATTTCCTTTAAGTCTAACTCACACTATCCCAGGCCCTTTCAGCCACCAGCAGCAAAGCACAAGCTCAGTTTTAAGCAGGAGCTTTCATGGTTTGTTGGATTAGAGATTTGGCAACGGGTGGGAATATTAATGGCAGTGAAGTCATGTAGGTGCTTGGAGCTACAAAGATCCAAGCCATAGAAATAAGAGAAAAATAAAACATAACTCTTTGCATCATCTGAGGTCCCATTCTGTGTTTCAGGACTGAAACAAGAGGGTTGTTTTGCTTGCCACTATTGAAAAAAATATTTATATCCACCTGGTGCCAAGTCCTTTACCCTGATCCCTGTTTTAATGTCTGACTGTGGAAGATCTGAGGCAGTGGCTGAAGTATCTGAGTGTGTTGTTAGCAGGGCAATTTCCTTAACAAGGCTCTGGATTTTACTAGGCTGTTCTCATGCAATTTTTCTCTGTCTTCCTCTACGTTCAACATGTGCCAGATGTCACTCCCAGACTGGTTTTGTGTGTGAGAGTGAGAGATGATCAGCGTGAGGGACAGCCCAGCAAATGCAGCAGTGGATCTTTATTGATGAGCAGCAGCTCCTGGTGCTCCACGGCATCAGGCTGCATTCCCCATGGATAATCACAGGAAACGCCTGCCCAGCCCCATCTGCTCCTGTCAAAGAGATTTTACAAAAACAGGGAGGGCACATCCTCACCTGGATTTATTACACTGACCAATGCCTCACCACAATCTCTTTATACACAGAATATTCTGTGTTTGACCTTCTTCCTCCATACTCATCCCATGTGTCCTTGTAGATTTCTACATTTTACATGTGCAGTTGCACACCTTAAATCATGTGTCAAATATTTATGCCTTCATACCATGGTAAAAAAAGACAATATTTTGCTGCATACCTTAAAATCACATTGCCCCTAAATAAAAACTCTTCCAGAGAAAGTGTATTACTGTATAATACTGAATTCTTTCTTGTTGCCTAGAATTGAATTATATCAGAACACTTGATTCAAACACCACTGTGATACAGTGGATATTAAGCTCTGATTCAGCCACTGTGAATAAATGAGATTATTTCTATTGAGGTGGGACTTTATCACATAATGTCCATAGATGTTTGTTGGTCCTCATTTTTTATTCCAGGTGTTAAGCAGGTGATTAAGAAGTTAAGCAGGACAGATCCCTGCTCAGTGACACTCTGTCAACAAGTGCTCCAGCCTGCAGAGATCCTGCCTGAATGTTGCCCCTTTTCACTTTCCAGGTCGTGCCACTCCTGCTGTCAGACAAATACAATAGGAATTACTCAATTTAACACCATTTCAGTTCTAATTGAATTCCATTTGCTAAATCCTGAATAAATACATTACAACTGCTGCTTCGGTCAAACAGAGAGAAATAGCCATCTTATAATGACTCCCCTGTGGATTTAATGCCTATTCTATCTGTTAGAATAATGATTCCTACATCACTGGAATATATTTAAAGGATAATGGTTATTCAAACACGCCAACTCTTCACAGGGCAGATAAGTATTTTTAATTTGCATTTATGGAATGAAAAGGACAGCTAGAATAACTGGTTATCAATTTGTCTGTTTTCTGAAGCATCTTGGTATCAGAGCAAAGATAGAGGATTATGAAAGGGCTTTGTGCTTGCTTTCAATAGCAGTCTTAGGTGGGGGAAAAGGATGGGATTCACATCACCAAATACAGAAAACTGACATGGAAATGCACCCCCTGCTCATCACCCCTCATGGTCTGCTGGGGAAATTAAACCTCCTGCATGGGACCCATCCTCATGGACAGCAGATATACAGAAAGGCTTAGATGGATAAATGATCTCAGGGGACCTAAATTCAAAGATATTTTGGCTGTTATAGGGATCTGAAGTTAGGTGAGATGAATCCACCCTAAGACCACAATGAGAAGTCCATTTTTTTAGAATTAAGAGACTCACCCTGGAAAGGAAGCTAAATTTAAGAGAGAGGAGGGAGTCAATTTGTTCCACTTGAAAAAAAACAAAGACAGAAACAGAATCGGAACCTTTCATTTGTTTCAGACCAGCCAGTTAAATATTCCAAAATATCACCCTTTTTTTTTTTCTTTCTTTTCACAAGAGATATGAATCTTTGATGCTGATGATGTCAGCACTCACCTGAAAACAGGAGGCTGCATTCCCCAAATCCTGCTCTGGAGCAGCAGAAGGAACACCTGAACCCACCTGTGCCTGTGTGAGATGAATGTCATGGTCCCTGAGACACGGCAGGGACTCAGAGATCTCTGACTGCCAGGTTTTGTGAATGGTCACCAAAGTACCACTTTCTTTTTTCTTTTTTTTTTTCAATCAGCCCAAGTTATTTGCCAAGCTTGACTCAAAAATGGTGAATAATTTCAGTTCTAATTAACTGTTTTTTTGAATAAACTATTCACAGCCTCCCACTCACTCTGCCTCCAAAATTCCATCTTTAGCGCAGATCTTGTGAAACAATGTAGATCATGAGAAGGGAGAATCTAATAGAAATCATGCACTTTGCAAAGCTTCTTTTAAAATATAACGTGTCAAGCACAAGGGTCTTAAATATATACATGGCTGTAAAAACCTATCAGTGCCAGATGATTGTTTAGGGCTGTGTTCCAATTAAATCCATTGAAGCTTGAGCTGGAGGTTACAGGTTGAAAATTCCCTGAGGCTGTGGATGGCTCTGGCTACAGGGGTGGATTCCATCCCTCTGAACAGTCCAATTGCAGGATTTCTGCTCCCTTCACCCCTCCCACCCAATTAGCCAGCCGATGGCATTTGTGTCTTGGTAGCAACATTTTCAGAAGGAAGCTCTTTGCCCTCTCTGGTGAGTCAGAGACTGACTCCCAACAATGAGGAGTTCAAAGACTCATGTAATGTTTTGTCTCAGAAAGTTGCCTCGAATGTTAAACGAGGAGAATGAACACTGAGAGGGAGAGAGTTCCCTTATCAAGAGAATAAAAAGGAGAGTTCCCTCCCCTGCTACCTCCAGGCACGATGCTCTTTCTTCTGTACCACTTCCCCTTTATCTGCACTGTTTTCCAAACATTCAAAAACCCCTTTGATTTTTATTTTACCCGGGAGAATTTTAAACGTTTCACTAATGCAGATCACCAGGCAAATATAATTCACTTAGAAATTAACTGAAACATAGCTATGGCAAAAGTACCTCTACCAGGAAATGGATTTTATGAGTCAAAAAATGTTTGATCTGTTGTGTGTGATAATTTTCTGTCGTTGTTGCGGAGTCTGCCCAGTCCTTTCAAGGTGAAATTTTAAAATCATGCAGGTGGCGGAGGGGCTCCTGCTTTCTTTACCTTTGCTGGCTCATTCACAGCTCTTTCTCCACTACCAAAGGGGAGTTGTTTTAAAGTATATTCACAATAGTGCTGCAGGAAGTTATGTTTTTCTATCACAGCTCTCGGTAAACATGCACCCTGCAGTGAGTTGTCACCTGGTGGTATCACCACGGGTGGTGAAAATTTCTCAAGTTCAGTATTTTTAACAAGTAAAGAACACAGCAAGAGTTTTGAGATGGATGAATGGGTGAGCTATGGAGCTGCTGAATACGCCAGACTGCTTATTTTCTGCTGATTTTACCATCTTTGGGGACTGAATTATTGACAGAATAAGTGAATTTCCACTGCCTCTTTAGTTAATTTGGTATCCTTGTGTCCTACCTTGCAAAATCAGAAACTGTTTCTGTGACTCTGTGTTGTTTTCACACGTGATGATATTTCCACTGTGGTCAAGAAAGAGAAGAAAGAAAACAACCTGCAGTGACTTTGCTTCTTCAGGAATGAAACACTGAACCAGGTATTAAATTAAATATTTATTTAATTAATTTAACCAGGTATTTATGATCAGCTGGCTGAACTACCTGCTCTTTTCAATATTATGGTCAAATGGTGACAGAGTGTCTTTGGAGCACTGTCAAGAGACAGAGGATGGGCAGGTGTTCACAGGATCCCCTCTAAGGTTGTCTGGTTTTGTTTCTTGCATTCCTAGACCTGAAAAATCAGAAAGAATGATTTGAAGAGATGGTTAGATGTGGTAGAGGATGATTTACATTAGAATATATGGGTTCCATTTTCTAACAGCTTGCATTACCCTTGTTATTTTTCCCTTGTATCTCTCTTCTCTCTTCTCTTCTCTTCTCTTCTCTTCTCTTCTCTTCTCTTCTCTTCTCTTCTCTTCTCTTCTCTCTTTTCTCAGGGTGACCTTGAACTAATCTAATCTATGTAGATAAAAAAAAACCCCATCTTCTACCTAATGAAAAGATAAGATAAACCCACTGAGATTTGAGGTGTATGATACACTGTTATGTGCTTACAAACCAAAATCTATTGGCAGCGCTCCAAAAGTGTCCTAGAAGATGCACAGAAATAAGATAGACAGGTAGAAACAATTATTGATCAAGACCTTTTGTACTGGGAGCTAAAGTTAATAACATTTTATATCAAAATCAAGTGTGGATCCTGAGGGTGAGAGATGTATTCTGAAAATATTTGGTTGTGCTTTGCTATGCACAGGCTTGTAGGGGAAGCAATTCAAGCTCAGTAGCATGGGGGCAGGGAAATGGAAGATCACAAAAACTTTGGAAATGTAAGTGCTAATCAATCACTATTTGGTCTTTTTTCATCTAATGTGGCTCCATGTGGCCAAACACAACTAGAATGGATTTTTATTTTATTATTATTTTTTTTAATTTAAAGGGACAGGGTACACAGAGCAACCATTTCAGGAAAGAACAGGCAGATTATTATATTTGCAACACACATTTTAGTCATGCTGTTTAATTAGTGAGAACAAACGTGGTCACAGTGTAAAATGAAGAACCTCAGTTAGGAATGGGCTGAGAAAACAACCTAAAGCTGTAGGCTTTGCAGAACAGAGCTGTGTTTCAGCTTAAACACAGTCATTGCAGCCACAGAGTTGCAGTCACCAGTCTGCTTGGACACTTGGTGCATTCTGTTATTTATTTTGTGTGTTCAGTTGGAATAAATAAACGTGGAAGCCAGCAGGAAGGTCAGGTCAGCATGGGGAGGATGGCAGAGGTGATGCCACAATTCCTGCACCAGAACACAGGATCAGTTTGTGGCAGGGACAGAGTCCAGAGCATCCCTGGTGCTGCTGAGGGCAGCAATTCCTGCAGCAGCAGCCAGCCTCGGTCAGGGAAGGTGCTGTGCTGTCAGATTGGGCTGCAGGAAGGTTTCACCATCAACACTTTGCTGTAGTCTGTGCCAAATACAATCACCTCTACAACTGTGAGCAAGAACAAACCTGAGCATCCTGGCTGCAGGTGCCTGTCGCAATAGGACACCAAAGGACGAGGCAGGGACAGCTCAGAGGGCAGGCAGAATGCTTTTATTATTTTTTTTTTTTGACTCCAATTTATATACAATTGATCAGAAGGCAAGAGATTGGCCAAAGGTGTTGCCACCTCTCCAATCTCCTTGGTGAACATCACCATCACTCATGAAACTCCTTCTAGAGGAGAAAACATAAAAATATTCCTTTATTTACAAGAAAAGGCGTGAGAACGGAGCTCCAAGTTCTGTAAACATCAGAAGGCAAAGCATAAACATCAGAAAGCAAAATGAAAACATGACAAACCAAGGGCAGCAGTTACCCAGTGGCCCTGTAAAACAACAGCTCCTGTTTCAGGTGTCAGGAGTTGTCTCTAGCCCTGGACTTGCATGTCCACAGCAGGAGGGTTGAGAACAATTCTACCTGCTCCTTTGTAGGAATTCTCACTCTCATCTCCAATTAATGAACTCAGGCTCTTTTCCTTGGGTCTGACCAACCACAGGCTGGTACACGACAATGTTTCTTTATTGTACAATTATGACTGGGCTGGGTTTTTTTCCCAACCAGAATTATTTTATCCTTTCCGTTTCCTACCCTGCAAAAACACATGTAAAATATTTTATTCCATTTCTTCTTCCAAGATTTGCTAATTATGCTACAAGTAGGAACCTTACCCTTTACTTTCTGTTACATTTGAAAAAAAAAAGATGCTTAAAGACAGCATTACCTGTAGGAAAGATTTCTGGCAGAAGAAATTTCTATCCTCACAACAGCACTCGAGGCTGAGTTTATTTTGATTGAACACTTTTCGAATGTTTTATTGTTTTGTTTTCTTTTTTTCCCTTTATACAAAAGAATAGCTCTTCTTTAAAGGAGAAATTATAATCTAAAGTCTCTCTCATACTTTGGAGGTTCCCTCAGATGCTATAAAGAATATTTCTTGTTTCAGAACAAAAAGAGAAATGAAGATATTCTCCATTTCCCGAGTGTCTGATCTGCATAACTGAAAACTCTGAGACAAATGGCCACTGGGAAAAAAATCCCAAAGTATTTAAGTAAAACAGGATTTCATTTCTTGTGGAAAATTCGAAGAAAGTAGATTAATAAGTCATATACATTTGAAAACTATGCTTTTCACTTTTTTCCTTCTGTAATCCCCCTCACAAGTGGTGATTCCACTGCTCTTTGTTTCCTTCAAGGCATTTTAAAAATAGACCAATATCAGGTCCACAAGAGCTTCCAAAATCCCTCAAAATGCCATAAATTCCACAAGCAGGGCAGTGTCCAGTCATCATCATCATCCAACCATCATCAGTTCATTCTCCCTCACCCGCATGGTTCACACCTTGGAACTGTGAAGGATCTTGCTGCCATTCCATCTCTCCCCCATCATTCCCGAGCCTGGGTTCTCCCTCACCTCATCAGACACTGGAAATGTAACTACAGCTCCTCTTTACACCCTGAGCTGCTCCCACAGGACACAGCCCACACCAGCCAGCCTTTGGAAGCTCAGCTGTGCTCTGCACTGGCAGCCCAATTCCAGATGATGATTATTGTTATTATTATTATTATTATTGCAATAGGATCTCTTCCTTCCTGTCCAGGTGGGAATGCTGCACCTCCTCTTTGGTGTTCTGTGCTGAACAGGCTCCCCTGGGCTGAGCAGGGCAGCAGAAGGTGAGGGAGCAGCAGCAGCAGACCCTGAGGAGAGCTGGCTTTTGCTCAGGAGTTTTCAGAGCAGGATTTGCTGGTGTCTTTAGGGCGTGTAATGAGCTGTGCACAAGGCACAGCTAAATGTCACAGATCCTCCTTTCCTGGCAGGAATGGAGGCAGTAAGATCCATGTGGAAGGTGGTCTTGTGCCATTAGATGTTGGGAGAACTGTCCTCAGGTCCTCAGATATGGTTTTACCATCTTAGTTGGCTTTGCTACTCTGATGCAGGTGAGTACAGTGAAATTCTCACTTTACCGAAGCTTCGCTTTCCACTACAAGGTTTTTACACAACACGAGACAATCTGACTCATGACCTTGGATATTAAAATTAAATAGCCCACATGCTTGCATAATTTGCACGTGTCTCTGAACATCTGAGCTAACCTGCATTAAAGATCCACCTCAGTAACCCTGGGTGCCGAGATCACCCAGCCAGGAGTTTCTAGGAAGTATTTGTCATGAACCTGTGGCAATTACTGAAATGACTGTGCATTTCTTCTATTGATTGTTGGCCTACCAAAATAAAATTACACTTGGCTCCAGATAATTCATTTTCTCCACTTGAATATTGGTTTGCTCTGTGCTGAGACCTATCAATAAAAAAAACTACACAGTTAGTGGGCTGGATGTTAACATTTTTCTTATTCTGAAAATATCTCATTATAGACTTTTTTTTAAAAGTGAGATAGAGATATGTAAATGTCATTTCACATTTGTATCTTGTGAGTCTTACTTTTAGGAGTTAGTCTACTCACAGGCACCACCTAAATACTGAGGGATGTGCTTAGAAAAATCCTCATGCAGACACAGCAAGGCACAGAAGGTAAAAGGACCACCAGTGGCAGTAATTGGGTTGAAAGGATGTGTGGAAATTTGGATGAGGTAATCTCCTGCCTGTTGAGTCCCTGACTGTCTGATTTGTGTCACTGCAGCCTGGTAATGTGGCACTAACAATTTAGAAGGCTGGGAAACACGAGAGAGGTATAATTTAGGCCAAGATGCTTATCTTTGGTGTCTGGATTTTTTTACATTTGTGATCCATGTTTAATCCTGCAGGCATCTGTTGTTTGAAAGCAGATCCAAGTGTCAAGCATTAATAATTGTACATAGGTGGCAAGGCTGGAAATTTGGTTCTGTGTTCATAGGGTGGTGGCATAGAGGAGGCACCATTTAACTTTAGCTGTGATTTGTGCAGAAAATTTGAGGATTCCTCACACAGAGAAGATGCTTTGGGTTGGTAAATGCAGATGGAACTGTACCAATCATTATAAAAGAAAATTATAAATGCAGTAAGTGTTTATCAGCAAATGTGCTGGTATCTTTAGGGGTTGTAATGAGGGAGATATTTTAAAATGTGACACATTTGAATTCCCCACTGTCCCTGCCTCCTGCACAGACCCAGTGATCACACAATGCCATAGATGAACGTATCAAACACACTCGAGAGGATTTGGAAGAGAGGTTTTAATTCTTCATCTTGTGCCCATTCAGTGCCAGTCTAAGCCCCTCAGAATGAGCTCACACTCCTCTGTGCACATCCTCCCTGGCAGGATGCTGGCTGCTTCCCTGGTTATTTACAGTGGCTTGTGGCACAAGCATTTCATTGCACTGAGGGATGCACAGAGCCCCTCAGACAGAACTGAGCACATTCACCAGGTTCACATCATTCTCCCTTGAGGTTGACATAATGATTCCTGCTGATTTCAATGAGCACTGGGCAGGGCCCTTCATGCAGCTTTCACCCCATATGTTTTAAAATGAACATTTCTTGCCACTGTTTTCAGGTTTATTGTAGCTTCCTTCTGCCTCAGGCAAGGAAAAACAACAGGACACAATGACAGCACATTATATTGGAAGTAGCATGAGAAATTCTAAATAGATATAATTAGCATGTGACCCCAAAGAGACCTTCCTATAATTAATATTGAAATATGGTGCTTGCATTATATAGGAAAACATATTGTGTATTCAGAGGGGAGCCTTTGGAGAACGGAGGTCTGTCTGTAATGGCTTGTCATTTTTTCATTTTAATCAGAATTGAAATTTCTGCACTTGAAGAAATAGAGAACGATCATTAAAAAACACTTGGACTTTAGAAAGACACCACCTGCTTCGTTCTACTCTTTTTTTTTTATTGTGACAGTGGTGGAAAAAAAAAAACCCTTAAATCTTCAGCTGGGGAAATGTGCACTAATGGGGAAACAGACCTCTGAGGAGCGAGCAGACTGACAAGCTGTTCAGGAGCAGGAGGCTTTTCAGCAAATAAAATTCACTCCTCTAGTAGCTTTTGGTAGATTATGTCATATCTACAAGTCCATACTTATTCCAATCCAGCAAAATGAATGAGGAACAGATACGTAATGAGCATCCATGAAAAAGGGAAAGAACATCTCAGATGTGAGGTGAAGATTAAGAGGGGCAAAGCCACCAGTGAGCTGGGGACGTGTTGCCTTCTGAGTGACATTCAGTTCCTATCACACAGCAGCTCATTACACAGTCTGTTTATACCAGAAGGAAACAGATATAAAAGTTAGTCCTTTATATTTCACATTAAATGCAGGGAGTTCAAGGGAACTGAAAGACTTCATTATGGGATCTGATACCACGCTTTGTATTTTGCTGGGTCCTGTTTTAAGTAAACTCAGTAAATTTTGTGGGTTTTTAAATGGCTTCATATCAAATATTTAATTAACATTCATTCTGCAACTTTGGAAGCTGAAGCTTTGGATCCAGGATATAATTTTTTTTCAGGATGAATAAATATAAAACAGAAGTTAAGCAGAAGCAATAAATTTCCTCTTAATTGTAGAGATGTAGAGTCATCTAGAGATGACTTTCATCACCAAAACACTTTCTTTTTTCCTCTGTAGCTTTAATTCTCAGCTCTGTAATTGCCAGTGCACTGTCCACTTGTATTTTCCCTTCTATTAGTTCTTCCAGTAACATTTTCTGCCCTAAGATCAATGTGAGTGCACAGTCACACTGTTGAGTAGTGGACTTTACAAACAGACTCTGCTGTGGCTTAGTAACCTTCCTAAAGAGCAAAACCAATCAGCTGCAAACAGCTAATTGCAAATGGTTCATTGCAAATGGTTCATTGCAAATGGTTCATTGCAAATAGCCGCAAATCCAACATTTTGGGGTTTGTGGCAGCTCTGTGTGACGAGGCTGTTGCCACAGAAGGTATCTGGCATTTCTGCCCTGTAAATCTCCCACGTGTGCCTGTACAACAGACTCGAGGCTGGCTGGTGTCTGCAGGCAGCCTGCCTCGCTCTGCGACCTCGCTAGAATTCCTCAGCTAGATGAAGTTTGATTTGAAGCAGAGCTGAGTAGAAGTTCTCCAAGACAGCCCCAGATTGCAGTGGGAAGTGCTGTCAGTCAGTTACAGTCTGGCACTTCTCTCGGAGCTGCTGCCTGGGACTGATGTGTCTCTGGGTTTTGAACCATTGCCCAGCGCAAAGCTGAGCTTTCAAACGGGAGTTCACTGCAGGCAGTGTAAAACATTCGCAGAACTGGCACAATTGGGCCTAATTGTTTGTTTTGCCATGTGTTCTGAGTATTTTCTTCAGTTAATAATTATTCCTTGTTATTCTCGCCCTTTGCTAAGTAGTTGTTTAATATCGTGGCTGAAAACAATGGAATTCTTTTCTTACTGTGCTTTCCAACCAATTAGTTCTGGGCAATGGGGTTGCCCATGAAAACTCTTGACGTTGTCTCATGGCCAGAAGAAATTAAAAAAAAAAAATTATAAAGCAAACTGAGGTTATTGTAGAGGAAATTATAGATTTCTGCACAATACTGCTCAGTGTTTCTGCCTCTTGGCAAGAAAAGCCTTGGATGAGTATCATAGAAAAAAAACCTGAACTGTCTTGTGAGTGTTTTATTTACATTAAATGCTTTAAGAATGAATCTGGTACAGATTTAAAAGAATGCAGGAGAGGTTACAAACAGAGGTTCAGGTGGGGGGAAAGGGATGGTGGGAAGATTCATAGTGCTGGTCATAATGATAATTGAGCTTGAATTAATTGAGCATTCAAGCTGCTTGAATCCCCACATTTCCATGCTGTTCATTATATGAAAATCATATGAGAAAATGCGATTTTATTTTTTAATTGTTGCAGAATGTTTGATTGGCTTTGTTTCCAGGCCTGGGCTGTCGTTTCTCAGTGCTGACAGCAAATTCATCTTTGGAATACCCTGCACCTTTGGAATATCTTTGGAATACCCCGCACCATGGGGACCCTCAGACCCCAGCAAGCACAGACATGAAGGAAAAGGTTTCCTGGGCCAGTGTCTGACCCACAATCACAATTTTTTATGATGCTTTGATAAGCAATTAAGCAAAGAACATTATATTTCAATCCAGTCCTATTGAAATCTACAGAATCCTCCAGCTGGGGGACTGAACTGGACTGTTCCTGAGGACCACCAAGATTCCAGCATTCCCTTCCTAATTCCAAACAAACAGTCATTACAGGTCATTTACAAAATGCATTTTTGAGCTAAAAGTGCACTGGCCTCTCAGTTTCTCCGATTTTTCAAGCCCTTTAAATTGTCCACTCTCCTTGTTCTGTTGTTAAATAATAAGCAGCAAATAAGAATCTCTGTCAGTCAATATTGCAAGTGGTTTTATTTTGCCCTTTTCAAGCAGTGAATACCATTTTTAAGTTGTTACAAGGTACTAGTTGTATACAAAATAATGTTTCTGATGGTGAAATTGCCAGTTACACGTTGTAATCCCTTCATTGACTGTCAGAGCTGTCATGTTGCAGAAAGGTAGGTCAGTTGAATTGATTATTAATGGATCTATTCAAAAATAAGCATTTAGGGTTTCCCTCCCCCCCAAAAAAAGTACTGGCTACATCATTTATCTATGGAAATGAGTAATGTCTTTATCCCTTTTATCCAATTAATAAACTGTGATTCCTAGAACAGCAATTTCAGGATCATGCCATTATTTGCTAATTCTTCATTTCTTCATTTCTTAAGAAAATATTAAAATTGCAGTTGGCCACAGCAGGACAGGCCCATGCATCACTGAAGAAACCAGTAATTTATGATGCTTTTGGAACTCCATATTAACATTCCAGGCTGTAATGAAGTTTCATACTGAACGAGGTCAGGCCTGATTGTATGATTAAATAATTCGAAAATGTTATTAAAAGTTTTGCATTTCCCTTCAGCTTTTCAGAAAGAGTGTTTTACTTTGGGGCACTCCATCAATCAAAGCCACAGAGGCTTTGTTGGGCTGGGTTCATTCCAGCACCTATTTAGACAGGCAGTGATCAGCTTAAACAAGAAGCAGAGGGGCTCTAAAGCTTTCACAAGTGGCTGTTTTTCCTCTTTTCCTTCTCAGTTGGAAATGAGATCCGTGTCAGTTGTTGTGGCCAGGTCTTTGCCATGCCTGGGCCATGGCTCTGGGAAAGCTCCTGGCTTTCACCTCCACCAGGTGTGTGCAGTTTTCAGCTGTTATTCTTCTGCTGTGCTCCCAGTTCATCTTCCATTTTTTCCCCAAGCCCTCAGGGGACAGAGCTGTGGACCTGGAGCACAACAGGAGCAGCATCCAGCCCTTTGGAATCTGCTGGATTTATCCTGGCTCCACCTCACAGCCCTGCAGCCCCTGTGGGCACAGGGAGAAGGAGACACTGAGCTGAGAGGACAGAGCTGAGATGTTTCTGAGCTTCTGGGAGACAGGGGCTGGTTAAACTCAGCTCTCCAGAATCCCTGAACCTAATCAATGTTTTGGGAAACATGTAGAAACCTTTAGCATATTAATGAAGTGATGTTTGGTAATGGATGACAGCCCCAAGTATGGGGTTTGAGCTCAGGATGGGGCTTTTTCTCCTGGGATTTAAACATCAATCTCCACAGCCCCTTAAACACAAACCAGGGGACAACACATTAATACTTTATGTACTTTTAATTGACTGGGACTGTTATTGAGTTTGCTCTTTGCAAACCCCCATTAATATCCACGTTTCTCGTTTGGAAATCTCTAAAACCGAATCCTCCTGCAAAATTACCCTAAGCCATCTTTCATCCTGCTACTTAGCAAGGACCTTTGGTCCTTGTTTCTCGCCTCTTTTCCGCAGCTCCAGCACTTGTCAGTTTGCATTATGCACGCCTGTAAACAGCAGAAAATTAAAAAAAAAGATATTATCCAGGTAGAGAAGGTTGTGGAAGTTTGAAAATGCAGGCTTTGAATGATCCCAGATTATAATGGCAGTGTTAAATTGAGTGTGTGTATAAATGTATAGTTGTATAATGCATGTACACATTATATGTTTATTTATATGGGTATATGCATATATACCAACCTTGTAAACATTTCCTTCCATTGTTGGAGATTTACCACTGGTATCAGCAGTGTTGGATGACAGCAAGAGGAAAAACACTGAAAATAATTGTCATGTACGTTTTGTTCTCTGAATTTGCTTTCTTTCGCTTTGGTGGTAGAGCTGATCATCCTCCTGGAGATCTCAAAGCACCTGATGAGGAAAGAGATCCTGAAGTGAATGCTATTGTTTGAGCAACCCTGCAGACAAGAAGAAGGATGGGGAGGCTGCATGCAAATAATAGAGCAGCTCTGGATTTTCCCAGAAAACTTGTCAAGGGAAAAAAAATTTAAAAAATCTTCACTGCTGGTGTTTTTGCACTACATATTCAGCATTTACAACAATCTCATAATGCCAGGGAATGGATTAAATGATGACATGAGATGTGGAGTGCTGTCTGGCTGGATCCCTGTTTGTCCCCCTCTCTTTGGGAAGGCAGTGAAGGTTCAGAGGAGCACTGGGACAGGGATTCCTTGGAAATAATTGAATTTCTCATGTCTGCAATCCACCTTCTGATACACAGAGAGCAGGAAGGGAGTGCCTGCAGAGTTCAGCCAGGATGGTTCCAGCTGCTGCCTTCCAGCTGCTCTGCCTCTCACCACACCCCAAAAACTCTGTCCCCAAATCCCAGGGGAAACACCCCTGGTGTGACACGCCAGGCACAGCCAAGGTGGACTCGCTGCACTTTTGGATCTCCCAAGTTTCGTTCTCCTTTTAACAGCCTGAACTGTAAAATAATAAATGTGCATTTGCAGAGTGTTATCTGCAGGCCTTGCCAGAGATATGTCATCTGATTATGCATGTAGGTAGCATTTAACATAATCTGCCCTGACACATTCATAAGATAAGACAAAAATAGTGTTTTATCACCGTGCAGTAGCAGCCTCTTATCAAACTCCAAAGTCTTAATTAGGGATTTCTCTCCAGGTCCCCACTTGCCTGATGACCATATAAATGTCTCAATTAGATAATTAATACAGGCCATAATGCATGATAGTATACAGCAATTTAAGGCCCCAGGCAGGGAGTTCAACACAAATATTTCCCTTTTCTATTGCTGGGAATGCAGCTGGATATGTACACGGAGAAGTTCCTCTTACAATATTGATCCTACTCTAAATTCTTTATAGTTTCTGTGAGGAAATGCTGTTGTCTCCATTCTTCACAAACTCTGAGAGATGAGAGGATATCAGGTTGTTTATGATACTTGGCATAAATGACATTTTGTATTTTATTTCAAATTGTAATCAATATTTGCTCTGTAGTTTGCAGAATAATGCACAAGATGTACACATCTATGGGGGGAAAACCTACCCAGTGCTTCAGTTATATTCCAAATAGATTATCCCTATTTTTCCTTAACAGAAAGCTTCTTGCAGGTTTAAACTGAGGGTTTGAAGTTCCTTATCCACTTCTACCACTGTAGGAATTATGTCTAATATGTAAACAAGTTTTTAGTGAATTTGATTAAGACTGAGAAATATTAGTCTGTAAATAATACAAAGCCACATTTTCAGATTTTTCCCTTGATTTTTTTCTTTAAATGGAAGCAGTTGTGTTTGTTTTTTCCAAATAATTTCTGGGGATAAAGCAGTCCACGACAGAGCTCACAGAGTGTGTGACTCTTGTCTCCAAAATGAAGACATTCAAACTTGAACCTCCTTCTTGATCCAGCTGGGAACAAGTGGGAAAAAAAAATAGATTAATTTCCCAGTAAGAGGCAGCTGGATAGGTGGGATCCTCATTTTGGAAGACCTCCATGTTTGCTCCTGGAATTGTGGAACAGTGTCTGACCCAGGCTGTGCATAAACAGGACAAAAGGAGCTGAAAATTGAACATTTTCTCTCTTTGAATCTCACATGGTCAGAAGGGTGATGTCAGAAACCAGAGTTAATTGTACATAGCAAGATCTGAGGCCAAATTTACAGGCAACAGAAATACAAAGATAAAAGGTATCAGAAAGTCAGCTGAGAATTTGAAATTCAGGTGAAGAACTGAGGTCACTGCTGCTGAATTTGTGGTATTTTCTTGGAGATAAACAGTGAGATATCAGCAGTTCAGAAAGTTTGCTTACATTTGGATTTACTCTGAAGGAAAAGTCTGTTAAAGTAAAAGAAGGAAGTGCATGGACAGTGGGAAAGGCAGAGAGACAAACCAGCCAGACTGATGGTGGATAAACCACACAGAGCTGGCCTTGGGAAAGTGGATTTCAACACCTGGAAAATATTATAACAAATTGTAAAATTCTTGCACCACAAGAAAGATATTAAAGTTGGCATACACTGATTCAATCTTGGAAAACCTGAGGGTGATTGCAGAGAGGCCAGGATTTCTGCTGGTGAAGCTACAGCCAGAGAAATTGTAGAGCCACTATAAATTTATTTCTAAATATGTAAATGCATGCCTACAAAATGTAAATGTCAGAAGAACCACACTGTTTCCGGACTGGCACCTGACCCTGTTCATGGCATTTGAATTTTGCATTTCTGCTGCTCTCTCTAGAGGATATTTTGGAGAGCTACTGTTCCTTACCATTGTTTGTATTATTCTATAATATAAATAACTCACACAAAGTCACTTGGAGTACTTTGGCTACTTCCCCTAAAATTGAAAATGGTTCTTTCTTCTGTTCAGAGTTTGCTTATTTTGCAGCTTTTCTACTCATTTCTATCAGGTTTTTTGGTATAAAGTTGATTTACCTGTGATAGTTCTTTCCCTCCTGAGAAATTCCCATTTGTCTCTAACATCTGTCTCAACTCCATTCAAAAAGGGAGGGGAAGGGGTCACATGACAACAGTTTTATGGATATACAGGTATTGTTGCATTTCTATCAATAAATCATTTGGGGTTTTTTTTCAGGAAGAATCTGCAACTTCTACCTCAATATTTTCCTGAAGCAGAGCTAATGCACAGCAGCTAAAAATAATCTCATGGAACAAAAATGAAAAAAATACAGAGAAGTCAATGCTGTGAGTTAACACTGACATATTTTTTACCAGAAAAAGACCAAAGAATCAGCAAAGCATCAGCTTGTTTCAGCAAAATTTATGGTAGTAATCAGTTCCTGTACAGCTTTGATACCCTCTCAGCTTTTGATTCTTGATTTAAAGCACTTTCTCAGGGAATGTTGTGAATAAACCAGCACCCTGCACACAAATACAGTTCACAAAAGGCACTAATCCTCTCCCCAGAAGTTCCACCTCCTTTTTTCAAGGACTCTGCTCAGCAGAGCAGCTCACATGGGCAGATAATCATCGGGTTTCAGAGCAAGGCAATGTTTTAGGGTGCTCAGATCTGCTATAAAGTGCTGAGTGCCAGGCTGAGCTGGGCCTGGCTGCAGACACAGCATCCCACCTGATGGGTGTGTGAGTGCAGAGCACTGAACCTGCTCCTCAGGAGATGAGAAATCCACCAGCAGAGCACGTGGGATCCAGGAACCTGAGTGTTCACTGACCCACCCTTCCTCTCCATCCTTTGGAGGACAGACCCATGGCTGAGAAAAGGAGCAAACTCCTCCCTGGACTGTGCTTAAACAAATTCCTCCTCCTCCTCCTCCTATAAACCAGGACAAAAGTGACTCCTGAGCTCTGCATTGCTGGGACTGCACAGCTTTGCCCACTGATCCTTCCCCAGCACCTTCTGCTGCAGCCACCACTGAGAGGCACCACGGGTGCAGAATTGCTCAGGGAAGGGCTCAGAGCGCTGCAAAATGTGGGATTTGTCAAGATTATCCTAAATCAGGATGTTCCTTGATGTCAGATCTTTGTGCACTCCCAATCAGCAAGAAAGGAAACCTCCAAGTGGAAGCAGAGCAGCTGCATCTCTTAGTCAGGACATCCAGGAATTAAGGAGCCTCAGGGATGTATTAACATCAAGATATTGATGTGTGTGTCTGTACACATTGCTAATTTAGCAACACTCTCAAGGCCCATGGATCCCAGACTTGGAAATGTTCATTACAATACTGAAAATCACACCCACAGACCCTGCCCAGGTGCAGAGCCTTCCCTGAGAGTGCAGAGGTGACAGCTGGGGTTCTGTAATCTGTACAGAAAATACCAACCAGCCATCACAGAGGGGAGTCACTAAACCCGAATTTCTGAGTGTAAACAATGGCACAGAAAGTCCAGTGGTGGTGTTTGATTTGTGGATTACACAGAGCATCCAGGCTTGCACAACTCTCAAATAAATAATCAATGTCTCTCTCTCTCCAGTGTGTAACCATTGGCTTGTTGCACATCATGCAATGAATCCAACTTTGTGTGTAAAATTTGAGTGTCAAAATGCCCAAACAGCTCCTCTGCCTGCTGCATTTCCCCTTCTCCTGGGACTGAGGAGAGAAGAAGTTGCAAACTTGCATTCTCCTTCTAAATTTCCACCCTATTTTTTCAATTGCATTGTTTTTGGAGGATGGAAAGGATTAGATCTACATGTAGATATGTAGATATGTACTCCAGAAAAACTATTTTCTACTTTTTTTTTAAATTAATTTTTAAAAAATGGAGCATCTGTTTTAAAAATAAGTTCTGGAATAATTGCGAGTATTAATGAAGTGTTTTTCTCAAGTTTTATTTGGTAAGTACTTCAAGTTCTAACACAAATAAACTCGGAGAAAACAATACTAACAATTAAAAAGGAACAGAAAGAAGGTGGACAAAGCTTAAAAAAAAAAAAATTGTTTTCTGTAATCCTCCACTTCAGATACTGCACGGCAGGGCTCAATCTTTGGATTTCTTTAATCTTTGGGATTGGCCTGTTCTTCCCCCTGATTTATCCGGCGGCACAGAGGGATTAAATGAGAGTAATGGACACTTGTTAAGTGTCTGCATCAGTGTGATCAGCTCGTGGGTTTCTCCTGGCTGGCAGCTGCGGTACCGGAGGATGCTGCGCTGTTTAGAGCACCACTTAGCGGCAGAAGCCGCCTGCAAACCTTCCCTTCTCAAATCGAACCAGAGGAAACTTCCTTCTGAGTAAAACCAGCCTGGAACAGCGCATCCTTTCCCCCTCCTGCCCGAGCTGGCAGCTCAGAGCCCCGCCGGGCTGAGCCTGGCCCGCAGCTCAGCATCCCCGGCTGCGGCAGTGCCGGCACATCCCTGCCCCGCCGCCCTTCTCCCTCTCCCCTTTCTTCTCCCTCTCCCCTCTGCCTATTCCTTCATCTGGCTGTGCCCACAAAGGCGTTTCTGCCTGTGTCAGATGCTGATTGAAACCCCTGACCTCGTAAATAAACAGGTGCTCCTCTACCTGTCATGCTCGAGATCAACACAATGACCAGAAAATAGGAAAGCGTCACAAGGCAGGCTGAGGATGTTCCCTGCTTTCAGCAGCCAGAGCATGTCCAAACAATTTGGGCAGGTATTTTTCTCTGCAGGACACTGGAGTCAGGGATGTTTATCATATCATATTGAAAGGACTTGTTCTCTATGTTGAATTTTAACCACGTCAGCGTGAACTTTCTAACTTTGGGGATATAAAGAGAACTAATCAGTGTTTAGAGGTATCAGAACTTATAATAACATCAATGCCTGGAAAATTAGAACAGACAGATAGATTTCCCCTTTTCTCGCCAAAACTCCCTGAACCTTCCAGAGGGATATTGTGCTGTCACACCCCAAAGCCTGCTTGCGTGAGACAAAAGGGAGCTTGATCAAGACCCATAAAGTAAAATTTGCTGTTTGTTTTCCAAACACATACTGGACAGGCAAGAGCAGACTTCAGGTTTAATTTTGATGGCACCACCACTCTGATTTTACTTTGCTGATTGTCATTTTACAGGTATGACTCTCCTCAAGCCACAGATGAGCACAGGGTGGTTGGAAGTGAATACAGAAACAGTAATGGCAGAGATGGCAAATTCTGTTCTTACTGTAAAGCTCCTCACAAGCTGTTGCAGTTCCTTCCCAAAGCCCCCTCAGCTGTCCTACTTCTGGCCACATCAGTTATTCCAACACAGTGCTGGGAAACAATTTTTTCAATCAGTTACGTGTCCAAATTGCAAAGGCAATGGCTCACAGAGTTGTGTGTACAATTACTGAGATTCCATGCGTGCATTGGGTAATTTCTCACATAAATGCACTTAATTAGTCATCTGTGCATGAGTTTTCCTATTTGCATACATACTTAGGGCAATTTTGCATGCAAATTAAGGACTTTATATATATATATATGTAAAAGTTCGACTCTCATCATGTTTACTAAACAGAAGCTTATGTTAGATCTGGAGGAAAATAATTGAGTTGTCTGACAGCACACAATACAATGTGGTAGCTTGCATATGGATTATTACAGTGTCTGCATCCTGCTGAGGTTTTCCCAGAAAGGTTATTAGATTTATCTCTCATAAAGTACTTAAGGATCAGCTTGCAGATAACTGTTCTGGTGAAATATCTGCATAGGTGAAGTCCAGGTTACCACAGCTCGCACCAGACATCATTTGTATTTGTTGTTGAAATCTTTAAAATGTCCCATCTAAATCCTGTGCTGCTCCTGGCCTATAATCAAACCCAAGCCATGATTCTGCCATTTCCTACTGATGGATCAGCACAATCAGAATCACCTAAAATGAGCTTTAGTAAAACACAACCCCGCCAGCAGCTCACACCAAAAGATGGTGCAGGGATATCTCCCATAGATTCCTCTCTCAAAGAGATAAAAAAATGCTTTTCAGCTGGGGGTTACCCAGTCTTTGATGTACCAATATTTTTAGCACCTGTTTGTGTGTCCTGGACACAGTTCCAGCCTGACTTGAAAGCTTGTGTGCAGCTGGGAATGGATTAGGGGATGTGAGACCACAGGATCTGCTGGTCAGAGTTAACAGGATAAGTGCAGATAATCTCGTTAGATGAAGGCATGAACTTGAAAAATTAATCTTTGGAGTTCAGGCATTTCCAGAGACTGGTCAAAGCAGCAGTTACTTCATGTACAGAGCTCCACCAACATCATCAACCCCTGTGGCAGCTGAGCAGAAGCCAGGTGATGGCTACCAATGGTAGTGCATAAAACCTCAACCCCTGTGTCTCTACACTTTCTCTTCCTACACGTTTATGCATGTGTGGAACACTTTGGTTTTCATTATTCTTGGCCTGCAGTCAGTCCATATTATTCATCCATATGGTGTTCCTAAATAGTTCCCTTTCTTTTATTTCTAGGCTTTATTTCACTGAGGCATGTAATAGTGGTATTAGTGTGTAGTATTATCATATTATTATCCTCACTTGTAGCTAAATCACTGCTCCAGATAAATAAATTCTGTTTACATCTTTAACTTCACAGGAATTGCAAGGAGGCAAACATTGTAAATTTCTCACTACTTTTCCTAATTGGAAACTGGAAATGCGCTGCATGACTTTGAGTATGGGGTATTCTGTCACAAAGTAATCCCTCACAAGAGCACATCCCTCCCTCTCTCCCCCCTCTCTCCAAGTTTTCTTATCCTTTCAGTCCCACTATTAAAATCCATAGGTTGTCAAAGCTGTCTCCTGCAAAGTGCTTTGTCTTCCAGGTGGTTTTTGACCAAAAATGCTGACAGCTCCAGAAAATTACTTCATATTAAACAGGTAACTGAGGCTTTCTCTGAGGAGTTCTGCCTCAGCATTTACCAAGCACACACACACACACACACAATTTAGAGGATCTGCTGCAGTGCAAAAACTGTTGGATATATTGGGGAGGAAAAATATTTGTGAGGAATACCAACAAGCTGGGTGCCACAAAAGGCTGAGAGGGCTCAGAACATCACTTCTATTTATGTTTTACCAGTCTGTGCACAGGAAAACATACTTTTTTTTCTGATAAAGAAGAAAAGAATGTCCTGTAATATTGGAAAGGCTGATCTGAACCTCATGTTCATGATTATATTAAGAATGATCATTTCTTAATATTGCTGCTTGTAGCAGGGTAACTTGAGATTTGGACTGGAATAAGTTAGATTCCTGTGAACATTTCAGTGTCTATGAGGCCATGTTGACCAGAAGAATGCAATGGTGAAGAGATTTGCTGCTGTAAACAACAACAACAGCACAAGCTGCAGCTCTGAAAAATTCTCATTTTCTTTCAGCTGTCCCTTATTAAAAAAATAATTACGTTGATATTAATTTGAGGTTTTCTGGTGTATGATAAGTAAAAATTATAGAGCCATAAGGTTTGACAGGTCAGATCCTGCCTCCTTCCTGTGGTACCTCACTGAATGTGACAGTGAGCATTCCAGTGGCACAGGAAATCACAGGCACAGGACTTCTTAGAAAAGATATTTCCTCCTGAGCTGTTGAGGGTGCATGGAGAGGGTGGGGAGGAAATCCCTGGGTTTAAGTTGGTGTTTGATAATGTTCCCCCATTGCTGTTCCAGGTAAAGCAGGTGATGACCCCTCAGGTAACTCTGTTCCTGAGGTGATGGCACAATCCTGCTAAAACACGAGCTCACCTGAGGACAGCCTTCAAATCAGTGAGTTTGTGAAGGCTTTGGGGAAACTGGGAATCTGTGGCCTTCCTCCTGCTTGTAAAATCACAGACTGGCTATTCATCTCTTTTTTGTACTAAATCTGGTGAGATTTCATTGTTTCCATGAATATCAAGCATTGCCTCATGGAGCAGCCTGGGAGCTGCCTGCCTGCTGTGTCAGGGAGCTCTTGCAGTTTATTCTCCTTGGTGACTCTGAGAACAAACCTAATTCTGCTTTTCTTCTTTATTTTTTTTTAAATACCCCTTCTTTAAACAGTCCACTGCAAAGATAGAGATCTATTAAGCCTCTTGGTCTGCTTTTTCCTTTTTTCCTTTTTTTTTTTTTTTGTTAAAATTCAAAAAAAGACCAAAAAAAAAAAAAAAAAAAAAAAAAAAAAAAGAGAAGAAAAAGAGAGAGAGAATAGATCTGTTAATTGTTTTGCACAGGTCAGTTTTGTTTTACAATATTTTACAAAGAGTTGCACTGGTATAAGGCGTGTTACCTCCCCTAAGGTGAAAGAGAGATAGAATTGGGAGTTTCAAATTGATTTTAATATAGCCATTGCTGGCATGCTGCCACTAATGCCTGCACAGCTCAGTGAGGAGACCACAGTGTGCCTCATAATTGGAGGTCAGGCTGCACCAGAGCTGGCCTCCCTTGGTCAGTGTAATTAAGTGAGCAGGAAGGGTTTGTACAGGGCCTCTGAAGCTGTGTTTTCCTCAGTGCCATCCCCATGATCAGCTCAGAGGAAGAATCCCTTGGATCCACAATGTGCGGATGAGTAGGCAGCGGTAAAGAGAGAAGGTTCAAATCCCTTTGGTGTTGCAGCCTGGCTGGCAGGACTGAAAATGTGATTTCAAAGGAGCTGTTTGACCAGGGAGATGTTTGTGTCACCCCCACCATTCCAGCACACAGGGAGCAGGGATGGAGACAGCTTGGACTGAAGCACAGCCCATTCCTGCTCGGTCTTTTCTTGTGGATTCTTTCTTCAAGTCACCTTCTCCTCTATGATTCATCATTTTGTCTTTAGATTTTGTACTGCAGCCAGATCATAGGCAATCCAGAATGTTGAGCTGTGCCCAACTATTCATGTAGTTTCAGTTGCTGTTACTTAAAAAAATTACATAAATGTACAAACTCTGGATTTTACCATTAGTTATTTTCCTTCGGTGTTTGTGGTCTTCCTACCTAGGAGCATCCTTTGTTTCTTTAGTTGGTTTCCATCAAGATCTTGTAGAAGTCTCTCTTTTCCTGATCATTAATTTCTCCATAGCTCTGATTTACATTTTACTTCACTGTTCAGTTTCCTCTCATCCCCTCTTACCTACACATCCTTAACAGGTCCCAAATGCATATTAAATCTGAAGACATTTTTCATCCATCTCATTTTTGAATTGCTGTCACAAACACATAATTTACCATTATCTGTCAAACTAGAATCATCATTATTTCCTGTTTTGTCCTTTGTTAATACTTCTGACACAAACCCAAATTAGTAATAATTACTCCAAACCACTGGTCACCCTGCTGTCTCCTACTTGAAAATCAAGAATCACCGGATCATGCAGAAGAAACCCACAGCAAGGTCTGCAAACTGTATTAATTTAATTTCTTCTTGTTTGTCACACTTTTTGATAAAACCACTTTTCATGCTTGGCATCTGGGCCACAACTGTTTACTCAAGTTCGGCAAAACATTTGCTTGTCAGAGAATTAAACGGGTTAAGCCAGCGGGAATATTTCCCAGATAAGGAATTCAGATATCAGCCCCAAGCTAGGAAGGCAAAAGCCTCTTGAGGCTCTGTTTTCTCACCTCCTGTCCATTTAATTTGTTATTCCCATGCTTTCACGTACTTGATGGCTGCTTGACAATTTTATTGTGTGTTGAGGAGTCCCTCGGTGCTCACACCTCCCTGTCCCTGGCTCCCTCCCCGTGGTCACACAGCTCACATCCCACACTCATCTCCACCACTAAGGGTTCCATTGTCCCCTCGGTGTGCATGTGCAACTCCCACTGCTGTCAGGAGGAATTGCATGTGTGCATCAAGGAGGGGAAAATCCCCCGTGTGCTCCGTGTTCCTCATTACGCTGGCACAGTCAGCTCTGTGGATGTCTCATCCAGGAGCCTTTTGTTCTCCTGAGTGTTGTGCACTACAGCAAGTTGCCTCCTAGGATCAGCACTTTGGCTCTTGAGGTGTTTAGCAAGTTGATTTCCTGTGCATGTGTACACTCTGAAATGTCCTCATCCCGCCAGCCCCACATCTTGTAGCGTTCCTGTGTTAGATGGTGGAGCTTCCTGTTTCCTTTTTGTGCCAGAACACCAGTTCCTAACCAGTCTCCCAGCAGACTCCAAGGGAAGGAAACCCTCCCAAATAACATATGTTCAGGCCCGGCTCAGGCCTGCAATCTGAAAGTTTGGGAAAAATTCAGTCGGTATAAAAATGTAAATGGTATATTTTTAATTTTCCTTAAAGATCTGAAGGGAGACATTTCATAAGCACTTCATGTGAAGTGCTGCTAAACAAGGAGGTAGTTCAAATAGTAGCTAATCAGTTAGAAAACCTATAATTCCTTCCAAAATTAATTGGAGTGTCAAGAGTTGAAGGAAAGTGGTAGAGCAGAGCAACCACACACATGAACCAGAGATTTCCACCGTCTAAGCACGGATCTGGATTCTCCTCTGCTCCTTCTGGAAACACCTCAGTTTGGGAGGCACCTGCTGTTCCACAGCGGCCACTGCCACTGAAAATACAGCTGAGAATTCAACTCCATTTGCAGCCTCATTCCTCGAGCACAGAGTTTGTTACCACAGCTTAGAAAAGCAGGATGGCAAACTAGTTTGGGAAAAAAATCAATTTGCCATCAGATTAAAAATCAACTGTAAACATGTTGAAGAATTCTATTTTTTTTTTTCACTACTGCTCTGCCTTTTCTTTGCAATCTGTTGTGGTGTCAGACTTATTTTGATAATACTTGTAGAACTTGTCATATTAACAAAGTTATCAAGCAGAGAAAGCCCTTGCACAGCAACAGCAAGAGACAAAATAACTGGCCACAGGTATTCGAAAATGAACATCCACACTGTAGCTGCACCAAATCCAAAATATCCTCAGTAGTCTCCAGAGTACTTGTAGTTTTATTTAAGTAGCAAGTGCCCTTGAACCTGGAACAATCTGCTCCAAACTTTGAAACTGAGGATAAAGATAAAAGGAAAAAAAAAATAGATTTTTGATATATA
The DNA here is from genome assembly GCA_013400435.1 of Pycnonotus jocosus. NCBI lineage: Eukaryota > Metazoa > Chordata > Aves > Passeriformes > Pycnonotidae > Pycnonotus > Pycnonotus jocosus. Next base: position 197,679 of record VWYP01022470.1, read on the forward strand.
TAAGGATTTATCTTTGCTGTGATAGTGTCACTCAATTATTTCTGCCTCCGTGGAAGTGCTTCACTAAAAAAAGGATCTACATTAAATTCAATTCAATGATGGCATTTATTTCATGTTAAATAACAAACTCAGAAATACTTGTTTAAAAACAAAATAAACCCCATAATCCACTAAGACTGTAAATTGGTGGGGTTGGAACAATCTTTTCATTATTCTTGTCCACAGAGCTCAATACAATGAGGCCTCAGTTCCTCGCTAACGTCTCTAGGTGTTAACACAATGCTATTAAATCTACTCAATAGCCAAAGATGCAGCCAGTGGATTTATGTGTCTCATTCCTTGGGAAACGTGCAAATCCAACAGAATCGTTTAATGGCCGGATTTTTCAGCTGCAATGTCTGATTTTGCACGTACATCAGATAATATGCATCTACTTATGCAAATTGCTGCTGGATTTATAAGCACAAAACCCTCGTGCCTGGGAATTCCTATTTGTTGAAGCTGTTGGCGTTGAGCTGGAGAAGAAAAGGATGGGATTTGGGTGCCAGGGTCCTGCTGCAGGAAAAGAGCAGGGGCCACACTCTGCTTGAAACCTCTGCTTTCAGTTTTCTGTGAGGCTGACTGAAGTTTCACTCTCTGCCCCTGTCTTGATCTGCCTTTATTTTTACACCAGAAATTTGCTAGTTTAGTGGAGTTAGCTTCTTCTGCTGCTGATGTGGATGTGGATTAGGCCTGACAAGCCTATTTTCCTCTAAAAAAAGCAGGGCCAGGCTCAGGCTGGTTCACAGATACGGTTGAGGAGGCAATCCTGGCACTACTCATTTCTCTACTCTATCCTGAGTTTTTCACCTCTGGATGTATCAGGGTTTTTCCTCCCCAGTATGTAATTTTTTGTAGATTTGCTACTACTCCCTGACGCCACCTTTCCCTCACAGCCTGGGCTCTGCTCTCCTCACATGATACACTCATGAACCTCTGGACACAGACATTTCCTGTGAACACACTTATTTTTTTCGTGGGATACACTTGATTTTTCACCTGGGCATGTTAGTTTTTTGCCCACTGAGCACATCTTTCCAGGGCTGTGTTAATTTTCCCCTGGATATGTTGCTTGTTCCCTTGTGGGCACATGTAAAGAAGGCTAGAGGAAATGACCTTAAATTGAGACAGCGGAGATTGAGAATGTATGTTAGAAAAAATTTCACTGTTAGGGTCAGGCATTGGAACAGGTTGGTATCACCATCTCGGGAGGTGTTTCAGAGCTGTCTGATCTGGTGATGGTTTGGGGGTGACAGAGGCAGTGTTGTGTTGATGGTTGGGCTTGATGCCCAGGGAATCACCAAATCTGAGCTGGAAGGGGCACTGAAGACCTTCAAATCACCACCATCATCACCACCACTATCACCATCATCATCACCATCATCATCACTACTGATGCCTTGGGAAGGCTGCCCTGAAACACAGACTGGACAGAGCTAGAGAATAAAATTTATTGAAAGGCCTCTAGGATACACCTTGGGCAGGACAAGAGCCTGACCAGGGCTACACCCAAGGTGGACTAGGAATGGTCACAAAATGGACAACTGGTCATAAGGTCACACAGTTTTATAAGTTTTGGTCCATTTGCATATTGGAGTTCAATTGTCCAATTGCAGCTTCAGGTTGTGAGGTCTCATCTTTCTTGTTTTCTTTCTTCAGCCCGCTGTGGTTTGTGCTTTGGGGCCTGAAAGTCCTCATTGGTCTCCAGCAGGAAAAGGATTTGTTTCATCTCCAT